>CM046442.1:61566392-62029922 GCA_025506515.1 Flaveria trinervia
GTTGTTGTGATACCGTGTGGGACTTAGAGATTTTCTGATCTTGGCTCATTGGTTCTTTTGGTCAAACAAATGGACATGATAGCATAGGGTCATTGTTGACTGTTGGACCAGACGGCACTGATTTCATACATACGAGATACATACAAAGTCTCAAGGTGGAATCTATTATTGATGAATTGTGAGTTGTCATGGCGTTGCCTTTACAATTTTTCCGATCAAGATGCTGCTTCACTTCACACCCATACGAGGATACATACAAAGTCTCAAGGCTGGCTCGCACTCTATTATATTGACGAAATTGTGAGTCGTCATGGCAGGCCTTTACACATTATTTTTTGATCGAGATGCTCGCTTCATTCACACTTTTGTCTTTGATGCAAGAACTCTTGGGACTCAATGGGATTTAAGTATGGCTTACCATTCAAAACCGATGGCCAACACCGAACGAACAAATCCAAACCCTGGAGTATTTGTTGCGTCTTTGTGTCTTGACTTTGGTGGTGATGGGAACGCATTTACGCTCGTGGAATTTCGTATAACAATAGTTATCACTCAAGCATCAAGTGGCACATTCGAGGCTTTGTAGGTCGTAAATGCCAATCACTGATCTACTGGACTGACGTTGGGAAAATTTCATCACTGGTCCTGAGCTTATACAAGAAACGACCGATAAAGTCCCACAATCCACAAGAACCTTGAAGTGGCAAGAAATCAACAAAGAGTTATGCCGATAAGCGTCGTAAGCCATGGGAGTTCCAAGTTGGCGACATGGTTCTTCTTAAAGTTTCACCGTGGAAAGGTGTTGTTCGCTTTAGAAAGAAGGGTAAACTAGCTCCAAGATTGTAGGACCTTTCAAAATCTTGAAAAGGATTGGGAAAGTGGCTTATAAACTGAAATACCTTCTGACCTTAGTGGAGTTCATCCTGTGTTCCATGTCTCAAATTTGAGGAAGTGTTTGGTCGACGAAAGTCTGCATGTTCCATTGGAAGACATACACATCGACGAGTCATTGCACTTTGTTGAGAAACCTGTTGAAATCATGGATCGTATTATGAAGAGACGAGAACCACAACTACTCCAATCGTCAAGGTTCATTGGGAGAACAAGTGTGGAGCTGAGTTCACTTGGGAGCGTGAGGATCACATGAAGGAGACATACCCGTATTTGTTCGGCTAGTTCATTCTAAATTTCGGGATGAAATTTTTTTAAGTTGGGGAGACTTTAACATCTTGTATTTTTTGTCAACCAAATGTTAACTTCGTTTATTCTTATAAGGGTCATTGTTATCATACATGAAACTTATGGGTTGCTTATGAATATTACTTTAATTGGTCTTTTAATGTTTATATAATAATAATAATAATAATAATAATATAACAACAACAATAATAATAACTAATTAAGAGTAATAATAATTATGTTACTCATAAAACTAATAATAATAATAACAATAATAATAATAATATAATAATAATAATAGTAATTATAAAAGTAATAATAACTATGTTATTAATAATACTAATAATAGTAATATAATAATAATAATAGGAATAATAACTAATAAAGTTAGATAAGTAATAAGTTGTAAGTGAATTAAAACTTAAATCAAGGAAGTTAAGGGGGAGGTCTGTCAATCTAATAAACTTTAAATGTTGTTTTGAGCATAAAATAATAAAAACGAAACTGAAGGGGCTGAATGGGTAAATTTTTAAATTCCAAACCCCACCCGTTTTTCCCTTCGCGTTCTTCCGGCCGGCCCTCCGGCCACCGCCTGCAGTGGCTCCGACAAACTTTAAAACGCTAAAACTACACGATTTCGAAGCCCAAAACCGTTTCAAAATGTTTCTTGTGCATGATTCGAACCTTAATGTGGCTAATAATTGAGGATTAAACGTTGGCTACCACCCAATGGAGTTCGGTAACCGAAAGCTTTTAATCTCGAACCGTTGAGCCATAAAGAATCAATAATAACTCATTAATCAATCATAGTGAATCATTTAACAATCCCTGATCTAACTACGCTCTCAATTCAACCTGAAACCCACACCAACATCTCCTTCGATTACTCTTTTCATCGTGATTTGCTACGCACTGGAATACCACTTTCAAGACTTCAAAACGTGAATTTTTAGAGGGCTTTAATCCTTATCACCATACGAAACTACCAACGAATTTAATTTGATTTCCATCATCATTTTCATACCTGTGGGTTCTGACGTGGTCGCGGTTGTTCATTGTAGTGTTCGTCATTCATCCATCTTCAAATCGGGTAATTTAACATATGTATATACTCGAAATTACATGGGGAATCAAAGCCCCAGGTTAATTTTGGTAATTGTTATCAAATTGATGATCAATTTGATCCAGAACATTCTAGGGTTCATTGGATTGGGGGTTCCTTATTAAATGTGTTTTAAGTTTTTAAACCAAACAAAACCAAGGCAACTACCCTTGGTTCACTGGTAAGACGCATGACACCTAAACAAGGGGTCCCCGGTTCGAATCCGGGAATCTCATATTTTTTTTTAGGTTTTTCTAGCCTTTAAATTATACTAAAATTTAAAAAAATTTATGAAAAATCATTTTATAAATCTTGTTAATTTTAGAATCACGAGATTATATTCTGGAAATTTATTTCCTAGGATATCTTAATATTCTTTTTAATAAATTATTATAATTAGGTTATATTATATATTTGCTCAATGGTATATTTAAATTATTTTCCTAAAAATAAATTAGACCTTAAACACTAGTTTAATTTACACAAATTATTTCAAACAATACCTATAAATTATTGTTCAAATGGTGTTTTAACTAGTTATAAAATTTTGTTTAAACTTTATAAATCTACAAATCATTATAAATGTTATTTTAAATCCATAAGTGTTCTTTCCTTTGACATCTTAAATATATATTTTTTCAAGAAAACATTAATGATTTTAGTTTGTTGTTTGACAAGCCCCAAAATCCACTTGAAACCCTAGTTCTCATTCAAACGTTAAACTTATATAATTAAACTTTAATCTTGTAAATATGTATTTATATTTAGGTGCCTTGTGACGGATTACGTGGAAACGACGTTTATTATTATTTCTTATTAATCATTTAATATATACTTATTGATCAAGTTAGTATTTCTATACCCCCTTTTATATTTTTACACTTTTTGGGTGAAACATGTTACATTATAAACTTTGCACTTGTAAAACAGTTTGATTCTTGTAAACTTATGGCATTTCACCTATATGTTGTAGTTAGTTGAACTTTGTAGCTACCATGTAATTCAATATATGTACAATCATTAACTATTGCTAACCTAGTGAAGTCATAGATCTATGGGCTAGCAAGCCTGCTTGGTTGATCCAAGTACACTTAGCTAATCGTATATACTTTTAAACATTTGAGACTTGTAAAACTTTGTCGAGGTTTGATTGTGCATTTCTGTCTTACATCCCTAGTTTACTTTATTCTCTAACTTACAATATGAATTGCCATCTTTTATAATTATGTATCGAAAACTATGGAAATCTCAAACAATTATTGTCGACATTTTATTTTAACATGTTCAGGAAATACTCAAGCTTGATTTCTACTCTTGAAGCTTTCATATCTAGGAATGGACCTAGTTAAATTAAGGAAATAAAATGACTTGTTACATCTTATGTTATGCTTTTAATTTCTTTAAGACTTATGATTGTAATAGTACAATTAGAACTTATGTTTCATATATATTTGGGTTATTAATCGTTATGTGGCTGTGAACGATCTTAAACCTCACACCTCAACGTTTCCGCCATCAAGGTTGGGGTGTGACATTAAAGGCAGGTAGACTTGAGCTCATGTCTTGACATTACCTGTAGGAAGCGAAGATTTGGTGGTTTAACATATGCTTCATACTCGGGGATTGGGTCGCGTGTTGATGCAGCGAGGAAAGGTTATAGCTTACACATCCTGACAATTGAAACTTCATGAGGTTAATTATCCTACTCATGACTTGGAGCTAGCAATTGTGGTCTTCACGTTAATGATTTGGAGGAACTACCTGTACCAGATGAGGTGCACAATCTTCACAGACCACAAGAGCTTGAAGTACTTCTTTGAGTAGAAGGATATGAATATGACATAGAGGCAATGGTGGGAGCTCATAAAGGATTATGATTGTGAGATCCATTACCATCCGTGCAAGGCTAATGTTATGGCAGATGCCCTTAGCCGAAAGCAGAGACCCAAGCCCATTCCAATGAAGGCTTATCAGTTGATTATGACCTCTGATGTGATGATGCACATCAAGGAGTTTCAAGATGAGGTGTCAAACGAACATCGCCTTAACTCCGAAAGGATGAGAGGTCTAGTCGTAGAATTAGGTGAAAACACTCATGGTGTTAGAACCTTATTCGGACGTATATGGATTTATCGGTATGGGGATCTATGTGGTAAGATAATGGATGAGCTCATAAGACTCAATACACCAATCATCCTGGTGCTATAAAGATGTATAAAGATATGAAGAAAGATTATTGGTGGCCGGGTATGAAGCGAGATGTAGCGGAGTATGTGAGTAAGTGCCTTACTTGCTTACAAGTGAAGGCCAGGCATTAGAAGCCGTATGGGAAGATCCAACCATTGGATATACCTGAGTGGGAGTGGGAGCATATCACCATGGACTTTATAATGACGCGTACCGCCAGAGGGTATGATGCGATACGGATGATAGTTGATCTTCTGGTGAAGAGTGCTCACTTCCTACCAATCCCCGAGACATATTCATCTGAGAGGTTAGCGGATCTATTCATAAAGGAGATTGTGACTTGTCATGGTGTGCTGGTGTCTATTGTTTCCGATCATGACACTCGCTTTACATCTAAATTTTGGAAGATATTCCATGATGTGATGGGGATGAGGTTACCATTAGCACGACTTATCATCCTCAGACAAGTGGTTAGTCGAAAAGGACGATTCAGATGCTAGAAGATATGCTTCGGGCATGCATCATTGACTTTGGAGGAAGTTGGGATGACCACTTACCGTTAGCAGAGTACTTATACAATAACAGTTATCATGCCACTATTGGTGTGCCTCCTTATGAGATACTATATGGTAAGAGATGTAGAGTACCCGTTTGTTAGGGTGATATTGGTTAGAATGATTTGAAGAGTATTGAGGTGATTAAGGCTACGACTGTGAAGCTTGAAAAGATTAAAACCTTCATGAAGGAAGCCAAAGATAGGTTGAAGTCGTATGCCGACAAAAGGCAAAGACCGATGAGTTCTAGGTGGTTGTCAAGGTCATGTTGAAAATCTCACCTTGGAAATGTATCATTCGATTCAGAAAGCAGGGCAAGTTGAGCCCAAGGTACATAGAACCTTTCCGGATCATTGTGCGAGTAGGAGAGGTGAACTATAGGTTGGAACTACCTGATGAGTTAAGTGGAATTCACTCGACATTCTATATATCTCATCTGAGAAAGTGTTTGTCATAGATTGCAAGGAGAAAAACTTAAGGAATAAAGTAGTTCAACTTGTGTATATACAGTGGAAGCACATGAAGGGATCCGAGTCTATGTGGGAGACTGAAGAAGAGATAGAGCAGCATCACCCATAATTTTTTGATGAATAACAGGTTTTAGGGACGAAACCTATATAAGAGCGGTGGACTTGTAACGCTCCGAATAATGTCTAAACGAGCCAAATAATAATAATGGGCTTAAACGGGATTATTTAATGTAAGTAGGATGGATATGAATATAGATCGAGTTAACCTTTCAGGTTATTTGTTTGACGAGTTTAAGGTCCTAGGAATGCCCAGTATATATAAATAGATCAGCTTGAGCAACTCTCATTTGAAACTCAACACCAATTTCCAGAGAAAGAGTGTAGAGAGAGATAGTGGAGAGAAGTGGTGATTCAAGGCTCGATTGATTAAGAGATTTAAGATCAGTGTTTCTAGGCATCCAAACAACAAGAAAAGACCATGAATTCACGTAAGAAACATCATTTAACTTTTCATCTGTATGTAAACCCAGATTCTAGGGCATGGGGTTTTTGGAAGTGGTAGAGAATCGCCCCAAACTCATGTTTTTGTGTAAGAAAACATGTAGAAAGCTTAGATATAGCTCCTAGAGTGATAAACCAAGGTTTTGTGTGTAAAAGATTGAAGTTTTGGGTCAAAAATGGCTTGGTTCATAATTTCAGCTCGTTCTACAAAACTGGCTGTTCAACCAATGAAATTGGGCAGTCGTACAACAAAACCATGGATCTTAGTTTTGCAGACATGGTTTTCCAATGAGATTTGGGCGAAACTGGCAGCAAAACTTGTAGCGAAGAAGCCGGCGAAGCTGCCGGCAAAACTAGCAGCAAAACTGCTGATCTTGTAGTGAATTTAGTAACGAAATTAGGTAGAAATTAACTTCTTTGAGTGTTAACTTATCTGCAGGCTACGTAGTGTGACCCTTTCCTAGAAGCTTGATTGAGAAACTACTCACTGAGTCCAGGTGAGTTCTAAATCCCCTATTTTAAAGGTTTTAAATTAGTTTGGGGCTAGAAATGCGTAATAAATATATGTTTTAATTGACCAACATTTTAAGAGGTTTTAACCCTAATATCGATTTTTCTATAACAAAATGTGCTATATAAATGATTTAAAAAAAGTTCATGCTGACCTGGCAGCATGACCCTAGCCAGGGGCGTTGCCCCTTGGACCCCACTAGGGGCTGCTGCCCTAGGACCCCGCTGTTAGGGGCTGCCGCCCCTGAACCCCCGTTGTCTTGCGGAGGTTGGTTATGTTCTATGATAACTTATTCTTGTTATACATGATGTTTATGATGTGTGATGGGGAATATGATGTTTATATGGTGTTATGCTTAGGTATGATATGTTTTCTTATGTTCCTTATTACGTATTATGATGTGACTTTACATAGTGTGATTATGATATTGAGCGTAAAGTATTATCTTAACGAAGCAAAAGATTTAAGATAATGAAAGTGGAACATAATGAATGAACGAATGAAACTCTTGCAAGCAAACGAAAGGAGGTTCACAACTCATTGAGAGATGTTAACTCAATTGTTTGTTTACAGTGTGCGATCTTGGCTAACCCTTAAGGGTTCACACATAGGGGGAGTTAGTCAATGTGATTAACTCCATACGTGCGATATGTGCGATATGGGATCCTTGTCGCTTAACCTAGATGATAAGGCTTTGTGCTCAAGAGGGAGGTTAAGCATACGACAGGATCTAGATGAAGTGAAAAGATAATAAATGTACGAAAAGTGCAATAAGTACGAAACGTGCGATATGTACGAAATGAACGATGATGGAAGATAATAAATATTACATTGATGTACGTATGATGTGTGATCATGTGCGATAGTAACGAAAATGTTTTAATGAATGAAATGTGATATAATGTTTTTCTAAAACTAGAACTCACTCAACAACATTGACTTTTATGTATTTTTCAGACGACAGGTAGGAGTTGCTGAGGATGGCACTGGGTGGTTACTTGGCTTGAATTGGATAACATCCATTTTATGATGGGATAATGTTTTTGCATTGTAATGCGAACAAACGATATTTTGCAATGATTATGAATGTTGTATTATTTTGGAAAAGCGATTATTTATATGATATAAAATGGTTTAAATTAATTCAGCTGCAACATTTCAATAATGTTAATATGTTTTATGTGCGATAATTGGCTGGCTGTGAGAGTCCCGAGAACGGGGCCTTACAGCTAATGGGGGATAAGGAGATTGGCAAAAGTTTCAGAAAAAGTTGAAAATTTAAAAAAGATAATAATTTTGTTTTGCAAATCTTCAAGTAAAGGTTATTGTGTTTAGAGCCCAAAATTTTCAATTTAAATCACTATCCTATTATTTGCTACATATTAGTGTAGATCTATGGTTATGGTCATATTCTTTAAGTTGTGGGATAAAGTCTTTTAGTCAGTATTTATATTAAAAATGTTTAGAATTCCTGATTAGGGTATACAAGATTTTGGTATAATAATGCAAGCACACATAGACAACCTTAATTCTTACTTGGCAAGGTCTTGAGCCTATTATTTAAAACCCAATCATATAGATATTTATTTGTTGAGAGTAGGCCATATGCTACATCTGTTGTAAAACTTGTATTGCTCGATGCACACTGAAACCATGAACTAGATATTTGCACATATATGACAAAAGCAATTTAGCAAGCCTATTTATTTATTATCTTTTGCTTATTATTAACTACTTTAAACCTTAGTAGCCATGTCAAGCCATAAACCGTTCTCTTTTGTTAAACCTGATGCATAAAGCTAACGTTATTATTTGAGAACCGACCATAAAATCAAATAAAGTGAAAAGAATCTGAAGTTAAGCCTATATAAATGAAAAATTAATAATTAAAAAATGGAAAAAACTAAAAAAATGTGTGTATGTGTGTGTGTGTATATATACATATATATATTCGAAAATGTTTAGAATGGGTCAGGGTTACAAGTTTTGCTATAAGATTGAGAGGTCCGAACTCTCCAACTGGACGAGAACAGTGGCCATAAGATTATCACGAATGCCTTGACTTTTACTACAAGTATGGGAGGTTTTGAAAACAGGAGAACATTGATCGTGTGATGATAATTAAGTGTTTAATAAAATATAAAGATTGATTTTACATATGACTATGGTGGAATAGGTTCAAGTTGTTTGTGTTTTGAATTATAGGATTTTGGAGCTAAAGGAAGCTTATTATGGATGACAATAAGCAAAACACAAAAATGAAAGGACTGAAGATGTAAATATCAAAATTTACAAAAAGGGCAAATTGAAGACCATACCAGCATATGATACACCGGTTATGGGCGTATAATACGTCGGGCGGCGTACGGGCAGCGTATCATTGGGCGTATTGGGACAAAATAACAGAAAGTTAGGTGTATCCAAGCTGAGGAGGGTGTATGATACACCGCCTATGGCGTATTATACGTTGGTCACCAACAACATTCTGGATATGGGGATCTTCATGTTTATTTAAACACATACAACCTCAACTCGATCTAAAACTTTTCCAAGCCAAAAATAGATGATTTTAAGGAGATTTTAGGTGTTTTCAAGCTTCCCACTCATACTAAATCATCATTGATCATCATTAAGTCAAGATTGAAGATTTGATGAAGATGATGCGTGGCTAGGTTCTCTTGATTGCTTTCGGGAGTACAATTCTTGTCAAGTGAGAAATTTGGTATGTTTGATTAGGTATTTGTAATGAGCATTGATCTATTCATGAAACATTATGCTTTGGTTAACTTAAATGATTTGCTTATAAATAAATTTGTTTGCTTGATTATCAGTTTTCGATTTCCTTGCATCATGAGCTCATTAAGAAAAGTAGAAAACTTGATAGGTAAATTGGTAACATTGTGAATGAATGAGTCTTAAAAGATTGTTCCTTTGTTATCACTTTAATCAAAGCTATAATCTGGACATGTTTCTTTCAATTTTTTTTAACTTAAAGTACCATTATTGATCTTGCAGAATTGTAAACCTGGACGTGATTGTTTCTTATTATATAATCAAATTAGTTTTAAAGTTTGTTGCATTATGCAATTGTGTTCATTAATTCATCTAAGGTTCCAATTTATAATTTAAAGTTCAATTGAGTCATATTGTTAAAATCATTTCACATATTCCCTATGGAGATGACCTTACTTACCCTAACATAATAAATGTAGCTAAGACTAATATAATAACTTGTTTATGATCGAGTCTTGACAACCAGATCAAAATAGAACCATTGCCGGGGAATTAGTGCATCACCTTCAAGAACTTTCAAATTCATGGTCAAACAAGATCTAAACAGGGTACATCATCAACAACAACTTAACAGATTTTCAATATACTTTCAAGAACACCGGATGTAACCAATCAAGAATGATGAATAATCCAAAAACACAAGGAGGTCAACAACCAAACCAACTTATGGGAGATATCCCATTACATGGGTTCCCTCCACCTGATGAGCCTCCACCTCAACCTCAACCTGATGGGCCAATTCCTATAAGTCAAGGGGTGTAACACCAACATCCTCTCATAAATTTCCAACCAGTGCAAATGTTTGGATTTGTAATCCAAGTTTTCAGCATGGCGTGGAAGGGAGTCATTATAGTGATGAGGACCGGTTTTAGTCGAAGGAAATCATCATACTAATTATGTTGATGACTGGATTAAGGCATCATATCCAAATTTGAGGCATCATGTAGCATAATTGGTGGTCAAGGCTTTTCACCCGATGAAGTTAAATTGGTCCTAATCCATTCACACTTAAAGTAAAGGCCAAACAATGGTTCCTATTCCTACCATCGGCAAGTATTCACACATGGGTACAAATGCAACAACAATTCTTGGATGAATACTATACTTCTCAAAGGACAAGTGATGCAAGGCGAGCCATTCGAGGATTTACACAACAATCAGGTGAGCAATTTGATGAAGCTTTTCACCAGTTTAAGAAAATGCTAAGAACTTGCCCACATCATGGCGGTACTAAATGGGAGTTGACTTCACCTTTCTATGATAGATTATCACCAGAAGACTAGAGATGTAAATTCTACATGTACAGGAACGTTCACCTTAAACCATGAGGATGATGATTGGGATATTCTCGAAAGGATGAGTGTTATCTCCAAGAAGTGGGCGCAATCAAGCTGAAGGTCAAGGGGGTCAAGTGTAAAGATGGTGAATGATCATGTTGCCATGGATAGAATTGCAGTCTTAGAACGAGAAATTTCAAGCCTCAAATTTGGAATTAGTGGTGTGGCACACAAATCTAATGAATACGAAGTATATGACACGTGTAATGACATAGGTCATACCTCGGTCACATGCTACTTCAATTTGGGGAAGAGTGAAAATGTACACCAAATACAAGGACAAGGAGAAAGAAAGACATATGATACGAATTCTAACATTTATCATCCCAGTTATAGAAAGCACCCAAATCTTAGATATGCTAATAATAGTAACCAATTGAACCCTCCTTTTCAGGTACCAAATTAGGGAAGCAACCAATATCAAGGCTAACAAAGAAGCTACAACCAAGGCAGCTACCAAAGGAATAATTATAGTCAAGGGAATTACCACAAGGAGGTCAATACCAACAATGGAGTCAACAACAACAAGGGACTTCTATGATAATGCAATCCTTGCTGCAACTCAAGCTCTTGCAAAGGAGATGAAAGAGTTAAGCAATTCAAGGAGGTGCAAGAAAAGACCAATGTCGCCATTGCCAAGCAACTAGGACAATTAGCTGAACAATTTTTCGAACATGAACTAGGGAAGCTTCCAAGAGACACAATCAAAACCCCACAACATCAATCCTCAAGTTCAAAGAATGTCCACATAAACTTGTGTAGCATCATTCCAAACTTTAATGTATTGATTATGATTTAACTTCTCCTCTTCAAGTAGTTGTATGTAACAATAAGGAAGTTGATGAAGAAGAAGGAAGTGACCTGAGAGAACCAATCATTCCTATTCTAGTTGGAAAATTTAAAATCAAGCAAGCTCTTTTAGATTATGGAGCCAATGTGAGCATCCTTGCAGGGAGCTTATATGATCAATATGACTTTGGTCCGTTACATGAAACTAACAAAATAGTGGTGCTCGTTGATTCAACATGAAAACAACCCCGGGGGATGATCAAGGATGTGATAATCAAGCTAGGAGAGTTCTACTACCTTGTGGATTTTATGGTGCTTGATTATACACCTGTAAAGACGAATCAACAACTAATGGTTATTTTAGGTTGACCATTCTTGGAGGGAGCCAAAATGCAAAGCAATTGCCGAGATGGGGTAATCGACATGACATTTGAAAAATCTTAAGTTGTACTTTAATGTGTTATCAAAATCAATTACATATGTGGTTAATAATGATTATTCTATAATAAATGCTACTAACGGGTGTGCTCCTTTAAGTGAGGACATCACCAAGAAGAATCTCTTAGATCTTTATAGGTTTGAGCTCAAAATTGTGGAGAAGGAGGAGAATGTGAAGGTTGAGCCATTAAGGAAAGAAAATCCAAGACGAAAGGTTATGATGAGTAAACCACGCGATGAGGAGAATGAAAGAGTTAAAGGAGAGATCTTTGACCAATATGGGAGAAAACAAGAAAATTTATTAAGCATGGACAAGCAGTTATCTAAAAGGAAATTTGGAGAAAAGCACTCAATATGACCACCATAAGTGGTCACAGGTAAGGCATGGCTAAAGACCTAAAACTTAGCGCTTGCGGGAGGTAACCCGAGAACTTAGCGCTTGCGGGAGGCAACTGAGAACTTAGCGCTTGCATATGCAATGCAACCATGATTCCTACGAAGGTGAATTTTACTTCTTTTCCTAGTTTGTGTGTTTTTTGTTTTGTTTTTTAGTTCAATCCTGCACAACACCCAAGTACTCAAGTGTGGGGAGGCACAAATTATTTACTAAAGGCTCACACTAACAATCAAGTGTGGGTATGACCTTGAATGAAAATGAGAACGAGTAAGGGATTGGAGGCTATATTTGATAATTAATGTTTGAAAGTAACTTAACATCTTCGCTTTAGGACAAGCAAAAGGTCAAGTGTGGGGATGTGATGTGGCGATAATTCATTGTTTAATTAACTTAAAAGATTGATTTTACATCATGATTATGGTGGAATAGGTTCAAGTTGTTTGTGTTTTGGATTATAGGGTTTTGGAGCTAAAGGAATCTTATTTTGTATGAAAAGAATCAAAACACGGAAATAAAGGACCAAAAATGAAAATATCAAAAGTTACTAAAAAGGGCACATTGAAAGCCGTATGATACACCAGTTATAGGCGTATAATACGTCGGGTGGTGTATGAGCAACATATCATTGGATGTAGTTGGACAAAATAACAGAAAGTTGGGAGTATGGAAGCTGAGGGGGGGGGGCGTATGATACGCCGCCCCTGGCGTATCATACGCGGTCACCAACAACATTCCAGATTTTGTGGATCTTCATGTTTATTTGATCACATACAACCTTTACTCGATCTACAACATTTCCTTGCCAAATATAGGTGATTTTAAGGAGATATTGGGTGCTTTCAAGCTTCTCAACTCACACCAAATAATCATTGATCATCATCAAGTCAAGATTGAAGATTTAATGAAGATGATGCGTGGCTAGGTTCTCTTGATTGCTTTCAGGAGTACAATTCTTTTCAAGTGAGAAAATTGGTATGTTTGATTAGGTTTTTGTAATGAACATTGATCTATTGATGAAACATTACCTTATGGTTAATTTTAAAAAATTGCTTATAAATAAAGTTGTTTGCTTAATTATCAATTTTCGATTTTCTTGCATGGTGAGCTCATTAAGAAAAGTAGACAACTTGATATAGGTAAATTGGTAATATTGTGAATGAACAAGTCTTAAAAGATTGTTTCTTTGTTATCACTTTAATCAAAGCTATAATCTTGACATGTTTCTTACACATCCTAACTTAAAAGTACCAATTGTTGATCTTGCAAAATTGAAAATACGGAAGTGATTGTTTCTTATTATTTAATCATATTAGTTTTTAAGTTTGTTGCTTTATACAATTGTGTTCATTAATTCATCTAAAGTTCCAAGTTTTAATTCAAAGTTTCATGTCTTTTCGTTAATCTAGTCATATTGTTAAACACTTTCCATATATTTCTTGTGGAGATGACCTTGTTTATCCTTACACAATAAAGGTATCTAAGACCGATATAATGACTTGTTTTTGATCGAGTCTTGACAACCGGATCAAACATTATGATTCTCAAGGATATGAGGTGTAGTCATCATGACTATTACCGTCCATCTTATTTGTTGCAGCTGGTACCTATTTATCATGCATATCAGATGTACTCACTTTTACCTATTGTTTACCAGCCACCCTTAGCCGGTTATGTATTGGCACCCTACCCACCTATTTAACATCACTGTTGTACGCACCTTATCATCCTTAGCAGCCAGCATCACTATTATCTGGAATTTGCCTGGACATATTTTAGCACTAGGTAATCTAGCCACCTTGGTACTTGTCACACCTAGAAAATCACAGTGGAAAGCCATGTGGCGTGGTGATAACGGAAGTTGAAATTATTCCAACGATTATAGTCAAACGTTAATGTTTAAATAGTTGACTAGTAGTGAACATGTTTTTATACACTTTTAAAGAAAAATATAATGAAATTTAGACTTAATGACTACAAATTGTTTTGTTATAACATGACGAGTTTCACTTAAAATTTTACTAGTAAGTAATCAATAGACACGTTAGACCCTCCAAAGACAAATTCCATCATAAATAGAGCATACCTATAACTCTAAAAAGCATGAAAATAAAATAACAGGTCAACATAAAGTTTGTGAGCATTTGGATTTTTAAATCTTACAAACATTTGGTTTTCAAAAATGATATGATGAAGCGAGATATAATATACTCAATATAGATTAGCTAGATACTATGATTAATTCAGATCATAAGTCCATAATCAAGCCAAGAAATGCATTGTTGCCCCACAAATTCCAAACATATAAACTCCCTCGCTACAACCTGATAGGTGCAACTCATCGTGAGAGCGGGGCCTTCTAATCCAATAGATCTACCAATATAGTCTGTGGGCTCCGTGAGGTTAATGATTATGGGGGGATTTAAGGGCTCACTAGTATACACCTATACTGTTGATCTAACTTATACCTTCATAACATATATTCATCATGCTTTTCCCCCAAAATAGTTCAGATACAACAATATTTAAAATGGGGCAAAGAACTCCCTTGAATGCGATAAAAGAAAATGTTAATACATCAAGATCCTATTAATCAAGATCCGAAACGTGTATGACTCGATTAATAATTGATAAATCATGCTTATGAGAATGCTTTTCACCCAACTTATTCAGTTATTTTAAAGGTAAAACGTTTTTATTATTTCTTACTATTGTATGGAAAATCATTGACATTTTGTAAAAGTTTATCACTTTCCTTAAGGATATATGAGTTGTACATACATCTTATAAACTAATGTCTATCATTAACGTATACTACTTAATTAACTAGGTATGTAATAATATTATTAGTCCATTCTTACATTTATTTTTATGGTTTGTGGTAGTTTATTTAAAGTGTTACCCAATTCCTAAGTAAATAGTAAATTTTGTATCTTTATTCAAAAATCTCTTTTATATTTCATTTATAAAACAAGTTTTTAGGGTTGTCAAGATTATTTAATTAATAGTAACATACATTCTTTTGTAAAGTGGATATTATTTTTAAATTTACGAATGTATGGGCTAACTTTTTAGAACTCGTAACTTGAGGTCTTTTTATTAGCCATAAATTATCCAAAATATGTATTATTTTTAGATTTATATGGAGGTGTTTTTTATAAAGTCTGGAGTCCCAATTGTCATCTTATTCAATTTCATTGGTCATAATATTCCTTTAATCTTATACTTGGTCTTAATTATGATTTCTAGTTCACAATTTATTTATCAACCAAAATTTTAATCTAAGTGAGATCTTATAACGTGTCTATGTATCAACTTTCATATTATTATTTTAACTTGATTGTCTCTTTTTGTGATTAACAATACCATCCAATATCTCAACGTCATCATCCTATGTCATCATGTCTAACAATTTTACTTAATCTTTTCTTATAAAGCCATAACCCATCAATCTTTCAACTTATATGTACATACATACATACATACACGACATATACACATATATACATACATATACATGTCTTCATACAATTCCAAATCATACCAATAACAAGATTTCATCAAACTAAAACCAATTCTAACATATATTTCAGATTATTATTTTATTTCAAAACACCTTTCAAAGCCCAAGTTCATCAAAACCTTAAACTTATAAAACATTTAAGTTGGTGAACTAGGGTTCATCAAGATCTTTATCTTGATCACCCATGCATGAAGAGATAAAGACAATCTAACAAGTATAACTTGAGCGACTATTAGATTAGATCAACATAATCTAATGTTAGCAAGAAAGTCTTGAACTCCCGATTACACCTTCGGGTTCCCCACCAAAAACTCTCTTGATCTTTACTCGAAAGGTAGAAGGTGGGGTTCTTACGGTGGTGGCGGCTGACTTTCAAGGGTAGGGTAGGGGTGGCGCTCACGGTGACCGAGAGGGGTAACGGTTGGGTCGCCGAAAGTGGTTGGGTGACGGGTTGGTGGTTGCGATTGTAGTGCAACGACAATGGGCTTGTTGCGGCCTGCGGTGTGTTGGATTCTATGTGCCCAAGACACATAGAATATTGATGCGGTTAGTATGTCATGATCCAAGTCGGGTTATACCCAATAACAAGCTTTGCAATCACTGACAATTATTCAATTGATGATATGATCATGCAATTAAATAATAACACCAAATTTAGAAAATGGGCTTTCTAAATAAGTTGCATATGAGATTAAACAATTTATATGGATATTTTGTTTATACATATTGTTTGTAATATTATTTAAGTTATTTAAATAACATCAAATAATTAGTGAGTGTGTATGTGTTATTCTAATAAAAGGGTTTATTTAATGAACACTTTTAAAAGGAAATGACTTATTTAATGTGTTAACTTTTCATTTTACTTTTGGGGGGGGGGGAAATCAAATGAAAGGGAGGATTCGGCCACCCTTGGGGCTTGGTCTCCTCTTGATTGCTTTTGATAACCTTGAAAATACACACACATTAGAGACTCATTTTCACTCCATCTCATTCTCTCTCTCATACATGCAATAGAAGAACACAAGAAAGCTTTTCTTGTTCTTGTTGAAGAAGAATCGGCTGAAAATTCTTTTCAGGAGAGTCTCTCTTCGTTTTGGTGTTAAATCCTAGCATCTAAGGTTTTTTGTGATACTAGCTTGAGGGATCCTTCCTTGGAGCCTTGGCCGAAGCTTTAGCATCTTATCTATCTATCTTGGTCGACTTTTCAGCAGGCAGAAGGTAGTCTATCACAGCTTCATGTAGCTGTGATATTATGTGCATATTATTATGTTCATAGCTTGTTTATTCACATACAAGATCCCTTTGTTCTTGGTTTTGTTCACACTTTAAAAACACTTAAAATAGAACATGTTTTCAGCTTACAAACAATGTAATAATGTTAACTTCCACTGCGTTTTACAAATTTTAAGTAGTTAAACTATGTCTTGTGTTCTAACAAACCCTTACACGGTGGTGGTTGTGAGTAAGAGTGGAGGGCAGCAGATGGTGGTCTCGGGGGTGGGGTGAGGGTGGTGGGCGGCGAATGGTGGTCTTGGCGGTGGGGTGATGGCCGGTAGTGTGGTGGTGACCGATGGAAGCATAGGGAAGGGGAGGGGGTGGTGAAAAATATGAAGAGTTTGAGTGTAGTGTGTGGAGTATGTATGTGTTGGGTTAAGTAAAGATATTCATGACTTAGTTGTCATCCATACAAACTCTCCAACCAATTATTATTATTACTATTACTATTATTATTATTATTATTGTTATTATTATTGTTGTTGTTATTATGTTATTATTATTATTGTTATTTTTATTGTTATTAATATTATTATTGTTTTATTACTATTGTTGTGTTATTATTGTTATTGTTATTACTGTTGTTATTATTGTTGTTGTTATTATGTTATTATTATTGTTGTTGTTGTTGTTATTATTATTATTATTATTAGTATTATTATTATATTATTATTATTATTATTATTATTATGAGTATGAGTATGATTATGATTATGATTATGATTATGATTATGATTATGATTATGATTATGATTATGATTATGATATGATTATGATTATGATTATGATTGTTGGACCAAAAGAACCAATGAGCCAAGATCAGAAAACCTCTAAGTCCCACACGGTATCACAACAACTGCTGAAAGCTTCATCAGCAGTTTGACAAGTACTGAAGACTTCAACAGTTGAAGATCAAGTGCTGAAGTACAACAGCTGAAGAACACAAGTACTGAAGCTGAACAGCTGAAGAACACAAGTACTGAAGCTGAACAGCTGAAGAACACAAGTGCTGAAGCTGAAGTTCAAAGTACTGAAGTACAACAGCTGAAGAGTTTACAAGTGCTGAAGATCAACAACTGATGTACAAAGTCTGAAGACAAAGACTGAAGACATCAGCTGATGATATCTACTGAAGTCATCAGCTGATGAACATCTGAAGTTCAAGTCTGAAGATCAAGTACTGAAGTTTCAGTAGTTTGTCACAACAGCTGAAGAGTACTTCTTCAGTAGTTGTGATATCAGTAGTTTTATATTTTTACTTTCAGTAGTTTTGTAAAACGACTGAAGAGCTTGTTCTTCAGTCGTAGTTTCAGTAGTTTTATGTTTTTCAGTAGTTATAACAACTCATAACACTTAGTATTTTTGTAAGGAGATGTCAGCTGTTTTGACATCTTCAGTAGTTGTGATTCAGCTGTAATAAATCTGTTAGATGTCACTATCAAGTGACATCAGCAGACGTCACATCTCTTATATAAGAGGTGTCGACCTAATTGTATGTGTGACATTCTGTTACCACGAAAGCGAATATTGAATGAAATATATTTGCAGAAATTCTCTCTCTATAACCGTCTTTGTTCTTCATTGAATATCATTTCGTTCTTGTGAATTGGATAATTCATTGTTTGATTTCCGCTGCTATACTCTCTAATCAATCAAACATAGATCACTGATCCTAACAAGTGGTATCAGAGCAGGTTAATCATTGATCGATCTAACAATTGATCATTGAAATTGCTAATTGATATCTGTGTTTGATTGAATTAGCGTATTCGCAAGAACCGGTTATAGATTATTGAATTTCTGTCGCTTTCGTTCATTTACTTTAAGATCTCTTTTGGTTCAATTGGTTGTTGTGTTTTGTTCTAAATCTGTTTTAGCTTAACCGAATTTGATTGAATCTAAGATGACGACTCCTTCTAATGATCCTCACAATACCGGTTCCTCCACCAAGCCTCCGATGGTTAGGACCGAGTATAACATATGGCAACGAAGAATGCTTCATCACCTGTCTGTTAACAGTTCAGGTTGTTGGACATCTGTGGTACATGGACCACATAAGCCTATGGTGAACAATCCGGAAACCAATCAAATGGTTCTGAAGAAGAAGGAACAATACTCTGATGAAGATCGGAAACTATTGAGATTGATGCTAAAGCCCATGGAATTCTGGCCATGGCACTGCCTAATGAAATCTATTCTGGGCTTATGCATCATGAAACTGCTCATGATCTCTGGAATGCCCTGAAGGAACAATTCGGTGGCACAGATGAGGTCTTAGCAAAAAATATAGAAATCCTTGCCCAACAATATGAGACATTCTCTCATAGAAAGGGTGAGACACTGACTCAACAGTTTGAGCGTTTTTCCTGCTTGATATCTGAGCTGAAAATGGTGAAACAGGAATACACCAATAGCCAGATGAACAACAGATTCCTCAGATCACTGCCTGAGAGATGGGACACATACACTATTGTCCTACGCTCCAGTGCAAATCTGGATGGCCTATCTCTCACCCAACTTCATGGGAAACTGCTTACATTTGAAAGAGATATAGAGCAGAAGAGGAAACTGTCCTCATCAGGAAAGCTCACTGATGACTTTGTACCAGGGAATACTGCCTTGGTTGGTCATGAGTCAGAATATGATGCATCTGAAACAATTATGATGAGCATATTGATTTCTCTTCAAATAGTTCTGATCATGCATTTGTTGGTATTGAGAGTCATTCTGGCAGTAATAGTGACAATCTATGCTTCATTATGGATGATCTGAAAGGAATTGCTGATGATGATCTAGAAGAGATGGATATTCTGAGCCAAATGGCATTGATTAATATCAGATCTCAGAAGTTTTATAAGAGAACTGGTAGGAAATTTCCTGGACTCTCTGGCAAAACCAAAGTTGGTTTTGACAAGAGTAAGTTGAGGTGTCACAAATGCCAAAGGCTGGGACACTTTGCAAGAGAGTGTAGATCAACTGGATCTAACTCTTCTGCACCCTTTGTGACTTTTCCTAGTACTAGTCCACAAACAAAGGGCAACATCCTGTTGGTTCTGGTCATCATTCACATCCTAGATCTCCTGCATACTTTGTTCCCCAGGGTCAAATGTCATATCCTTATCCCTGCTATTATGTGCCTCAACCAAATCCTGTTCAAGCTCCAATTGCACAACAACCACAAGCATTTCCTGAACCACAACCTTCCCAATCTCATCAACAAACTCAACCTCAACAACACAGCTTCTTCACCCCAGGAGTTGTTGACTGGAGCAGTTTACCAGATGACTTGTCTGGTCATGAACAACTATTCTCAGGTGCTGGTCAACATGGTGGTGAAAGTCCCTTTGGAAATCTAGCTCTTATGGCTTTGGATTCTGCTGATACTTCATCCACTAATGCCTCTACATCAAAGGTATCACAGGTATCCTCTGAGGCAAAAGCCAAATTATGTTCTGAACCACGCATAGCAGCATTTGCATCTATTAGAGAAGCAAATGTAGCTTTAATCAACAAGAAAATTGAGCTAGAACAAATAATTTCCAAAAGCAAAGCTGAATTTGAGTCTGTGCTTAATGATAAAAATGATGAGATTTACAAACTTAAATGCCAAATAACTGATGATAAGGCTAGGGAAGAGATACTTCTAGAGAAGTATAAAGATCTCAATGAAACCCTTGCAGTTACCCAGGTAGAGTGTGATAGATGGGTACAATCATACAAAGGTTTTGAAATGCTTCTTAGTAAGCAATCTGCTTCCAATGTGAAGTTTGGCATTGGTTACAATCACACTGCTCCACCTACAAATTTTACTCCCAGAGCAGAGGTAGAATCTGATGGTGAGAGTAATAACCAATCCATCTCATCATGTGATCTACTTTCTCATACAGCACACTCAGAAGTAGAAGTCAGCATCAAGCCCTCTCAGAACCTATCAGCTGATGTTGATGGTTCCACTGCTGACACTCACATGATCAATGAGTTGATCAACTCAGGAGTTAATTCTGAAAGTCCTGAAAGGACTAGAGAGCAGGATTTAACACCTGAAGTTCAAACTCCAACTACTGCCAGTACTGAAGAGAAGAAAACTGTTAGTAGAAAGAGTTTGAAGACTACTAAAGAGGTAGTCAAGAAAGCAAACAATGCTTCCAAAGCACTGAAGAACAAGTTTTCAGTTGCTTCACCCTCTTTAGTTGATGATCAACCTAAGAGGAAGAAGAAACCATGTGAAGTATGTGGTTTGTTCAATCATCTTACAGATGATTGTTGGTACAAAAGAGGTTCCAAACTCAAACATAAAGAAGAAATTAAAGAGAAAATGGTAAAAATGAAAACTGAGTTTGAGACCACATTTGTTTCAGCAACATCAAATCCTGTAACCCTTAAGTCCTCAAAGAAATCCAAAAAGGAAGGGGTTAAACAGGTGACAACTGAGAGTGCTCAGAAGAAGAAGGTGCAACATAGGAACTTATCAAACTCCACTGGCAATGTGTCTGATGAGTTGAAAGCCTTATCACAAAATCAGACACAGCTGGTTATGATGGTTCAACATCTGTTGGGTAGAGTTAACCAATTAGATGCTCCTATGTTGAAACCACAGAAAAGGAGATCCAAGCCAAAGGATTCCTCTTCTTCACCATCTTCTTCCTCTCAGGCTGTTGTTTCCAATAAACCTATTAGTTTACCATCTGTTGATGAGACCAGGCCCAAAACCAAAAAGGTTTAGGTCTCCAAAACTAACTGACTGTTTATTATTGCAGGGTTCTCCAACATGCCAAAGTAGCATCTGGTATGTAGACAGTGGGGGATCTATGCACATGACTGGGAACAACTCTCTTCTTCATGACTACTCTCAAGGAAAGAAGGGTTTTGTTTCTTTTGGCAATGATGCTAGAGGTTACATCATTAGAAATGGCTTTGTCTCCAATGGAGAAATCAAGTTCGATGATGTTAATCATGTGGAAAATCTCAAGTACAATCTCTTGAGTGTCAGTCAAATGTGTGATAAAGGCCATGTTGCTCTTTTCACCAGTCAGAACTGTAGGATTCTGTCATCAAAAGTTCTGCATTTGATTGACAAGGTGTTGGATGATCACACTCTCCTGAGAGCCAACAGGACAGGAAGAGTGTATGCCTTAGATCTTTCCAAGAAAATAGATCTCAGAGGCAATCCTTGCCTATTTTCCAAAGCCTCTTCTCAAGAATCTAAACTGTGGCACAGAAGGCTGGGTCATGTTAATTTCAAAAACATGAATCAGCTTATCCGCAATAGTTTAGTCAGAGGCTTACCACTAAAGGAGTTCCACTGTGATGAACCTACACTGCTTGTTTAAAAGGAAAACAGCACAAAGTCTCATTCCCTCCTATTGAAGAGCCTAAGTCCACTGCCTGCTTGCAATTACTGCATATGGATCTATTTGGTCCTGTGAGAGTAATGAGCATGGCAAAGAAGAAATACTGTCTGGTAATTGTGAATGATTACTCCAGATTTGTATGGACTTTCTTTCTACATTCAAAGGATGAGGTTGCTCAGAAGGTTATTCACTTTGTGTTGTATATTGAGAAGCAGTATTCCCTTCCAGTCAAGTGTATCAGGAGTGATAATGGAACTGAATTCAGAAACCATACACTTGATGACTTCTATATCTCAAAGGGAATCAAAAGGCAGTTTAGCATCCCAAGGACTCCAGAACAAAATGGAGTAGTGAAGAGAAAGAACAGGACCCTAATTGAAGCTGCAAGGTCCATGCTGGCTGACTCTGGTTTGCCACTGACCTTTTGGGCTGAAGCTGTCAACACAGCTTGTTATGTGCAGAATAGAGTTTTAGTAAATCAGAGGTTGATGAAGACTCCATATGAAGTTCTCCATCACTTGGCTCCTCTAATTTCATTCTTCAAAGCATTTGGGTGTCCCTGTTTTATTCTCAACACAAAGGATCAACTCCATAAATTTGATCCTAAGATGGATGCAGGGTATTTTGTTGGTTATTCATCTACTTGCAAGGCATACAGAGTCTTCAACTGCAGAACAAAGATAGTTGAAGAGACTTTGCATGTGAAGTTTAATGAATCTCCTTTGGAAAAGATTCCACAAAACCCTGTGGAGTTGTTTGATTTGGACATACTGCAATATGTTCCTTATCAACCTCCAGTTGCTGCAGATCCTGTGGATAAATCATCTTCTGCAGCATGTCTTCCACCTGGTGGTATTGATGATGATGATGATAATATCAGTACTCACCTATTCAAGTTTAGTGACCAACTGCCTGTGTCTGCTAAATTTGATGTTCCTGTAGCTTCAGCAGTTCCATCCACAACAAATGCTAATGAGATCTCTGTTTCCTCTACATCTTTTGAGTTACCATCTAATTCTTGGTTTCAAGAGTCTACATCAACATCTGCTGCTGCTGAAGGTTCTACAAACACTTGCACAGATCTCATTGTTTATCAAGAACTGAAGAATCACCCCATGTCCCAGATTATTGGTGATATCAATGCTGGTGTTTCAACAAGAAGTCAATTGTCTAACTTCTGCTTCTATGCTCTCTTCATCAGTCAGCTAGAGCCAAAGAACTACCATATTGCTTTGAGAGACAATGGATGGGTTGAAGCTATGCAGCTTGAGCTACTTCAGTTCAAGAAACAGCAAGTGTGGGAACTGGTTCCTCTTCCCCCAGGTAAGTGTGCAATAGGCACTAAATGGGTGTTTAGGAACAAAACTGATGAAAATGGGCTTATTGTTAAGAACAAGGCTAGACTGGTTGTATAGGGGTTTTCACAAGAAGAAGGTATTGACTATGATGAAACCTTTGCCCCTGTAGCCAGACTAGAGGCAATCAGATTGTTTTTAGCCTATGCTGCATTCCACAATCTTAAAGTTTTTCAAATGGATGTCAAAAGTGCATTTTTATATGGTAAAATAAAGGAAGAAGTTTATGTGTGTCAACCACCAGGCTTTGAGGATAATAAACATCCTGAATGGGTGTATAAACTTGATAAGGCTCTTTATGGGTTGAAACAAGCTCCTAGAGCATGGTATGAGACACTCTCTACTTTTCTTCTTAAGAATAATTTCACTAGAGGCTCCATTGATAAAACTTTGTTCATTAAGAAGGTGGATCAACATAAGCTACTTGTTCAGATTTATGTTGATGATATCATTTTTGCATCCTCTGATCCCCAGTTGTGTGATGATTTTACAACATTAATGAAAAAGAGGTTTGAAATGAGTGCAATGGGAGAATTACAGTTCTTTCTAGGTTTGCAAATTAAACAAAAGGCTGATGGAACCTTTATTCATCAGTCAAAATATACAAAAGATCTTTTGAATAAGTTTGATTTACAAAACTGTAAGCCCTGTTCTACTCCCATGTGCAACACCACACAACTGGATGCTTATCAGAAAGGTAAAGTTGTTGATGAAACGCTTTACAGATGTATGATTGGGTCCTTGATGTATTTAACAGCTTCTAGACCAGATATTATGTTTGCTACATGTGTTTGTGCTAGATTTCAGGCTGCTCCTAAAGAGTCTCATGTGATTGCAGTCAAGAGAATCTTTAGATATTTGCAAGCTACACAATCTCTGGGTTTATGGTATTCCACTGGACACTCTTGCAAATTAGTTGCTTTTTCAGATAGTGACTATGCAGGGTGCAAGTTAACTAGAAAGTCAACTTCTGGTGGTTGTCAATTCCTAGGCAGCTGTTTGATTTCTTGGCAGAGTAAGAAACAAACATCTGTTGCTACATCAACTGCTGAGGCCGAGTACATTGCTGCTGCAAGTTGCACCTCTCAGGTACTCTGGCTTCAGAACCAGCTTCTGGATTATGGCATTACAGAGACTAAGACTCCATTATTAATGGATAGTGCTTCAGCTCTGTGTATTGTCAAAAATCCAGTCCAGCACTCTAGGACCATACATATAGATATCAGACATCATTTTCTTCGGGATTGCTTTGAAAAAGGTCTGCTTGATCCTAAGTTTGTGCCTAGTGCTGATGAGCTTGCAGATATTTTTACTAAGCCTTTGGATATTTCTACTTTCCAAAACCTTGTGCTAAGTTTGTGCCTAGTGCTGATGAGCTTAATTATGATTATGATTAGGATTATGATTACGATTACGATTACGATTACGATTACGATTACGATTACGATTCGATTACGATTACGATTACGATTACGATTACGATTACGATTACGATTACGATTACGATTACGATTACGATTACGATTACGATTACGATTACGATTACGATTACGATTACGATTACGTTACGATTACGATTACGATTACGATTACGATTACGATTACGATTACGATTACGATTACGATTACGATTACGATTACGATTACGATTACGATTACGATTACGATTACGATTACGATTACGATTACGATTACGATACGATTACGATTACGATTACGATTACGATTACGATTACGATTACGATTACGATTACGATTACGATTACGATTACGATTACGATTACGATTACGATTACGATTACGATTACGATTACGATTACGATTACGATTACGATTACGATTACGATTACGATTACGATTACGATTACGATACGATTACGATTACGATTACGATTACGATTACGATTACGATTACGATTACGATTACGATTACGATTACGATTACGATTACGATTACGATTACGATTACGATTACGATTACGATTACGATTACGATTACGATTACGATTACGATATGATTATGATTATGATTATGATTATGATTATGATTATGATTATGATGATGATGATGATGATGATGATGATGATGATTACGATTACGATACGATTACGATTACGATTACGATTACGATTACGATTACGATTACGATTACGATTACGATTACGATTACGATTACGATTACGATTACGATTACGATTACGTACGATTACGATTACGATTACGATTACGATTACGATTACGATTACGATTACGATTACGATTACGATTACGATTACGATTACGATTACGATTACGATTACGATTACGATTACGATTACGATTACGATTACGATTACGATTACGATTACGATTACGATTACGATTACGATTACGATTACGATTACGATTACGATACGATTACGATTACGATTACGATTACGATTACGATTACGATTACGATTACGATTACGATTACGATTACGATTACGATTACGATTACGATTACGATTACGATTACGATTACGATTACGATTACGATTACGATTACGATTACGATTACGATTACGATTACGATTACGATTACGATTACGATTACGATTACGATTACGATTACGATTACGATTACGATTACGATTACGATTACGATTACGATTACGATACGATTACGATTACGATTACGATTACGATTACGATTACGATTACGATTACGATTACGATTACGATTACGATTACGATTACGATTACGATTACGATTACGATTACGATTACGATTACGATTACGATTACGATTACGATTACGATTACGATTACGATTACGATTACGATTACGATTACGATTACGATTACGATTACGATTACGATTACGATTACGATTACGATTACGATTACGATTATTACGATTACGATTACGATTACGATTACGATTACGATTACGATTACGATTACGATTACGATTACGATTACGATTACGATTACGATTACGATTACGATTACGATTACGATTACGATTACGATTACGATTACGATTACGATTACGATTACGATTACGATTACGATTACGATTACGATTACGATTACGATTACGATTACGATTATGATTATGATTACGATTACGATTATGATTATGATTATGATTATGATTATGATTATGATTATGATGATGATTATGATTATGATGATGATGATTATGATGATGATGATGATTACGATTACGATTACGATTACGATTACGATACGATTACGATTACGATTACGATTACGATTACGATTACGATTACGATACGATTACGATTACGATTACGATTACGATTACGATTACGATTACGATTACGATTACGATTACGATTACGATTCGATTACGATTACGATTACGATTACGATTACGATTACGATTACGATTACGATTACGATTACGATTACGATTACGATTACGATTACGATTACGATTCGATTACGATTACGATTACGATTACGATTACGATTACGATTACGATTACGATTACGATTACGATTACGATTACGATTACGATTACGATTACGATTACGATTACGATTACGATTACGATTACGATTACGATTACGATTACGATTACGATTACGATTACGATTACGATTACGATTACGATTACGATTACGATTACGATTACGATTACGATTACGATTACGATTACGATTACGATTACGATTACGATTACGATTACGATTACGATTACGATTACGATTACGATTACGATTACGATTACGATTACGATTACGATTACGATACGATTACGATTACGATTACGATTACGATTACGATTACGATTACGATTACGATTACGATTACGATTACGATTACGATTACGATTACGATTACGATTACGATTACGATTACGATTACGATTACGATTACGATTACGATTACGATTACGATTACGATTACGATTACGATTACGTTACGATTACGATTACGATTACGATTACGTACGATTACGATTACGATTACGATTACGATTACGATTACGATTACGATTACGATACGATACGATTACGATTACGATTACGATTACGATTACGATTACGATTACGATTATGATTATGATTATGATTATGATTATGATTATGATTATGATTATGATTATGATTATTATTATGATTATGATTATGATTATGATTAGGATTAGGATTATGATTATGATTTGATTATGATTATGATTAGGATTATGATTATGATTATGATTATGATTATGATTATGATTAGGATTACGATTACGATTACGATTATGATTACGATTACGATTAGGATTACGATTACGATTATGATTATGATTATGATTATGATTACGATTATGATTATGATTACGATTATGATTATGATTACGATTACGATTACGATTACGATTACGATTACGATCAGGATTACGATTACGATTACGATTACGATACGATTACGATTACGATTACGATTACGATTACGATTACGATTACGATTACGATTACGATTACGATTACGATTACGATTACGATTACGATTACGATTACGATTACGATTACGATTACGATTACGATTACGATTACGATTACGATACGATTACGATTACGATTACGATTACGATTACGATTACGATTACGATTACGATTACGATTACGATTACGATTACGATTACGATTACGATTACGATTACGATTACGATTACGATTACGATTACGATTACGATTACGATTACGATTACGATTACGATTATGATTATGATTACGATTATGATTATGATTATGATTATGATTATGATTATGATTATGATTATGATTATGATTATGATTATGATTATGATTATGATTATGATTATGATTATGATTATGATTATGATTATGATTATGATTATGATTATGATTATGATTATGATTATGATTATGATTATGATTATGATTATGATTATGATTATGATTATGATTATGATTATGATTATGGTTATGGTTAGGTTATGATTATGGTTATGATTATGGTTATGGTTATGGATTATGGTTATGGTTATGGTTATGATTATGGTTATGATTATGGTTATGGTTATGGTTATGTTATGGTTATGGTTATGGTTATGATTATGATTATGGTTATGATTATGATAATGATTATGATTATGATTATGATAATGATTATGATTATGATATGATTATGATTATGATTATGATTATGATTATGATTATGATTATGATTATGATTATGATTATTATGATTATGATTATGATTATGATTATGATTATGATTATGATTATGATTATGATTATGATTATGATTATGATTAGGATTATGATTATGATTATGATTATGATTATGATTATGATTATGATTATGATTGATTATGATTATGATTATGATTATATTATGATTATGATTATGATTATGATTATGATTATGATATGATTATGATTAATTATGATTATGATTATGATTATGATTATGATTATGATTATGATTATGATTATGATTATGATTATGATTATGATTATGATTAATTATGATTATGATTATGATTATGATTATGATTATGATTGATTATGATTATGATTATGATTATGATTATGATTATGATTATGATTATGATTATGATTATGATTATGATTATGATTATGATTATGATTATGATATGATTATGATTATTATGATTATGATTATGATTATGATTATGATTATGATTATGATTATGATTATGATTATGATATGATTATGATTATGATTATGATTATGATTATGATTATGATTATGATAGATTATGATTATGATTATGATTATGATTATGATTATGATTATGATTATGATTATGATTATGATTATGATTATGATTATGATTATGATTATGATTATGATTATGATTATGATTATGATTATGATGATGATTATGATTATGATTATGATTGATTATGATTATGATTATGATTATGATTATGATTATGATATGATTATGATTATGATTATGATTATGTTATGGTTATGGTTATGGTTATGGTTATGGTTATGGTTATGGTTATGGTTATGGTTATGGTTATGGTTATGGTTATGGTTATGGTTATGGTTATGATTATGGTTATGGTTATGATTATGATTATGATTATGATTATGATTATGATTATGATAATGATTATGATTATGATTATGATTATGATTATGATTATGATTATGATTATGATTATGATTATGATTATGATTATGATTATGATTATGATTATGATTATGATTATGATTATGATTATGATTATGATTATGATTATGATTATGATTATGATTATGATTACGATTACGATTACGATTACGATTACGATTACGATTACGATTACGATTACGATTACGATTACGATTACGATTACGATTACGATTACGATTACGATTACGATTACGATTACGATTACGATTACGATTACGATTACGATTACGATTACGATTACGATTACGATTACGATTACGATTCGATTACGATTACGATTACGATTACGATTACGATTACGATTACGATTACGATTACGATTACGATTACGATTACGATTACGATTACGATTACGATTACGATTACGATTACGATTACGATTACGATTACGATTACGATTACGATTCGATTACGATTACGATTACGATTACGATTACGATTACGATTACGATTACGATTACGATTACGATTACGATTACGATTACGATTACGATTACGATTACGATTAAGATTATGATTGTTATTGTTATTGTTATTGTTATTGTTATTGTTATTGTTATTGTTATTGTTATTGTTATTGTTATTGTTATTGTTATTTTTATTGTTATTGTTATTGTTATTGTTATTGTTATTGTTATTGTTATTGTTATTGTTATTGTTATTGTTATTGTTATTGTTATTGTTATTGTTATTGTTATTGTTATTGTTATTGTTATTGTTATTGTTATTGTTATTGTTATTGTTATTGTTATTGTTATTGTTATTGTTATTGTTATTGTTATTGTTATTGTTATTGTTATTGTTATTGTTATTGTTATTGTTTTGTTATTGTTATGTTATTGTTATTGTTATTGTTATTGTTATGTTATTGTTATTGTTATTATTAATAATTATTATTATTATTATTACTATTATCATTATTATTATTATTATTAAATGCAATGGTTAATTGATTTCAAGTTTTGTTAGAACCGCTAACTTCGGTTTTTTGAAAAGTCAAACACAATAAATAATAAATATAAAATTATTACTAAGATAATCTCGTATGAACGTGACCTGATTTGACCGGGTGTCATGTTTCGTCAATCAGCTAGTGTTTACGTGGTTGATAGACACAAGGTATGGATCAAATTTAAGGATTAGGGGGGTATATAAGCGCATGGTTTTGACTAATCGAGCATGGTACTAAAGGTTTGGGTAGAACGTACTACCTTCAAGGTTTTAAGAGTTGAATCAAGAACTGTTTAAACTTAGAATTTGTAGTATGAATGTAATGTAATGAACATATGATGTATTACATCATGATGTGTTTGATCGAACAATATGATGTACTATGGGTTGGATATAACATGATTTGACCATGTATTATGATTTGGCAATATATACGATGGCTAATTGTTTTCGTTAACTAAGCCTTTATGGATTGGTTGACTAGAAGGTCATTATGATTAGGATTGAGATTTTGACATTAATGACCGTGGTGAATAATATGCAACAACTTTTGGTATTCGATATCCATTCATGTGATTACATCTAGAATGGCTAAGGTAATGAAAACAAAACTACTAAGGTGACTAATGATGTAAACCATAACTTTAAATTTAATTATAATTGCTGTAACATCATGTCTTTTATGTTATACATCAAAATTTTATCAAAATTAACATCATTTCCAAAAATATGGATGCCAACCTTGAACTATCCTAGTAGCTTTCATGTCCATGCCCGCACCTGCTCAACAACATCGACTACCTGCCAACTATTATGCAAACAAAGTCAACAACATTGAGTGAGTTCTAGTTCAATAATAAAATACTTTACTTTCATTCAGGCGATTGTCGAATCCGTATGTGAGCATACATTAATACATACATCATAATATATTCATTTCATTATCCTTCATCATGGTTTCATTCATTCATTCATTCATTATCTTTTACTTTAGCGAATTAGTGTGTCATATACTCGGCCCTTAACCTAAGTTATGTCACTCATCACAATCTCGAGGCTTTGCAACAAAGATTCCATTTTTGTTTGTAGTCGATCATAAGGATTAGACTCCTGTGAGAATCCTCATAGGCCATACGACCTCCCACAGTAGAGCTAACGACCCCTCAATGAGTCGTGAATCTCCATTCATACATAGTCAATCTCAAGGATTAGACCCCTCGGTGCATCCTCATGGGTTAGCTAAACTACACACAGTTGAGCTAACAACCCCTTAATGAGTTGTGAACCTCCACACATTTTTTGGAAAATAACCCTCATTCGTTACACTTCACTTTTCATATCCCGTTATCTCTCACTTTCATACATAATACATTACTTATAGTAGTATATAACAGACCAAGTAAAGATATATTCGTAACTTATCATTTTGAAAACAGTTAAAACATCACAAGTTAACAAATAACACAACAAGGTGCGTGAGAAGTATAACCATGCGATAACCTAATCTTGAACCAGAACTTTCATCTTGCGTGAATATTAATACCTCGCACAAAATCTTGCCCAGATTTGAAATCCCTTGAAGCCCAAGCTACCTACTCGTGCAAGAACTTACATATTTCCGCCAAAACCCAACTTATCATGTTTAAGGCTGAAATATCACAACCAACTCCATAGAAAACATCAACATAAGTATATACAAGCATTTTAATAAGCATAATAGCCCCAAAACGTAAAAAGTTGCATAAAACAGGCTAGAAACTCACCTTTGAAGATTCTAACTCAAAAACAACTTTCTTGAGAGCTTTACGAATGGAAACTACACATTCATGCATTATATCCATTAATAATCCTTCCTTGATACATAACATGAATCATTACATAGGTGGCGTACCTTATGCACTTCAAATCTTCACTTTCCTTCTACTTCGCATCTCTTTCTCTAACAACAATAGTTTTCGCGTGATAATAGGGGCAAAAAAGTGCTCTCATCTATTATAGGATCCCAAACTTCTCGTCAGAGTTATCGTGCGAGTAGCCTTTGTCGCGTGAGAACATTTTCCCCCTTGATTCCATGGAAATTTTGGGTTGTTATAAATGAAGGACCGCCTAGGAAGATCGATGGAAATACCCATGCCAATCTTAGCAAGGGCTCTACTCCTTTGGTTAAGGTTCAGAAAACTCCTCCAACTTCATAAGAACAAAGGAACGCTAAACTTATGGTCGAGCTATAACAAATGATTACTGTTGGGATAGCCATATCCATGTTGTTATCATTGCTGGAGTAACCAAGGTGGTGCAAGCGGAAGACAAGCCCTCTGCCAGCAAGGCCAAAAGTAACTTAAGGGTTGAAGCATATCAATGTAATCATCATCTGATGACACTAAGAATGAAAACAATAACTTTGATTCTTCGTATTCTACAAAGTTTGACGAGCCTAAAAAAGGACAAGTTGAAGGAGTTAAATTCAAAGGGGTGTAATTTTCAAAACTAAATCACTTATAAACTTGAGGAGTTTAGGGGAGATAAGAGTGCTACTAATGCTCCTCCATGGATTAAAGAGATTGAGATAACATTGGATGTATGCGGTTCTAAAAAGGAGGATTAGAACAAATTTGCTATTATATCTTTTAAAAATGAAGGTCAAACCTCGTGGAAGACCATATTAAAAATATATGGCATGGGATGGCAAAATTTTAAAAAGATATTTTTAGAGAATATGCTTAGTAAAAGGTGGAATAGTTGGATAATAAATACCTTCACTTACAGATGGAAGGTATTGATTACTGAACATGTATGTTTAGGTTTTTGGACTTGGTTGGGTTGATACTAGAATTCCTATGTTTAAGTCCAAAAGAGTTGGACGATTCATCTAGGTGCTATTTGTGAAATACATGTTGACATATGCACGTCTAGATCAACAACTCTCTGGTCAACAATTAATATTATGACTGAATGAACTAAAGAGTTTATTAGACCGAGAGGAAGTACGGTGTTTGAGGTTATACCAAAGAGAAAGTTTTATGGTTGAAAGTCAGGAGGATATACTGGAAGGTTCACTCGTAGAAGAAGTGGAATCAAGATGGAAAAAAGTTTAGAAAGGTGGATAAAAAGGATCTATAGATACCCTCATATGTAACATTGTGGTATAAAGCATTCAAGTCTCTTCTACGTGAGTGGATATAGAAAGTGTGGAAAAAGTGGCATACTACTCAAGATTGTTACTACCATCAAGTTTGCTTCAAGTGTGGATAAGAAGGGCATATCAAAGCACAGTGCCCGAAGTGGTAGACAGGAGCCATTACCATTCATGCCGACAAGGGCAAAGGCAATGCTTGAGTGTTTGTGAGAGGAAGGAAGATGTTAGAAACTCTAATGATGTGGTCACATGTATGTTTCTTGTAAACTAGACATATACAAATATACTATTTGAAATTGGTGCCAATAAAGTTTCGTATCAAATAAATTGATGGCCTATTTAGGATTGTAACACCTGGTTATTCTATTAAAGTAAATAAAAGAAGGAAACATCAATAAACCCATGTTAAGGGGTTAAAAATGTAAAAGGGGACAAAAGTACAAAAAGTTGGTGTAAAGGTGGGCATGGCCGCCCACCGTCTCTTCACATCACCTTTTCAATAAGATTAGAGAGAGGGGGCAGAAAACTTTCGGGTTGAAGAGGAAGAAGAAGAAGGTTGAATTCAAGGTAAGATCGAAGTTTCTAAGTGTTTATGATGGGTTTTGTCTTGGTTATATGCTTATGTGTTTGTGTGTGTGTTTGGTGGGTTTGTAGGTGTTTGAACTCATTCGCATACGGGTTAGAAGGAAGATAAACCCGAAGTTGCACGGGTGAGTTTCTAGACCCCTGGTCTTACTTGTTTTAAACTCTTTGGGGCTGAAAATGTATTTAAATGATTTTACAGTGTTTATGTAGGTATACCCGTATGTATTATGCATGTTTGATGATGATTCTTAGATGTTTATAGGTTTTTCATCTTTAGAATAGCCTTGGTAAACTTAGAACAAATAGGCTTGATGTTTGGGTTCGAAAATATCCTAGAAACATGTTGAGCAGAAGGTTCATGCGCCTAAATAAGGCTCATGCGCCTGGAAATGCCTTAGAAATGTTTTAAGTGTAACTCATGCGCCTGAACAGTGGTTCATGCTCCTAGAATTTGTAATTGAAAGACTAACTGTCGGGCCATGCACCCCGATAGTGTTCATGCGTCCGAATGGCCATGCGCCTAAGTGTCCATGCGTCCAAATGGACCATACACCCAAATAGTTCATGGGCCTGAATAGTTCATGCGCCTAAGTGTTAAAGCGGTTAAGTGTTGGCTGATGCGCCTGCATAGTGATGAAGCGCCCAAACAGAGCTCATGCGCCCATATAGTATTGGTGCGCCTAAACACGTAGAATTTATTACGAAATTTTTGGGAGTCTGTGCTATTAGGGTTTTGACCAAGGTTTGACTAGGGCTTATTAATGCTTAGTTTTATGCATGATTATGATTGTTTTATGATTGTTCTGTATTATTATTATTAGTATTAGTGTATGACTTTATGTGGTGTGTTTATTATCGTAACGTAAAGTATTACTAATAATAATAAAGCGAAAGAGCAATGAATAATACAAGTGAAACTTAAATAAAATGTTAACAAGTCTTGCAAGCTTATAGGAGGTGCACGACCATGTTGTCGTTAGCTCAACTGTGATACGGGTTAGCTACCATATTATGCGCACGGGGCCAGTCAATTGAGATTAGCGGACCTTTGCAGCGTACCCTAGATGACTGGGCCGGCCTTGTATACAGTAATTAGTGCCCATTGGGGTACCAAAGGGCCTAGCACCAGTTTCCCCCACGCATATAGTTTAGGGTATTGATCATTGGTCCACATAGACAGTGAAAGATAAAGATAAAAGAGTACATAATAAACAAGGCATACAGTAAAGAGAAGAAGCATTTTTTGGTTGTATAGTTAATGCGTGCTCATGTATAAAGAGATGAAATTTCATAAAAAGAGTATTTTCATTTGTATACCTTACACAAAGCATTTTATTACTTTTAAAACTAGAACTCACTCAGCAACGCTTACTTTTATTCATTTTCAGTTGGCAGGTAAACATTGCTGAGGATGGCACGAGGGTGAAGCTACTCGGCAGGAAAAGACTTACATCCATTCATACTTGTTATTGCTGTTGTTTTGTAATGCAATTAAACAATTCTTTTGTATTTGGTTAAACAATAGTGTATTGCTCAACAATAGTGTTTTAAATGAAATGAATGGCTTTTGTTAAAATAATTCCGCTGCTTAATGTTTAATGTATTTAATGTTGTGAATGACCAACTGTGGGGTCTCCAGGAACGGGGCCTTACAAGTTGGTATCAGAGCCAAAGTTTAAGAGAATTGGGTTAAATAATTAAAAAAAAACCTAAACTTATACTGAAAATGGGACAACTGGAGGGATGACAGCCCGAGTAGCTACGTGCCATCAGGTATTTTCTTTAATGTTAATCGGCATTACGTCCGCATGTTATGTGATTTATGTGCCTTTAGTAGATTTAGATACTAATGTAGTGAGGATAGGGAATGCTTGGGGTATGAAGAGTAAAGTAAGCGGCTAATCACAACTGGTCACTATAATTAGGGACATACTATACTTGACGTAAACTGAGCTACTCCCTTCAATGACCGCGTTAGTGTTTGAATCTTATAGTATGTTAGAGGATGGCTGGACAGAAATCTTCCAAGACTCCTAGAGGCAGAGACCGTCCACGTGTGACTAGGAGTAGTGTTAAGGCTCCTAACACGACCCATGAGAACCCTGAGGTTCATGGCCAGAGCGAAGAGAATAAGAATGCTAGCTTGAATGCCTCAACTAGGGAGGTGATTGTTGATGAAGTACACCAGGTCATGCAGATAGTCTTATCGTCTGTGGTGACTGAAGTCATCAGGGCTATGAGAAGCAAGGAGAGGAAGGAGAAGGAGACTAGAAAGTGATCAACGGGCAAGGGAAGCAAAGGGGAGGAGGAACAACCGGAGCCTGAGACTGTGTTGTCCGATGAGGAGGAGGATGATGATGTAGTGGGTGTAGCGACCGGAGGGTGCAGTTATGGCACGTTCCAAAGGTGTAAGCCCCCAACTTTCGATGGCAATGGCAATACTTCTGCCGCTCACCGCTGGGTGATGGAGATGGAGGCAGTCTTGGAGATCAGTGAGTACCGCGAGGACTAGAAGGTGAAGTTTGCAACTCAGTCTTTTGGTGATTCAGCATTGTGTTGGTGGGACAATATTGTCCAAGCTGAGGGTGCCAGAGCCATCAGGAAAATGCAATGGTAGGAGTTTAAGCAGTTGGTTATTGGGGAATTCTGTCCTCACAGGGAACTCAATAAAATCGAGAGAGAGTTCTTGCAACTTGAAGCGGGAACCATGACCCACGAGCAGTACACCACTAAATTCAACGAGATGGCGAGCCTGGTGCCGGATCAGGTGACGCTGGTGTCAAGAAAGATCAAGAGGTACATCCAGGGACTACCGGCTGACATTCGCAGGCACCTAATTGCTGCTCAGCCAGGTACCTTTCAATTGGTGGTGGATTTGGCGGGTAGATTGTATGATGAGCGAGAGGAGACTGTGGTGGTGGTGAAGAATATGAATGGGAATGGTAAGAACTGGAATGGGATGAAGTTTGGACGTGGTGGTTTCACTCCAAACAACAAGAAGACGAAGGCGAACGATCGTGGGGTGTCGTCAAGATAAGGGCTGAAAAAGTGTGGCAGATGTGGAAGGGAGCCTACCGGTGGGTGCAGGATGAGAATGAATGTATGCTTCAGGTGTGGCAAGCCTGGCCACATCGCTAGATACTGTAGGGCGTTGAAGTGCTATAACTGTAGAACGACTAGAGAAAGTAGACCATAGGAGATTTGTCATGTAAACTGACTAAAATGCTATCAATGATGAAAGCAAATAAGTGCCTCAGAAATGGGTGTGAGGTCTACTTGTAAGGTCTACACTTAAGGCTGATGTAACCAAAGCAACCAAAGAGCTCTCAGCATGCATGCATGAAGTACAAAGAAAAGTTACTTCGGAAGTTTTACACAACTCAAGAAAAAAATATGCTAAGTGTAAAATATTCCAAAGCCAATGACCAGATCATTCAAAGCCAAAGATGAGTCTACTGAAGTTTCAAAGACAAAGTCTTTCGAAGCCAAAGAATGATCTCTTTTGAAGACAAAGAAGACATGCTTTCTCTTATCACCTTTTGAAAAAACCTGAACAACTTTCCGATGCCACCTCTAAAGACTCACCAACATGGATATGATGGTGAAAAGGTCCATACTTTTCTAAACTGTAGATTAAAGTCATTGGTCTGTAACTTTCTACTTTTGTACCTTCTATCCTTTTTGTAATATATTAGGATGTGAGCTATGACATTTCATAGTCACAAGTTAAAAGTCAATCTGTCTTTTGACTATACATTGATCTTGTTGCCTAGATTAGTGTTTCCAGCTAGCTTTCAAAGTATAGTCGGCTATAGGATGTAGTATAAAGTCCCTCAACTACTTGTCTCTATTTTTATGCTTTGTAACACTTGTAATAGAACTTGAGAGCAATATACAACATTCTTGAAAACCAAATACTATCTTTTTTTTTCTTGTTTTGTCTCAAACTTACTTGTGTTCTTTGTATCATTAACATAAAAATGGTTTACTATTTGATCTGTTAATTGTTCTAAGTGGCTCTTCATTGTGAAACTAATTGTATTGATCCCTTTAACGGTCCTTCAATTGGTATTAGAGCATTTTAGGCTCTTGATTGTAAGATCTTACCATCTTAAATGCCTTCAGTTTCACGAAACACTTAATAACTCAAATAATAGCTCTTACCAAGGCTAATATGACACCGATACTATGACAAAATCTCCACTTATCACTTCTGGTAACTTTGATACATGGTGCCAAAGAATGGAAGGCTTCATCAAATCTCAAAACAACAGGATGTGGGGATCTGTTGTGTTAGGTCCTCATGTACCATGCACCATTGCAACTGCTACTAGTGGTGGCATGATACCAAAGGAAGTGGTTGACTACTCAGAACAAGACTTGAAGAAGATTTATGTAGATTAGAATGCAATGACTGCTCTCCAAATTGCTATTCTAAACTCTATCTACAGAGGCTTCAAGAAGTGTAGAACTACTAAGCAACTATAGGATGCAATAAAGCTTATATATAAGGGGTTTAATGAAGCAAAAGAGAACAATAAAGACCTCTTGAAGCAATAATTTGAGAACTTCACCTACAAGATAGGTGAAACCATGACAGTATGTTGAGATTGTGTATACTATAATGGATGTTGGAGTAACTCTAGATAATAGAGACATTGTGAGAAAGTTCATGTCCTCTCTTCCCAGACAATTGACAACTATTGTGTGGTCTTTAAAGGACTAAAAACCACAAGACAATTACTCTCACTGAGTGTATGGTATCCTCAGTGGATACAAGATGTAGATGAACATGCAAAATCCATCTAGCAACTCCAACAATCAGCAGAGTTCAGCCCTTCATATGATTGAAAGGGATTGATAGAACCACAACATCATCTCATCTACTACCCTTAAAACTCACAAAAGGGTCCTTTCATCACCTTCTTGGAGATAGCAAATGAGAGCTACATCCAAGGAATCCATTCCAAGAGAAAAGCTTTTCTCAAGATTTTATGTCTAGTAATGAAGTAGTAGAAACTTTCTATTCATTCTTGAAGACTTGGACTGTATCCATCCAGATGATCTAGAGTACATGGAGATAGTCCAGTAGATGGCTCTTCTCAGTCACAACGCCAAGAACTTCTATAAGTGGACAGGCAAGAAGTTTCCCAACAATGAAACTAGTGGAATGTTTGGACTGGATAAAAGCAAGGTGAAGTGTTACAACTGCAACTAAATGGTACACATTGCTAGAGAGTGCAAGGCACCAAGTAGAAATGGTGGCCAAGCACAAACCAGACCAAACTACACTTATGGAGCTCCATAAATTGAGAAGCCGCACAAGCAACAAGCTACAGTTGTTGTTGAATAATGAGGCTTTGATTGGAGCTTTCATGTTGAAGATGCATCTCCAAACCAAGCACTGGTGGCTGATCATGAAGAAGTGTAACACCCCATTCCCGGGACACTTATAGCTGGCCAATCATTGCACATAAAACATATAATTACATTTAACCTTCATAAAACATCGCAGCGGAACATTAAAATAACTTTTCGTTTCATTATAAATGCTTTTGAAAGATAATACAATCATTCATTTCAAAACATCGTTCGTTTGCATTACAATGCAAAAACATTAAACAGAATAATGCCATCCAAAAGAGCCAAGTAGCCGCCCCGTCTCATCCTTAGCAACTTTACCCGCCAACTGCAAAATGCATAAAAAGTCGGCGCTGCTCAGTGAGTTCTAGTTTTATAAAAACATTGCATTACCTTCCATTCATTAAAACATTTTCATTACTATCGCACGTGATCACACATCATACATACATCAAAGTAATAATTATTATATTCATCATCATTCATTAGTACATTTCGCACATCTCACACATATCGCACATATTACACGTAACACACATATCGCACATATCACACGTATCACACATATCGCACATATTGCGCATATGGAGTGGTCACTAGGACAAACTCCCCTTGTGTGTGTGAACTCTTATGGGTTAGACAAAATCACAAGCTATACGACACACAGTAATTAGGAAATCGTATGATATTGGAGCAGTCATCAAGACTAAACTGCTACTGTGTGTATGAACCCTTATGAGTTAGCCAAAATCGCACGATGTAGATACACACACAGTTGGACACTCCCCCTGCGTGTGTGAACTCTTATGGGTTCGCCAAGATCACACACTATATAACACACAGTAATAAGGAAATCGCACATTATTGGAGAAGTCACCAAGACTGAACTCTTACTGTGTGTATGAACCCTTATGAGTTAGCCAAAATCGCACGCTATAGACACACGCAAGGTAACGACTCTCAATAAGTTGTGAACCTTCCTTCAGTTGCTTGCAAGGCTTTTCATTTGCTCATTCATTATGTTCCACTTTCGTTATCTTAAATCTTTCACTTCGTTAAGATAATACTTTACGTTCATTAACAATATCACACCACGTAAAGTCACATCATCATACGTAATAAGGAACATAACATATTATATCATACATAAGCATAACATCATCAATCGCACATCATCAATCACAAGTCATCCTGCCTAACCATCAATCATACATCATCATACATCAATCATTCATGCCCATCACAACATCTATGACCTCAAAAAGTCAATTTACATAGCCCCCGGGAACCTCCCAAGTCAAGGCATACTTAACATTTTTCCTCGAAAATCAGAAAATATTCTAAGCGTTCATCTGCATTTCTTTTTACTCATCTGCATTTCTTTTTACTCATCCGCATTTCCTTTTACTCATCCGCATTCGTTCATTCACATTTGTTCATCTGTATTTGTTCATTCGCATGAACTTACTCATCCGCATCTGTCATCCGCATTTGTTCATTCGCATGAACTTACTCATCCGCATTTGTTCATTCTCATTAACTTATTATCCACATTTCCTTTTACTCATTCGCATTGACTTTAGTCGCATGGCCATGCGCATGAGGACATTTCTGGCTCATGAGAAACTTTCAGGCGCATCAGCACTATTGGGGCGCATGAGCAACACTTAGTCTTTTTCTGGGTAATTCTAGGTGCATGAGAACTATATGGGCGCATGAGGTTTCGGGTGTATGAGGACACTTAGGCAGATTTCACTATTAGGCGCATGAACCCTATTTGGGCGCATGAGCAACCTATTCCATAGGCGCAACACCATCTATCATGTTCTAAGGTTAAATCTTACATTCTAAGCCATAGAAACACAACCATAACATCATCAAACATATACATAGCCCAAAATCAGACCCCACCCACAACATACACATATTTATACATACAGGTATGAAATCAAGTTTTATAAAAACATACATTCATGCATTTCCAGCCCCAAAATCAGTTAAAACATGTAAAACAGGGGTTCTAGAACTCACCTTAGCAGCCTCTCCAGGTAAGACTTCCTTCAAAATCGTTTGCTACAAGTTCACACCTAGAAACCCACCAAAACACACACCCGAACACACACAAGCAAACATAAGCATACAACTAAGGATGAAACCAGTTAAGAACATCTTAAACAAACGAAATCTTACCTTGAATTCGATCTGCTGCACTTGTTCTCCTTCAAAATCCGAATTTTATGCACTTCCTCTCTCTATAACATCCAAAAGAAATGGGTGAAGAGAGGGTGATGGGCGGCCATCACCTTTTACACCCACTTTTTCAAACATTTTGTCCTTTTGACACTTTTAACCCCTCAACTTGGGTTAAATAGCTTTTCTTTCTTTTTCTTCACTTAATTCTTCATTTGAGTCTTCTAAAAAATAATAATAACCGGGTGTTACAAGTCGACCCCACTTATATAAGTTTCGTCCCCGAAACCTGTTATTCCTCGAACAAACGTGGGTAATGTTGTCTCATCTCTTCCTCTGTCTCCCACGTAGACTCAGATCCCTACCTGTGCTTCCACTATACACGCACAAGAGAAACCACTTTATTCCTTAACCTCTTCTCCTTACGATCAATGATCACCACCGGTTGCTCCACATAATTGAGTTGTTCGTCTAGCTCGATTTCCTCCAGTGGTACAGTCATATCTTCATCTGCTAAACACTTTCTCAGATGAGATACATGGAATTTCACGTGAATTCCACTTAACTCCTGTGATAACCTCTCTTATTCGAGCAATAATTCAGAAAGGCCCTATGTATCTCGGTTGAATATGGTGCACTTCATCCCGTATAGATAGTGCCTCCATATCTTTAACGAAAAGACCATTGCTGCTAGCTCCAAGTCAGGAGTGGGTTAATTGACCTCATGAACTTTCAACTGTCGGGATGCATAGGCTTCCACGTTTCCCCTCTGCATCAACACACATCCCATCCCCGTGTAGGAAGCATCGTAACAAACCACCAAATATTCGCTTCCATCTTTGTCGGGTCCACTATAATCCCACCGGGATTCACTACATGACCCAAAAACTGAACCTCACACAACCAGAATGCGCACTTAGAGAATTTTGCATTCAACCTCTCCCTTCTCAACGTCTCCAACACCTCTCGAATGTGACCGACATGCTCATCCTCACTCTTGGAATAAATCAAGATATCATTGGTAAATATAATTGTTGACTATTCCCACATCGGCCGAGACACTTGATTCATCAAGTCCATAAAAGCAGTTGGCGCGTTGGTCAAACCAAAAGACATAACAAGAAACTCGTAGTGTCCCTAACTCGTGTGAAAATATGTTTTAGGAATATCTTGCTCCTTAACCTTTATCATATGGTAGCCGGATCGAAGATCTATCCTCGAGAAGCATCAGGAACCTTGTAGCTGATCGAACAGGTCATCGATCCTCGGCAATGGATATCGATTCTTGACAGTTAACTTGTTCGGCTCAGGTAGTCTATACACATTGTCATACTACCATCTTTGTTCTTCACGAATAAGATTGGAGCACCCCAAGGAGAGATAATCGATCTAATGAACCCCTTATCAAGAAGCTTTTGCAATTGCACCATCAACTTTTTCATCTCAGTCGGAGCCAATCGATACGGTGCCTTAGCTACAGGTTCGGAACCAGGTATCAAGTCAATCTGGAACTCGATCTCACGGTCAGGTGGCACTCTTGGTAAAATTCTTCGGAGAACACATCTAGAAAGTCACACACCATCGGTACGTCGGTCAGCTGTGGTGTTGGCGTGTCCAGATCCTTCACATAGGCCAAGTAGGCACTACATCCATGCCACATGCACTTTCCCACCACCACCATCGAAATCACCTTCAGAATTGCCGTGACTTGATCACTGTAAACCGTCACTGTACTCCCGTCAGGCGCTATTAACCGAATCATCTTCTTGCGACACACAATGTTCGCCTCGTAGTCCGCCAACCAATCCATTCCTAGGACTACGTCAAACCCGCCTAAGTTCATCACCAATGGTCTAATAGGAAACTTATGACCTTCTAATTCAATGTCACAGCCTTCTATCATCTCAGAAATCCTAGCATACTTACCTATGGCAGTTTCTGCGTCAATAGGCATATCTATACTCTTACTACTAACAGGCAATTTAGCATTGAAAGTAGCAGAAAAAAACTTTTACTAGCACCAGAATCAAATAACACAGAGGTGAAGTGTGGTTACTAGATACGTACCCAACACAACATCGGGGTCCGTCCTAGCCTCCTCTTGCATCATCGTAAACGCTCTAGCGCTCGCCCTATGTCCTTCTCCTCTAGCCTTCTTCGCTCTTGATCCTTCAACCCTTGGCTTCTTACAGTCTCTACTCATGTGACCATTCTCTCCACAGTTGTAACACCTTATGACCCCGCATTCCCTCGCCACATGGCCAGGCTTCCCGCACTTGAAGCAGATGTTCGACCCCCATTTGCATTCTCCCGAATGCTCCTTCCCGCATATACCACATCTCTTTGATCCTACACCAGATGTGACCACACGTCAGTCATCCACCCGTGGACGCTTATTGTTCGTCGGGACACCACCCCGTCCAATCCTTTTCCCATTCCAGTTCTAGTCTCCACCATTCTTTCTACTCCCCCCAGCCACCACCACGGTCGTGTCATCATACAACCTCCCCACCAAGTCAACTGCCAACCTAAAGATGCTTGGTCGGGCAACAATCATATGCCTACGGACATCCGCCAGCAGACCCTGAATATACCTCTTGATCTTTCGTGACAGAGGTGTCACCTGATCTGGCACCGGTCATGCCATTTCATTGAACTTGGTGGTGTATTGCTGATGTGTCATCATCCCCGCCTCCAGCTGCAAGAACTCCCTCTCAACTTTCTCCATCTCACGGTGAGGACAGAACTCCTCAGTCACCAGCCTCTTCAACTCCGGCCATCTCATTCTTCTAATAGCCCGACTACCCTCAGCTTGGACAATATTGTCCCACCAACATAGAGGCGAGTCCACAAACGAGTGGGCAGCAAACTTCACCTTTTGGTGCTCTCGGCACTTGCTGATATTCAGAACAACTTCCGTCTCTCTCACCCATCGGTGAGTAGTAGCAACAGTGCGAATACCATCAAAAGTAGGGGGCTTGCACCTTTGAAATGCCCTATAGTTACAGCCTCGTGCCGCCACTAACGCAACCTCTTCTTCATCCTCCTCTACTTCATTAGAGAGAACCGTTTCAAGCTCCGGTCGCTCCCGCTCTCCCAAGGACCTAGTTCTCTCCTTTCTTTCTCCTTCTTGTACAGCCTTAATCACATCAGTCACTACAGACGGTAAGATCCTTTGCATGACTTGATGCACTTCTTCAACAACAGCCTCCTTTACTGAGGCTCTCAGATTGGCACTCTCATCATCGCCCTCCGGATGAGGGGTCTCGGGTTCTTCACGAACCACCTTTTCGGCTCTAGGCCTTTCCCTCGTAGCCTGTGGTTCAGCACCACGACCTCTACCATGTGAAGCTTTAGATGATCTACCACCAGCCATCCTCAACGCAAACTAAAAGATTCAAATACTAACATGGTCATTCAATGGAATAGCTCAGTTTATGTCAAGTATAGAAAGTCTCTAATTACAATGGCCAGTTGTGATTAGCCGCTTACTTTAATCTACATACCCCAAGCATTTCCTATCCTGACTACATCAGTATCTAAATCTACAAGAAGCACATAAACCACATAACATGTGCATGCAATACCAGTTAACATTAAGAAAATACATGATGGCACGCAGTTACTCGGACTGGCATCCCTTCCCTTTCCGTCCTATTTTCAGTTTATGTTTAGGTTTATTTTGAAAATTTACCCGTTTCACTTAAACTTGACTCTCATACCAACTTGTAAGGCCCCATTCCCGGGACACTTACAACTGGCCAATCATTAGACATAAAACATATAATTACATTTAACCTTCATAAAACATCATAGCGAAACATTAAAATAACGTTTCGTTTCATTATAATGCTTTTTCAAGTTAATACAATCATTCATTTCAAAACATCGTTCGTTCACATTACAATGTAGAAACATTAAACAGAAGAATGCCATCCAAAAGAGCCAAGTAGCCACCCCGTGCCATCCTTAGCAACTTTACTTGCCAACTGGAATATGCATAAAAAGTCTAGCCATACGACACATAGTAATTAGGAAATCGCTAAGTGAGTTCTAGTTTTATAAAAACATTGCATTACCTTCCATTCGTTAAAACATTTTCATTCCTATCGCACATAATCACACATCATACATACATCAAGGTAATAATTATTATCTTCATCATCATTCATTAGTACATTTCACACATATCGCACATTCGCACGTATCACACATATCGCACATATTGCACGTATCGCATATATGGAATAGTCACTACGACAGACTCCTCCTGTGTATGTGAATTCTTATGGGTTAGCCAAAATCGCAAGTTATACGACACATAGTAATTACGTAATCGCACGATATTGGAGCAGTCATCAAGACTGAACTGTTACTGTGTGTATGAACCTTTATGAGTTAGCCAAAATCCCACGATGTAGATACACACATAGTTGGACACTCCCTCTGCGTGTGTGAACTCTTATGGCTTCCCCAAGATTGCACGCTGTATAACTCACAGTAATTAGGAAATCACATGTTATTGGAGTAGTCACCAAGACTGAACTCTTACTGTGTGTATAAATCCTTATGAGTTAGTTAAAATCGTACGTTGTAGACACACGCAAGGTAAGAAATCTCAATGGGTTGTGAACCTTCCTTCAGTTGCTTGCAAGGCTTTTCATTCACTCATTCATTATGTTCCACTTTCATTATCTTAAATCTTTCACTTCGTTAAGATAATACTTTACGTTCATTAACAATATCACACCATGTAAAGTCACATTATCATACGTAATAAGGAACATAACAGATCATATCATACATAAGCATAACATCATCAATCGCACATCATCAATCACACATGGTCATGCATAACCATTGATCATACATCATCATACATCAATCATTCATGGCCATCACATATCTATAACCTCAAAAAGTCAATTTACATAGCCCCCATGAACTTCCCATGTTGGACCAAAAGAACCAATGAGCCAAGATCAGAAAACCTCTAAGTCCCACATGGTATCACAACGACTGCTGAAAGCTTCATCAGCAGTTTGACATGTGCTGAAGACTTCAACAGCTGAAGATCAAGTGCTGAAGACTTCAACAGCTGAAGAACTAAAGTGCTGAAGTACAACAGCTGAAGAACACAAGTACTGAAGTTGAACAGCTAAAGAATACAAGTGCTGAAGCTGAACGACCAAAGTACTGAAGTACAACAGCTAAAGAGTTTACAAGTGCTAAAGATCAACAACTGATGTACAAAGTCTGAAGACAAAGACTGAAGACATCAGCTGATGATATCTTCTGAAGTCATCAGCTGATGAAACATCTGAAGGTCAAAGTCTGAAGATCAAGTACTGAAGCCTCAGTAGTTTGTCACAACTGCTGAAGAGTACTTCTTCAGTAGTTGTGATATCAGTAGTTTTATATTTCTAGTTTCAGTAGTTTTGTAAAACGACTGAAGAGGTTGTTCTTCAGTCGTTGTAGTTTCAGTAGTTTTATATTTCTCAGTAGTTGTAAACAACTGATAACACTTAGAACTTTTTGTAAGAAGATGTCAGCTGTTTTGACATCTTCAGTAGTTGTGTTTCAGTTATAATAAATCTGTTAGACGTCACATCTCTTATATAAGAGGTGTCGACCTAATCTTAATTGTGACATTCTATTACCAAGAAAGCGAATATTGAATGAAATATATTTGCAGATATTCTCTCTCTCTATAACTGTCTTTGTTCTTCATTGAATATCGTTTTGTTCTTGTGAATCGGCTAATTCATTATTTGAATTCTGCTGCAATACTCTTCAATCAATCAAACATAGATCACTGATCCTAACAAGTGGTATCAGAGCAAGGTTAATCATTGATCGATCTAACAATTGATCATTGAAACTGCTAATTGATATCTGTGTTTGATTGAATTAGCGTATTTCCAAAAACTGGTTATAGTTTATTGAATTTCTGCCGCTTTCGTTCATTTGTTTTGAGATCTTCTGGTTCAATTGGTTGTTGCATTTTTGTTCTAAATCTGTTTTAGCTTAACCGAATTTGTTTGAATCCGAGATGACGACTCCTTCTAATGACCCTCACAATACCGGCTCCTCAACCAAGCCTCCAATGCTGGTTAGGACTGAGTATAACATATGGCAACGAAGAATGCTTCATCACCTGTCTGTTAACAGTTCAAGTTGTTGGACATCTGTGGTACATGGACCACATAAGCCTATGGTGAACAATCCGGAAACCAATCAAATGGTTCCGAAGAAGAAGGAACAATACTCTGATGAAGATCGGAAACTATTTGAGATTGATGCTAAAGCCCATGGAATTCTGGCCATGGCACTGCCTAATGAAATCTATTCAGGGCTTATGCATCATGAAACTGCTCATGATCTCTGGAATGCCCTGAAGGAACAATTCGGTGGCACTGATGAGGTCTTAGCAAACAATAGAGAGATCCTTGCCCAACAATATGAGACATTCTCTCATAGAAGGGTGGTGAGACACTGACTCACACAGTTTGAGCGCTTTTCCTGCTGATATCTGAGCTGAAATGGTGAAACGGAATCACCAATAGCCAAGATGACAACAGATTCCTCAGATCAATGCCTGAGAGATGGGACAATTACATATGTCTACGCTCCAGTGCAAATCTAGAAGGCCTATCTCTCACCCAACTTCATGGGAAATGCTACATTGAAAGAGAGATAGAGCAGAAGAGGAAACTGTCCCATCAGGAAAGCTCACTGATGACTTGTACCAGGCAATACTGCCTTGGATGGTCATGAGTCAGAATATGATGCATCTGAAAGCAATAGATGAGAATATAGATTTCTTTCAAATAGTGTTGATCAGCATTGTTGGTATTGAGAGTCATTCTGGCAGTAATAGTGGCATTTAGAGCATCATGGGATGATCTGAAAGGAATAGCTGATGATGACTAGAAGAGATGGATATTCGAGCCAGATGGCATTGATTAATATCGATTCAGAAGTTCTACAAGAGAACTGGCAGGAATTTCCTGGACTCTCTGGCAAACCAAAGTTGGTTTGTGACAAGAGTAAGTGAGGTGTACACATGCAAAAGGCTTGGCACTTGCAAGAAAGGAGAGTTAGATCTCTGACTCTAACTTCGGCACCCTTTGTGACATTTCCTAGTACTAGTCCACAAAACAAAGGGCAACATTCCTGCTGGTTTGGTCATCATTCAAATCCTAGATTCTCCTGATACTTTGTTCCCCAGGGTTAAATGTCATTATCTTATCCTGCTATTATGTGCCTCAACCAATCCTGTTCAAGCTCCCAATTGACAACAACCACAAGCATCTGTGTGGACCAAAAGAACCAATGAGCCAAGATCAGAAAACCTCTAAGTCCCACATGGTATCACAAACTGCTGAAAGCCTCATCAGTAGTTTGACAAGTGCTGAAGACTTCAACAGCTGAAGATCAAGTGCTGAAGACCTTAACAGCTGAAGAACCAAAGTGCTGAAGTACAACAGCTGAAGAACACAAGTGCTGAAGCTGAAAGACCAAAGTACTGAAGTACAACAGCTGAAGAGTTCACAAGTGCTGAAGATCAACAACTGATGTACAAAGTCTGAAGACAAAGACTGAAGACATCAGCTGATGATATCTACTGAAGTCATCAGCTGATGAAACACCTGAAGGTCAAAGTCTGAAGATCAAGTACTGAAGCCTCAGTAGTTTGTCACAACTGCTGAAGAGTACTTCTTCAGTAGTTGTGATATCAGTAGTTTTATTTCTTTTTATGTTTCAGTAGTTTGTAAAACGACTGAAGAGCTTGTTCTTCAGTCGTTGTAGTTTCAGTAGTTTTATATTTTGTACTTAACATGCTGATATGTTCTCAGTAGTTGTGAACATTTCAGTAGTTTGTTAAGAATTAGTTATTTTTGTATTGGATCTGCCAGTTGTCACTTTCCGTGATAACAGCAGTGATTGTTGCACTCTATATAAGGAGTGACACCTATTGTAATCGTGATGAATGTGTGAATGAATGGATGAATGATTGATTAGAAATATTCTACATCTATAAACATTCCTAGAAATCAGAAATATATATATATTCTCCCCTATAACCGTATGCGATCTTAATGCTTACAAGTATCGATTGCTTGCTACAATTTGTCTAATTCTAGTTTGTATTCCGCTGCTTGTATCCTAATACATCAAACTTGTGATCACTGATCCTGTCAAATGGTATCAGAGCAGGTTAATCATTGATCGATCTAATAATTGATCATTGAAACTGCTATTCAAGATCAAGTTTGATTGAATTAGCTTTGTTTTTGCAAGAAACGGTTATAGAGATTGAATTTTCTGTATTTCTGCTCATTCATCCTGAGATTTTCTTGGTTCTCATTGAGTTTGTTGTGGTTGTCTAAAACTTTTAAAACTTGAACTAAACTGTTTTTGAACTGAAAATGACCACTCCTTCCAATGATCCTCACAATACTGGTTCCTCAACCAAGCCTCCTATGCTGGTTAGGAATGAGTATAACATATGGCAAAGACGTATGCTCCATCACCTGTCTGTTAACAGCGCAGGGTGTTGGACATCAGTGGTACATGGTCCACACAAGCCTATGGTGAATAACCCGGAAACCAATCAAATGGTTCCGAAGAGGAGGGAGCAATACTCAGATGAGGATAAGAAGTTGCTTGAGATTGATGCAAAAGCCCATGGAATTCTGGCCATGGCATTGCCCAATGAAATCTATTCTGGGCTAATGCATCATGAAACTGCCCATGACCTCTGGATTGCTTTGAAAGAACAATTTGGAGGAACAGATGAGGTCTTGGCAAAATAATAGAGAATTCTTGCCCAACAATATGAGACATTCTCTCATAGAAAGGGTGAGACACTGACTCACAATATGAGCGGTTTTCTTGTTGATCTCTGAACTAAAAATGGTCAAACTTGAATACACCAATATTCAGATGAATAACAGATTTCTCAGATCACTGCCTGAGAGATGGGACACATATACTATTGTCCTACGCTCCAGTGCAAGTTTGGACAAACTATCTCTCACCAACTCCATGGGAAATTGCTCACTTTTGAGAGAGAGATAGAACAGAAGAGAAAGCTGTCTTCATCTGGAAAGCTCACTGAAGACTTTATACAAGGCAACACTGCCTTGGTGGGTCATGAGTCAGAATATGCTTCATCTGAATGCCAGTATGATGAGCATATTAATTTCTCTTCAAGCACTTCTGATTCTGCATTTGTAAGTGTTGATGGTCAGTTTACTGGTGTAATAATGACAATCTGTTTCATTATGGATGATCTCAAGGGGATTGCTGATGATGACTTAGAAGAGATGGATATTTTGAGCCAAATGGCCTTGATAAATATCAGATCTCAGAAGTTCTACAAAAGAACTGGAAGAAAATTCCCAGGACTCTCTGGCAAAACCAAAGTTGGTTTTGACAAGAGCAAGTTGAGGTGTCACAAATGCCAACGGCTTGGACACTTTGCAAGAGAGTGTAGATCAACTGGATCTAACTCTACTGCACCCTTTGTGACTTTTCCTGGCAATAGTCAACAACACAGAGGGCAACATCCTGTCACCTCTAGTCATCATCCTCAACAACAATCTCCGGCATATTTTGTTCCTCAGGGTCAAATGCCATATCAGTACCCTTGTTATTACATGCCACAGTCAAATCAAGTTCAAGTTCCTATGACACCACAACCTCATGCTTACCAGAACCTCAGCCTTCCTATCTCATCAACAACCTCAATCTCAACAACACAGCTTCTTCACCCCAGGAGTTGTTGACTGGAGCAGTTTACCAGATGACTTGTCTGGTCATGATCAACTGTTCTCAGGTGCTGGTCAACATGGTGGTGACAGTCCCTTTGGGAATCTAGCTCTTATGGCTTTGGAGTCTGCTGATACTTCATTTCCAATGCCTCTACACCTCAGGTATCACAGGTATCCTCTGAGGCAAAAGCCAAATTATGTTCTGAACCATGCATAGCAGCATTTGCTTCCATTAGAGAAGCAAATGTAGCTTTAATTAATAAGAACATTGAGCTAGAACAAATAATTTCCAAAAACAAAGCTGAGTTTGAGTTTGTGCTCAAAGATAAAAATGATGAGGTTTATAAACTGAATTGCCAAATAATTGATGATAAGGCTAGAGAAGATGTACTTCTAGAGAAGTACAAAGATCTCAAAGAAACCCTTGCAGTTACCCAGGTCAGAGTGTGATAGATGGGTACAATCATGCAAAGGTTTTGAAATGCTTCTTAGTAAGCAATCTGCTTCAAATGTGAAGTTTGGAATTGGCTACAATCACACTGCTCCACCTACAGATTTTACCCCAAGAGCAGAGGTAGAATCTGATGGTGAGAGTGATAACCAATCCATCACATCATGTGATCTACCTTCTGATACAGCACAATCAGAAGTAGCAGTCAGCATCAAGCCCTCTTTGAACCTATCAGCTGATGTTGATGGTCCAAATGCTGACATTCACATGATCAATAGTTGATCAACTCAGGAGTTAATCCTGAAGGTCCTGAAAGGACTGGAGAGCAGGATTTAACACCTGAAGTTCAAACTTCAACTGCTGTCAGTACTGAAGAGAAGAAAACTGGCAGTAGAAAGAGTTTGAAGACTACTAAAGAGGTAGTCAAGAAAGCAACCAATGCTTCCAAAGCATTGAAGAACAAGTCTTCTGTTGCTTCACCCTTTAGTTGATGATCAACCTAAGATGAAGAAGAAACCATGTGAAGTATGTGGTTTGTTCAATCATCTTACAGATGATTGTTGGTACAAAAGAGGTTCCAAACTCAAACAAAAAGAAGAAATTAATGAGAAAATGGTAAAAATGAAAACTGAGTTTGAGACCACATTTGTATCAGCAACATCAAATCCTGTAACCCTTAAGTCCTTAAAGAAATCCAAAAGGAAGGAGTTAAACAGGTGACAGCTGAGGGTGCTCAAAAGAAGAAGGTGCAACATAGGACCTTATCTAACTCCACTAGCAATGTGTCTGATGAGCTGAAAGCTTTATCACAAAATCAGACACAGCTGGTGATGATGGTACAACATCTGTTGGGTAGAGTTAACCAACTAGATTCTCCTATGTTGAAACCACAGAAAAGGAGGTCTAAGCCAAAGGACTCCTCTTCTACACCATCTTCTTTCTCAGGCTGTTGTTTACAAATAAACATGTTAGTTTACCATCTATTGATGAGACCAGGCCCAAAACCAAAAAGGTTTGGGTCTCTAAAACTAACTGATTGTTTATTATTGCAGTGGGATCTATGCACATGACTGGGAACATCTCTTCTTCATGACTACTCTCAAGGAAAGAAGGGATTTGTCTCTTTTGGCAATGATGCTAGGGGTTACATCATCGGTAAGGGCTTTGTCTCCAATGGAGAAATCAAATTTGATGATGTTAATCATGTGGAAAATCTCAAGTACAACCTCTTGAGTGTCAGTCAAATGTGTGATAAAGGCCATGTTGCCCTTTTCACAAGTCAAAACTGTAGGATTCTGTCATCCAAAGTTTTGCACTTGATTGACAAGGTGTTGGATGATCACACTCTCCTGAAAGCCAACAGGACAGGAAGAGTGTATGCCTTAGATCTCTCTAAGAAGATAGATCTCAAAGGCAATCCTTGCTATTTTCCAAAGCCTCTTCTCAAGAATCTAAACTGTGGCACAGGAGGCTTGGTCATGTTAATCTCAAAAACATGAATCAGCTTAGCCACAATAGTTTAGTCAGAGGCTTACCAATAAAGGAGTTCCACTGTGATGAAACCTGCACTGCTTGTTTAAAAGGAAAACAGCACAAGTCTCATTCCCTCCTATTGAAGTGTCCAAGTCCACTGCCTGCTTGCAATTACTGCATATGGATCTATTTGGTCCTGTGAGAGTAATGAGCATGGCAAAGAAGAAATACTGTCTGGTAATTGTGGATGATTACTCCAGATTTGTATGGACTTTCTTTCTACATTCAAAGGATGAGGCTGCTCAGAAGATTATCCACTTTGTGCTGTACATTGAGAAGCAGTATTCCCTTCCAGTCAAGTGTATTAGGAGTGAATGGAACTGAGTTCAGAAATCATACACTTGATGACTTCTATCTTTCAAAGGGAATCAAAAGGCAGTTCAGCATTCCAAGGACTCCAGAACAAAATGGAGTAGTGGAGAGAAAGAACAGGACCCTCATTGAAGCTGCAAGGTCCATGCTGGCTGACTCAGGTTTGCCATTGACCTTTTGGGCCGAAGCTGTCAACACAGCTTGTTATGTGCAAAATAGAGTTTTAGTAAATCAGAGGTTGATGAAGACTCCATATGAAGTTCTCCATCATTTGGCTCCTCTGATTTCATTTTTCAAAGCATTGGGTGTCCCTGTTTTATTCTCAACACAAAGGATCAACTCCACAAATTTGATCCTAAGGTGGATGCAGGATACTTTGTTGGTTATTCATCTACTTGCAAGGCATACAGAGTCTTCAACTGCAGAACAAAGATGGTTGAAGAAACTCTACATGTTAAGTTTAATGAATCTCCAAAGGACAAGATTCCACAAAGTCCTGTGGAGTTATTTGATTTGGACATACTGCAATATGTTCCTTATCAAACTCCTGCTGTTGCTCCTGTCAACAGTTCACCACCTGGTGGTACTGCTGATGATGATGATGATTGCAGTACTCACCTCTTCAGGTTTAGTGATCAGCTGCCTGACTCAGCTAGACCTGATGTTCCTGTAGCGCCAGTAGCACCATCCACAACAAATGCTGATGAGATTTCTTCGAATTCAACTTCCTTTGAATTACCATCCACTGATTGGTTTCAAGGAAATGATTCACCATCACCATCTGTTGCTGCTGAACCGGCTACAAACACTTGCACAGATCTCATTGTGTATCAAGATCTGAAGAATCACCCTATGTCTCAAATCATTGGTGATATCACTGCTGGAGTATCAACAAGAAGTCAATTGTCAAATTTCTGCTTCTATGCTCTCTTCATCAGTCAGCAAGAGCCAAAGAATTATCACATTGCTTTAAAGGACAATGGATGGGTTGATGCCATGCAGCTTGAGCTTCTTCAGTTCAAGAAACAGCAAGTGTGGGAACTGGTTCCTCTACCTCCAGGTAAGTGTGCAATAGGCACTAAATGGGTGTTTAGGAACAAAACTGATGAAAATGGGCTTATTGTTAAGAACAAGGCCAGACTGGTTGTTCAGGGGTTTGCACAAGAAGAAGGTATTGATTATGATGAAACCTTTGCCCCTGTAGCCAGACTGGAAGCAATTCGATTGTTTTTAGCTTATGCTGCTTATCAAAACCTTAAAGTCTTTCAAATGGATGTCAAAAGTGCATTTTTGTATGGAAAAGTTAAAGAAGAGGTTTATGTATGTCAACCTCCAGGCTTTGAGGACAATAAACATCCTAATTGGGTGTATAAGCTTGATAAAGCTCTTTATGGGTTAAAACAAGCTCCCAGAGCCTGGTATGAGACATTATCAAACTTTCTTCTGGAAAACAATTTCACTAGAGGCTCCATAGACAAGACTTTATTCATTAAGAAAGCTGGGCAGCATAATCTACTTGTTCAAATTTATGTAGATGATATCATTTTTGCATCCTCTGATCCAAAGTTGTGTGATGCCTTTACAAAGTTGATGCAACAGAAGTTTGAAATGAGTGCCATGGGAGAATTACAGTTCTTTCTGGGGTTGCAAATCAAACAAAAGGCTGATGGAATTTTTATTCATCAGTCCAAATATACAAAAGATCTTTTGCAAAAGTTTGATTTACAAAACTGTAAGCCCTGTTCTACTCCCATGAGCAGCACCACACAACTGGACTCAGATCAGAAAGGTAAAGTGGTTGATGAAACACTTTACAGATGTATGATTGGGTCCTTGATGTATTTAACAGCTTCTAGACCAGATATTATGTTTGCTACATGTGTTTGTGCTAGATTTCAGGCTGCACCTAAAGAGTCTCATCTGATTGCAGTCAAGAGGATCTTTAGATATCTGCAAGGCACTCCATCTCTAGGTTTATGGTATTCTACCGGACATTCTGGTAAATTAGTTGCTTTTTCTGACAGTGACTATGCAGGGTAAGTTGACCAGGAAATCAACTTCTGGTGGATGTCAATTCCTAGGCAACTGCTTGATTTCTTGGCAGAGCAAGAAACAGACCTCAGTTGCTACATCCACTGCTGAAGCAGAGTACATTGCTGCTGCAAGCTGTACATCTCAGGTACTCTGGCTTCAAAACCAACTTTTGGATTATGGCATTACAGAGACTAAGACTCCATTGTTAATGGATAGTGCTTCAGCTCTTTGCATTGTCAAAAATCCAGTCCAGCACTCTAGGACCAAACATATAGAGATCAGACATCATTTTATAAGGGATTGTTTTGAAAAAGGTCTGATTGATCCTAAGTTTGTGCCTAGTGCTGATGAGCTTGCAGACATTTTACTAAGCCTTTGGATAGTTCAACTTTCCAAAACCTGGTGTTAAGGCTTGGTATGCTGCAGCTAGAATAAGTGACAACTACTGATGATCTTAGTAATTCATACTGATGATCATGAGTACCTATGTCACATATAAGTACTGATGAGTTTTTAACCTCAGTAGTTTTTATAACTACTGAAGGCTAAATGTCTCACAAGTACTGAAGTACTTCATCTGTTCTAAACTACTGATGTAGTTACAACTACTGATGCAGTTACAACTACTGCAATCAGTAAAACAGATAAGTACTGATGTCCTATGAAACAACTGAAATCAGCCAAAAAGACTGATGAATGTGTTGAGGACAGTTTGAAACAGCTGAAAAGCTAAGAATTGACGAAAACAGCTGAAGAGAACTTTCTCTTCAGTCGTTTGTACAACTGCTGTTTCATTTTAAACAACTGAAGCAAAACCACGTCTTCAGTAGTTTTATAACTACTGATGACTAATACCAAGTCTTCAGTTGTTTACAACAGCTGATGACAAAACCACTGTCTTCAGTAGTTTCATAACTACTGATGACAACACACCAGTCCTCAGTTGTTTCAATCATCTGAAGTCAAAACCACGGTCTTCAGTAGTTTTCTAAACTACTGATGCCTAACACCACGACTTCAGCTGTTTCAACGTCTGAAAGGATAATACCATGTCAACGGTCGTTTAAAACTACTGATGACTAACACCACATCCTTCAGTTTCCTTACCCGTACCCTATAAATACCCTAACCTGAGCTCTCCATGCTTCATCTTCTTCAAACCTAACGTTCCTCTCCAAAACTTCCCTCTTCTCCATGGCGTCTATGCAAATTAAACCGCGACACAACTGTGTTGCCTACCTCACTAAATCGCCGATCTGGACTAAGTTCGATACTGCTATCGATCTTATGGTTCAGTCCCAATACAACAAGGCATTCCTTCTGAACCCCGTCTTACATGCCGAATCCTTGAACCAATTTTGGATGAACGTTACTGTTACACTGAGGAGAGCAACAACACCATCCCTCCGGTCAGTCGTCAACAACAAAGAAGTAGTCATTACTCCTGCAACAATCCGTAAAATTCTTCAACTGAATGATGATGCTACTTCTCCTGCTGGATATCCGAAGGGCACCATAGATCTATCCTTTGCTCAGCATGGATATCAAGGCGATCTCAGTGCCACCACCATCATGAAGAAACACTTTAATGACGCTGAGCGCCTGATTTTTCACATGGTAAATGTATGTTTGGCCCCTAAGACGTCGTCTTGGGATCAAATGTCCACCAAATGGCAGCAGGTAATGTATTCTATCCTTGAGCAACAACCACTAAACTTTCAGAATTAATATTTTCAGAGCTCAAAGATATGGCTCAAAAACTAACTGCCAACCGTTGGATACTCTATCCACGGTTCATAATGGCCATTATTACAGACCAGCTTAATGCTGAGGGACTTGTTGGCTTGGGAGTCCCTGCTACGGCTGTTCTGCCGGAAGTATACTCCCGGCACAACTCTGACCGGACACTAAAAATGGCTGCCAAGCTGCGAAAACCCACGCAGCTGGAACCCACAGCCACCACCTCCAATCCAAAGTCCCCACCAAACCCACCAAAAAGAAACCCAAAATGGCTACTCAGGGAATTGAGTCCCCTGAGGATGCCCCTGCAACACAAACGCAGGATATATCCACTAGTCCAAACCCCCTAGTGGATACAATGACTCCTCCAGCCACAGCCGCTCAGGCTTCCTCTCAACAGGAGCCTGCAGCAACTCCCAAGGGGCACCTACTTATCTGGGATCTTACTCACTTGAGGAGATTGCCATTGAAGAGCACCATCCCCCCAGGTGCACACTGCTTCTATCCCCTCACCCAAACAACCGCCCCTCACAGCCCAACTTTAATAGTTGCACAAGTGCTGACTCAATTGCACTCCTCACCCCCTCCCCAGAAACCACTTACTACTGGGAATACCTCTACAATTGAGGGGGAGGAACACAGTGCACCTGAGAACCCACAGCACAGGGGTTTCCCAATTCTATCTCCTGGTGTAGACAAGGAGCTTAGAATATCTAGTGAGGCTGCCACCTCCTCTGACTCAGCACATGACCAGAGTGAGGCTGGTAACATTGCTAAGACCTCCCTAGAGGCAACAGCTGATGATGGACATTGTCCTGAGGCTGGAAGTCCCCAGTACCAAGCACAAGGGGCACATGCACCAACTGGTCTACACCCAGTGCATGTAAATCCTGCTCTAAGCAGGAGGTCAGCTGATTCAGCTTCGGCTGATGATGACCTGGGCTTCTTCTATGATGTTCTTGCCCAGAACACAATCCTTGAAGGAAAGTCAGTAGGCTGCAAAACTACTTGACCAACTCTCACAAGGAGAAAGACCATCTGCCTCTATCCACCCACAGATGGCACCTTCCCTTGAAGGTTTCCCAAACACCGAGCCACCCCAAAATCAACCACCTGCCTCTGCTTCAGGCCCTACTTCTCAGGAACAGAACCCTCCTGAGCAAATAGGTGCTGTACTCCAAAATTCCCTCCCTCTCATCACACCCATAATCACTGATATAGTGATCAAAGCCATTGATGAGAGGCTTTCCTTACATTACAGCCCTTGGTTGATGCTGCTGTCCAAAAGACTCTTTCTGCGGTACAAACCCCTTCCTCCAATGCAACCAAAAAGGGGGAGAGTACTGCAGTGAAAGAAAAGAAGAGGAAAAGAACAGAGGAGAGAAGGAAGAGAAGCAAGCCCAAGAGGAGGAAAAAGAAAAGCAACCTCTGCTCACTTACAAGCGAAAGAGAAGTGCTGATGATCACACTGCTGAAGACAAATCCTTGGAGGAGCTGGTCAAAGAAGCTGACACCACACACAGCCGATCCATGGATAAAATAATTGAACAACTCTTCAGGCAGGGTTTGACACAGCCACACTGGATAGTGAGATCAGAAGGTTAGAAGTACAAGAGATACAACCCGATGGGCAGGGTATGATGCTCTTGAAAGAGAGTTGGAAATAATGATCCGCTTTATTGCAAAATACTTGGGAAGATCATTAATGGAGATCCGCGCATGGACCAGGGACAGCATTCTGGCTATAGCCACCAGAATCTGTCTGTCTGAGCAATTCAACAAAGGGATTATTGTGGAAGCCCTTGATGAGGCTGGGGCTGGAAAGGTTAGAGATGGCTAAACTCACAAAGGCGAAACTAACTACAAGGATGCTAGATCAACCTTCCCTTCCACCCACTCAAACAGATCTTATCCCTCAAATCTCCCAACCAACCTCTAAGCCAAAATCCAAACATCCTCATTCTTCAAAACCAATTCCTTCACCAACCCAACCATCATCCAGTGATGTACCCAGAAGGAGGAGAAGGGTGCTGAGGATGGAAGAAGAAGAAGAAGAGAGGATGAAGATGATAGTCTGCCACTCTCTGCTGTTCTGAAGCTACCAAAACCCCGAAGTCAACCCATGATCACACCTGACTCTCAAAGGGAAATGGTCAGAGTCAAGATAGAAGAAGAAGAACAGCAGAAACAGCACGATGAGCAACTGTTGAAGATGGTTGACAAGGAATTTCCTCAGTCATCATCTATTCAAGCCATGAAAGGGCATGCTCAAAGGCTGTACACTCAGGCACACCTTTCAGTATCAGAAGGAGAGAGTGAGAGTATGGCCAGACCCCAGGGTGAGTTCTAGAATCCATAAAAGAACTATCCCACACAGATACAACGGCCAGGTACGAAAAACAATAGAGTCTACCATCATGTTGGCCGTTGTAGTCTCACCTTGGGAAATCATTGATGAATTCAAGAAAGCTCACCAAGCAAAGAAGACCCCTCAAGCCTTACTAGAAAACAAGATGATTAAGAAGGGTTGTTATATAAAAGCTTGAAGACATCCAGAAGAATGAGCTCCAGTTACTCCTTGAAGGCAACCATCCTGATGAATTTGTATATAGGGAGGTAACTACGGTGGAGCTGAAAATGGCAGGACCATGAAGTACTTATCAGAGTACTATGGTCCAGAGTTCTTCTTCGAAGGAGGAGCAGAAGAACTCTCTCAGGAGGAACAAGTTGTTCTCCTTGAGGCCTATGTTCGTGAGTCATACAGACTCATTATGGGGAAGTAAATCTCATGAATGGGATAACAACTCTGTGTCCAGTTCCCCAAAACAGAGTTCCCATTCATACTCTGCCAAACAAATATTTGAGATTTCTTCCCAGGCCGGAGCTTACATGGGTCATCTTCTCTACTGATCAAGAAGGAAAAAGACCAACATTTTGCCATCAATAAGTGGGAGAATATAAGTTAGAGGTTTTGGCTGCATTGGTTCAGGGGGAGTTTGTTGGACCAAAAGAACCAATGAGCCAAGATCAGAAAACCTCTAAGTCCCACATGGTATCACAACAACTGCTGAAAGCCTCATCAGTAGTTTGACAAGTGCTGAAGACTTCAACAGCTGAAGATCAAGTGCTGAAGACCTTAACAGCTGAAGAACCAAAGTGCTGAAGTACAACAGCTGAAGAACACAAGTGCTGAAGCTGAAAGACCAAAGTACTGAAGTACAACAGCTGAAGAGTTCACAAGTGCTGAAGATCACAACTGATGTACAAGGTCTGAAGACAAAGACTGAAGACATCAGCTGATGATATCTACTGAAGTCATCAGCTGATGAACACCTGAAGGTCAAAGTCTGAAGATCAAGTACTGAAGCCTCAGTAGTTTGTCACAACTGCTGAAGAGTACTTCTTCAGTAGTTGTGATATCAGTAGTTTTATTTTTTTTATGTTTCAGTAGTTTTGTAAAACGACTGAAGAGCTTGTTCTTCAGTCGTTGTAGTTTCAGTAGTTTTATATTTTGTACTTAACATGCTGATATGTTCTCAGTAGTTGTGAACATTTCAGTAGTTTGTTAAGAATTAGTTATTTTGTATTGGATCTGCCAGTTGTCACTTTCCGTGATAACAGCAGTGATGTTGCACTCTATATAAGGAGTGACAACCATTGTAATCGTGTGAATGTGTGAATGAATGGAATGAATGATTGATTAGAAATATTCTACATCTATAAACATTCCTAGAAATCAGAAATATATATTCTCTCCCTATAACCGTATGCGATCTAATGCTTACAAGTATCGATTGCTTGCTACAATTTGTCTAATTCTAGTTGTATTCCGCTGCTTTGTATTCTGATACATCAAACTTGTGATCACTGATCCTGTCATTGCCTGAACCACAACCTTACCAATATCATGCAACAAACTCAACCTAAACAACACAGCTTTTCACCCCAGGAGTGTTGCCTGGAGCAGTTTTACCAGATGACATGTATGGTCATGAAAATTGTTTTTCAGGTGCGGGTCAACAGGGGTGGTTGAAAGTCCCTGTGGAAATCTAGCTTTAGGGCTTTGGATTCTGCTGATACTTATCCACTAGAGAAGCCAAAGTATCACAGGTATCCTTGAGGCAAAGCCAAATTATGTTCTGACACTATGATCGCAGCATTTGCATCTTTAGAAAGCAAAATAGCTTAACAACAAGGAACATGAGCTTTAGAAAAAATAATTTCCAAAAGCAAAGCTGAATTTGAGTCTGGGCTTAATGATTTAAAATGATGAGATTTACACTAACTTCAATGCCAAATAACTGATGATAAGGCTAGGGGAAGAGATACTCTGAGAAGTATAAAGATCTCAAAGAAACCTTGCAGTTACAAGGTATGAGTGGACAGATGGGTACAATTCACCTGCACAGGTTTTGAAATGCTTATAGTAAGCAATCTGCTTCCAATGTGAAGGTTGGCATTGGTTACAACACACTGCTCCACCTACAGATTTTACTCCCAGAGCAGAGGTAGAATCTGATGGTGAGAGTAATAACCAATCCCTCTCATCATGTGATCTACTTTCTCATACAGCACACTCAGAAGTAGAGTCAGCATCAAGCCCTCTCAGAACCTATCAGCTGATGTTGATGGTTCCACTGCTGACACTCACATGATCAATGAGTTGATCAAATCAGGAGTTAATTCTGAAAGTCCTGAAAGGACTAGAGAGCAGGATTTAAACTGAAGTTAAACTCCAACTGCTGTCATATGAAGAGAAGAAAACTGTCAGTAGAAAGAGTTTGAAGACTACTAAAGAGGCAGTCAAGAAAGCAAACAATGCTTCCAAAGCATTGAAGAGCAAGTCTCCAGTTGCTTCACCCTCTTTAGTTGATGATCAACCTAAGATGAAGAAGAAACCATGTGAAGTATGTGGTTTGTTCAATCATCTTACAGATGATTGCTCGGTACAAAAGAGGTTCCAAACTCAAACAAAAGAAGAAATTAAAGAGAAAATGGTAAAAATGAAAACTGAGTTTGAGACCACATTTGTATCAGCCACATCAAATCCTGTAACCCTTAAGTCCTCAAAGAAATCCAAAAAGGAAAGGGTTAAAACATGTGACAGCTGAGTGTGCTCAGAGAAGAAGGTGCAACATAGGAACTTATCAAACTCCACTGGCAATGTGTCTGATGAGCTGAAAGCTTTATCACAAAATTAGACACAGCTGGTATGATGGTTCAACATCTGTTGGGTAGGTTAACCAACTAGATGCTCCTATGTTGAAACCACAGAAAAGGAGATCCAAGCCAAAGGATCCTATTCTTCACCATCTTCTTCCTCTCAGGCTGTTGTTTCAAATAAACCTGTTAGTTTACCATCTATTGATGAGACCAGGCCCAAAACAGAAGGTTTGGGTCTCTAAAACTAACTGATTGTTTATTTTTGCAGGGTTCTCCAACATGCCAAAGTAGCATCTGGTATGTAGAGAGTGGGGGATCTATGCACATGACTGGGAACAGCTCTCTTTTCATGACTACTCTCAAGGAAAGAAGGGATTTGTCTTTTGGCAATGATGCTAGGGGTTACATCATTGGTAAGGGCTTTGTCTCCAATGGAGAAATCAAATTGATGATGTTAATCATGTGGAAAATCTCAAGTACAATCTCTTGAGTGTCAGTCAATGTGTGATAAAGGCCATGTTGCTCTTTTCACCAGTCAAAACTGTAGGATTCTGTCATCCAAAGTTTTGCACTTGATTGACAAGGTGCTGGATGATCACACTCTCCTGAGAGCCAACAGGACAGGAAGAGTGTATGCCTTAGATCTTTCCAAGAAAATAGATCTCAAAGGCAATCCTTGCCTATTTTCCAAAGCCTCTTCTCAAGATCTAAACTGTGGCATAGAAGGCTGGGTCATGTTAATTTCAAAAACATGAATCAGCTATCCACAAGAGTTTAGTCAGAGGCTTACCAATAAAGGTTCCACTGTGATGAAACCTGCACTGCTTGTGTAAAAGGAAAACAACACAAAGTCTCATTCCCTCCTATTGAGAGCCTAAGTCCACTGCCTGCTTGCAATTACTGCATATGGATCTATTTGGTCCTGTGAGAGTGATGAGCATGGCAAAGAAGAAATATTGTCTGGTAATTGTGGATGATTACTCCAGATTTGTATGGACTTTCTTTCTACATTCAAAGGATGAGGTTGCTCAGAAGGTTATAACTTTGTGTTGTATATTGAGAAGCATATTCCCTTCCAGTCAAGTGTATCAGGAGTGATAATGGAACTGAATTCAGGAATCATACACTTGATGAATTCTATCTCTCAAAAGGAATCAAAAGGCAGTTAGCATCCCAAGGACTCCAGAACAAATGGAGTAGTGGAGAGAAAGAACAGGACCCTCATTGAAGCTGCAAGGTCCATGTTGGCTGACTCTGGTTGCCACTGACCTTTTGGGCTGAAGCTGTCAACCCAGCTTGCTATGTGCAGATAGAGTTCTAGTAAATCAGAGGTTGATGAAGACTCCTATGAAGTTCTTCATCTTTGGCTCCTCTGATTTCATTTTTCAAGCATTTGGATGTCCTAGTTTTATTCTCAACACAAAGGATCAACTCCATAAATTTGATCCTAAGGTGGTGCTGGGTATTTTGTTGGTTATTCATCTACTTGCAAGGCATAAAGAGTCTTCAACTGCAGAACAAAGATAGTTGAAGAGACTCTGCATGTGAAGTTTAATGAATCTCCTTTGGACAAGATTCCACAAAACCCTGTGGAGTTGTTTGATTTGGACATACTGCAATATGTTCCTTATCAACCTCCAGCTGTTGCAGATCCTGTGGCTCAATCATCTTCTGCAGCATGTCTTCCACCTGGTGGTATTGATGATGATGATGATAATATCAATACTCACCTATTCAAGTTTAGTGACCAACTGCCTTGTCTGCTAACTTGATGTTCATGTAGCTTCAGCAGTTCCATCCAAACCAATGCTGATGAGATCTCTGTTTCCTCTGCATCGTTTGAGTTACCATCAATTCTTGGTTTCAAGAGTCTACATCAACATCTGCTGCTGCTGAAGGTTCTACAAACACTTGCACAGATCTCATTGTTTATCAAGAACTGAAGAATCACCCCATGACTCAGATTATTGGTGATATCAATGCTGGTGTTTCAACAGAAATCAATTGTCTACTTCTGCTTCTATGCTCTCTTCATCAGTCAGCTAGAGCCAAAGAACTACCATGTTGCTTTGAGAGACAATGGATGGGTTGAAGCTATGCAGCTGAGCTACTTCAGTTCAAGAAACACAAGTGTGGGAACTTGTTCCTCTTCCCTAGGTAAGTGTGCAATAGGCACTAAATAGGTGTTTAGGAATAAAACCGATGAAAATGGGCTTATTGTTAAGAACAAGGCTAGACTGGTTGTACGGGGTTTTCACAAGAAGAAGGTATTGACTTGATGAAACCTTTTCCCCTGTAGCCAGACTAGAGGCAATCAGATTGTTCTTAGCCAATGCTGCATTCCACAATCTTAAAGTTTTTCAAATGGATGTTAAAAGTGCATTTTTATATGGTAAAATAAAGAAGAAGTTTATGTGTGTCAACCACCAGGCTTTGAGGATAATAAACATCCGGACTGGGTGTACAAACTTGATAAGGCTCTTTATGGATTGAAACAAGCTCTAGAGCCTGGTATGACACACTCTCTACTTTTCTTCTTAAGAATAATTTCACTAGAGGCTCCATTGATAAAACTTTGTTTATTAAGAAGGTGGATCAGCATAAGCTACTTGTTCAGATTTATGTTGATGATATTATTTTTGCATCTTCTGATCCCTAGTTGTGTGATGATTTTACAACATTGATGAAAAAGAGGTTTAAAATGAGTGCAATGGGAGAATTACAGTTCTTTCTAGGCTTGCAAATCAAACAAAAGGCTGATGGAACCTTTATTCATCAGTCAAAATATACAAAAGATCTTTGCATAAGTTTGATTTACAAAACTGTAAGCCTTGTTCTACTCCCATGTGCAACACCACACAACTGGATGCTGATCAGAAAGGTAAAGCTGTTGATGAAACGCTTTATAGATGTATGATTGGGTCCTTGATGTATCTAACAGCTTCTAGACCAGATATTATGTTTGCTACATGTGTTTGTGCTAGATTTTAGGCTGCTCCTAAAGAGTCTCATTTGATTGCAGTCAAGAGAATCTTTAGATATTTACAAGATACACAATCTCTGGGTTTATGGTATTCCACTGGACACTCTTGCAAATTAGTTGCTTTTTCAGATAGTGACTATACAGGGTGCAAGTTAACTAGAAAGTCAACTTCTGGTGGTTGTCAATTCCTAGGCAACTGTTTGATTTCTTGGCAGAGTAAGAAACAAACATCTGTTACTACATCAACTGCTGGGACGAGTACATTGCTGCTGCAAGTTGCACCTCTCAGGTACTCTGGCTTCAGAATCAACTTCTGGATTATGGCATTACAGAGACTAAGACTCCATTGTTAATGGATAGTGCTTCAGCTCTGTGTATTGTCAAAAATCCAGTCCAGCACTCTAGGACCAAACATATAGAGATCAGACATCATTTTATTCGGTATTGTTTTGAAAAAGGTCTGATTGATCCTAAGTTTGTGCCTTGTGCTGATGAGCTTGCAGATATTTTACTAGCCTTTGGATAGTTCTACTTTCCAAAACCTTGTGTTAAGGCTTGGTATGCTGCAGCTAGAATAAGTGACAACTACTGATGATTTCAGTAGTCATTACTGATGATCATTGGTACCCATGTCACATATAAGTACCGATGAGTCTTTTCTCTTCAGTAGTTTTATAAATACTGATGGCTAAATGCCTCACAAGTACCGAAGTACTTTATCTGTTCCAAACTACTGATGTAGTTAAAACTACTGATGTAGTTAAAAATACTGAAATCATTAGAAACAGATAAGTATTGATGTCCTATGAACACCTGAAAATCAGATGCAAAGTCTGATGAGTAAGTGTTGAGGACAGCATGAAACAGCTGAAAGGCTATGAATTGACGACAACTACTGAAGAGAACTTTCTCTTCAGTTGTTTCAACAACTGCTGTTTCATTCTAAACAACTGAAGCAAAACCATGTCTTGAGTAGTTTTAAACTACTGATTACTAATACCAGTCTTCAGTTGTTTACAACAGCTGATGACAAAACCACTGTCTTCAGTAGTTTCACAACTACTGATGACAAACACCAAGTCCTCAGTATTTTCAATTATCTGAAGTCAAAAACCACGGTTTTCAGTAGTTTTCTAACTTCTGATGCCTAACACCACGACTTCAGCTGTTTCAACGTCTAAAAGGATAATACCATGTCAACAGTCGTTTAAACCTATACTGATGACTAACACCACATCTTCAGTCGTTTTCTTACACCCTACCCTATAAATATCCTTGACCTAATCCTTCAATGCTTCATCTTCTTCAAACTAACGTTCCTCTCCAAAACTTCTCTCTTCTCAATGGCGTCCATGCAAATTAAACCGCGACACAACTGTGTTGCCTACCTTACTAATCGCCTGTCTGGCTAAGTTCGATACTGCTATCGATCTTATGGTTCAGTCCCAATACAAAACAGCATTTCTTCTGATCCCATTCTACATGCCGAATCCCTCCAACAGTTTTGGATGAATGTTACTATTAACCACCGGGGAGAACAACACACACCATCTCTCCAGTCGGTCGTCAACAACAAAGAGTGGTCATCACCCCTGCAATAATCCGCCAAATTCTTCTCTGGATGATGCTATTTCTCCTGCTGGATATCCGAAGGGCACCATAGATCTATCCTTGCCCAACATGGATATCAAGGCAATCTCAGTGCCTCCACTATCATGAAGAAACACTTCCCATCACGCCGAACGCCTAATTTTTCACATGGTGAATGTATGTTTGGCTCCTAAGACTTCGTCTTGGGATCAAATGTCTCAAAGTGGCAGTAGGTAATGTACTCTATTCTTGAGCAAAACCCGTTAAACTTTTCAGAAATAATATTCGGAGCTCAAGGATATGGCTCAAAAATTACTGCTAACCGTTGGATACTATATCCACGGTTCCTAATGGCCATCATTACAAACCAGCTTAATGCTGAGGGACTGTTGCTTGGGAGTCCCTGCTACGGTTTTCTGCCCGAAGTATACTCCCGGCACAACTCTGACCATACACTCAAATTGGCTGCCAAGCTGCGCAAACCCACGCAGCTGGAACCACAGCCACCACCTCCAAATCAAATGTCCCCACCAAACCCACCAAAAAGAAACCCAAAACGGCTACTCAGGGAATTGAGTCCCTGAGGATGCCCCTGCAACACAAACGCAGGAGATATCCACTGGTCCAAACCCCCTAGTGGATATAAGGCTCTTCCAGCCATAGCCGCTCAGGATTCCTCTCAACAGGAGCCTGCAGCAACCACAAAAGGGGTTACCTACATATCTGGGATCTTTCTCAATTGAGGGGATTGCCATTGAAGAGCACCAACCTCCCCAGGTGCACACTGCTTCTATCCCTTCACCCCATCAAACCGCCCCTCACAGCCCACTTTAATAGTTGCACAAGTGCTGACTCAACTGCACTCCTCACCCCTCCCCAGAAACCACTAACTACTGGGAACACCTCTACAATTGAGGGGGAGGAACACAGTGCAATTGAGAACCCACAGCACAGGGGTTTACCACTTCTATCTCCTGGTGTAAATAGGAGATTAGAATATCTAGTGAGGCTGCCACCTCTTCTGAATCAGCACATGATCAGAATGAGGCTGGTAACATTGCTAAGACCTCACTAGAGCAACAGCTGATGATGGACATTGTCTGAGGCTGGAAGTCCCCAGTAACCAAGCAAAAGGGGCACATGCAACAACTGGTCTACACCCAGTGCATGTCAATCCTGCTCCAAGCAGGAGGTCAGATGATTCAGCTTTGGCTGATGATGACCTGGGCTTTTTCTACGATGTTCTTGCCCAAAACACAATCCTTGAAGAGAAAGTCATTAGCTGCAAAACCTACTTGACCAACTCTCACAAGGAGAAAGACCATCTGCCTCCACCAACCCACAGATGGCACCTTCATTGAAGGTTCCCCAAACACTGAGCCACTCAAACTCAACCACCTGCCTCTGCTTCAGGCCCTATTTCTCAGGAACAGAACCCTCCTGAGCAAATAGGTGCTGTACTTCAAATTTCCCTCCCTCTCATCACACCCATAATCACTGATATTGTGACTAAAGCCATTGATGAGAGGCTTTCCTCAACTTTACAACCTGATTGATGCTGCTGTGCAAAAGACACTTTCTGTGGTACAAACCCCTTCCTCCAATGCATCCAAAAGGGGGAGAGTACTGCAGTGAAAGAAAAGAAGAGGAAAGAAACAGAGGAAAAGAAGGCGAGAGAAGCAAGCCCAAGAGGAGGAAAGAAAGCACCACTGCTCACTTACAAGCGAAAGACAAGTGCTGATGATCATACTACTGCGGAAGACAAATCCTTGGAGAGCTGGTAAAAGAAGCTGACACTACACACAGCCGATCCATGGATAAATAATTGAACAACTCTTCAGGCAAGGTTTGATACAGCCACATTGGATAGTGAGATCAGACGGTTGGAAGTGCAAGAGATTCAACCCGATGGGCTGGGTATGATGCTCTTGAAAAGAGAGATTGGAGATCATGGTCCGCTTCATTGCAAAATACTTAGGAAGATCTTTAATGGAGATTCGCGTGTGGACCAGGGACAGTATTCTGGCTATAGCCACCAGAATCTGTCTGTCTGAGCAATTCCACAAGGGGGTTATTGTTGAAGCCCTTGATGAGGCTGGGGCTGGTAAAAGGTTGGAAATGGCTAAACTCACAAAGGCGAAACTTACTACAAAGATGCTGGATCAACCTTCCTTCCACCCACTCAAACACAGCCTACCCCTCAAATCTCCAAACCAATCTCTAAGCCAAAGTCCAAACATCCTCTTCCTTCAACACCAATTCCTTTACCACCCAACCATCATCTAGTGATGCACCTAGAAGGAGGAGAAGGGTGCTGAGGATGGAAGAAGAAGAAGAAGAAGAGGATGAAGATGATAGTCTGCCACTCTCTGCTGTTCTAAAGCTACCAAAACCCAGAAGTCAACCCACGATCACACCTGACTCTCAAAGGGAAATGGTCAGAGTCAAGATAGAAGATGAAGAACAGCAAAACAACATGATGAGCAACTACTGAAGATGGTTGACAAGGAGTTTCCTCAGTCATCATCTATTCAAGCCATGAAATGGCATGCTCAGAGGCTGTACACTCTCAGGCACACTTTTCAGTATCAGGAGGAGAGAGTGAGAGTATGGCCAGACCCCAGGGTGAGTTCTACGATCCATAAAAGAACTATTCCACACAGATACAATGGCCAGGTTAGAAAAACAATAGATTCTACCATCATGTTGGCCATTGTAGTCACACCCTCGGAAATCATTGATGAATTCAAGAAAGCTCATCAAGCAAAGATGACCCCTCAAGCCTTACTAGAAAACAAGATGATTAAGAAGGGGTTGTTATATAAAAAGCTTGAAGACATCCAGAAGAATGAGCTCCAGTTACTCCTTGAAGGCACCCATCCTGATGAATTTGTATATAGGGAGGTAACTACAGTGGAGCTGAAAAATGGCAGGACCATGAAGTACTTATCTGAGTACTATGGTCCAGAGTTCTTCTTCGAAGGTGGAGTAGAAGAACTCTCCAAGGAGGAACAAGTTGTTCTCCTTGAGGCCTATGTTCGAGAGTCATACAGACTCATTATGGGGAAGTAAATCTCATGAATGGGATAACAACTCTGTGTCCAGTTCCCCAAAACAGAGTTCCCATTCATATCTTGCCAATCAAATATCTGAGATTTCTTCCCAGGCCGGAGCTTGCATGGGTCATCTTCTCTACTGATCAAGAAGGAAAAAGACCAACATTTTGCCAACAATAAGTGGGATAATAAATAATTTAGAGGTTTTGGCTGCATTGGTTCAGGGGGAGTTTGTTGGACCAAAGAACCAATGAGCCAAGATCAGAAAACCTATAAGTCCCACATGGTATCACAACAACTGCTGAAAGCTTCATCAGCATTTGACATGTGCTGAAGACTTCAACAGCTGAAGATCAAGTGCTGAAGACTTCAACAGCTGAAGAACTAAAGTGCTGAAGTACAATAGCTGAAGAACACAAGTACTGAAGCTGAACAGCTGAAGAATACAAGTGCTGAAGCTGAAAGACCAAAGTACTGAAGTACAACAGCTGAAGAGTTTACAAGTGCTAAAGATCAACAACTGATGTAGAAAGTCTGAAGACAAAGACTGAAGACATGAGCTGATGATATCTTCTGAAGTCATCAGCTGATGAAACATCTGAAGGTCAAAGTCTGAAGATCAAGTACTGAAGCCTCAGTAGTTTGTCACAACTGCTGAAGAGTACTTCTTCAGTAGTTGTGATATCAGTAGTTTTATATTTCTAGTTTCAGTAGTTTTGTAAAACGACTGAAGAGCTTGTTCTTCAGTCGTTGTAGTTTCAGTAGTTTTATATTTCTCAGTAGTTGTAAACAACTGATAACACTTAGAACTTTTTGTAAGAAGATGTCAGCTGTTTTGACATCTTCAGTAGTTGTGTTTCAGTTATAATAAATCTGTTAGATGTCACTATCAAGTGACATCAGCAGACGTCACATCTCTTATATAAGAGGTGTCGACCTAATCTTAATTGTGACATTCTGTTACCACGAAAGCGAATATTGAATGAAATATATTTGCAGATATTCTCTCTCTCTATAACCGTCTTTGTTCTTCATTGAATATCGTTTTGTTCTTGTGAATCGGCTAATTCATTGTTTGAATTCCGCTGCAATACTCTTCAATCAATCAAACATAGATCACTGATCCTAACATCCAAGTCAAGGCCTACTTAACACTTTTCCCCGGAAATCATAATAATATTCTAAGTTTTCATCCACATTTATTTTTACTCATCCGCATTTCTTTTTACTCATCTGCATTTCCTTCTACTCATCCACATTTGTTCATTCGTATTTGTTTATTCGCATGAACTTACTCATCCATATTTGTCATCCGCATTTGTTCATTCGCATGAACTTATTCATCCGCATTTGTTCATTCACATGAACTTACTCATCCGCATTTACTTACCCGCATTTGTTCATTCGCATGAACTTACTCATCCGCATTTGTTCATCCGCATAACTTACTCTTCCACATTTCCTTTACTCATTCGCATTGACTTAGTCGCATGGCATCCAGGCGCATGAGGACATTTCAGGTGCATGAGAAACTTTAAGGTGCATCAGCACTATTAGGGCGCATGAACAACACTTAGTCTATGTCTGAGCAATTCTAGGCACATGAGCCCTTTATGGGCGCATGACCTTTCGGGCGTATGAGGACACTTAGGTAGATTTCCCTACTAGGCGCATGAACCCTATTTGGGCGCATGAGCAGTCTATTTCACACTTAATCATCATCATTTAGTCCCCAAACACCATCTATCAAATTCTAAGCTTAAATCTTACATTCTAAGCCATAGAAACACAACCATAACATCATCAAACATATACATAGTTGCAGGATCGTTGAAGGGTGCTAAGTTACAACACAAAAACACAAGAGGAGATTAACTAAATATAACCCAACTGTAAACTAGATTAACCAAGGAAAGACACTAAGAACACAAGTAATGTAAGAGACAGAACACAAAGAACACAAGTATATGGTTTCAAGAATGCAGTATATTGCTTTCTCTATGTTCTATTACAAGTGTTAAAAAGCATAATTCAAAGATACAAGAACATGAGATACTTATACTACATCCTACAGCCAGCTATACTTTGAAAGCCAGTTGGATGCAATTGACTAGACACAAAACAAAATCAATTATAGAGTATGACATCCATAGCTCACATCCTTATCTATTACAAAAAGGATAAAGTATATGAAGTAGAAAGTTATAGACTCAAGACCTTAATGTACACTTACCAAAAGCATGGATCTTTTCACCAACTCATGTAAGTTGGTGACCTTACAGAGGTGCAGCGGAAAGGTGTCCAGATTTATGGAAAGTACATCAGATAAAGCATGTGTCAAAATTCTTTGGAAGAAACCTGTCTTCATAAGTTGAAGCTTCGGAAGACTTTGTCTCTGAGGCTTCGGAAGACTTCATATTTGGCTTTGGAAGATATTGGTCTTGGCTTTGGAAGATTTCACACTTAGAATATTTATGTTGCATGTGTGAAACTTCCTAAGCATTCTTCTTCATAGTACTTGTGCAGCATGCTGGATAGACATTGGATGTTTAGGTTGCATCAGCCTCTTCATTAATCTCTACAAACTCCCTCTAGGCTGATGCTACCAAAACACTTAGTAGAGTTCAGATGTCAACAGTCCTCATTAGGATGATCACCAATCATTTCTTCATAAGGTGATCAGGATCCTTCAGACTGTCAAAATGTCTACTAATACCAAAGAGGTCATGCAGAGGCAGCTGAAACATATCTTGCCATGTGTAAATGTCTTTAGTGCCTTAATCTCTAATGACATGCCATCTTTCTGGATATGTGGTGTATGTCCAAGATAAGATAGGTCTTCCTGATGCTAGAGGAGCTGTTTGAATTGGAGTTGATGTAGCATCCTCTGGCTGCACAACCTCAACAAGTTTTAACTTAGATAACTACCATCCTCTTCTTTCTCTTAACAGGTTTTAACTTAGAAAACTAGCCTGCTGTACCAACTTGATCTTCATTGTCTTTCTTAGTTGGGACTTCCTCTCTCTCAGGCTCTGAAGGAGAGGGAGGTTGATCCTGCTGTGGATCAGAAGATGAAGCTTGTTGAGTTTCAGCAGTAGGTCCAGGTTGTGTTGTCTCTGGTTGTTCAACCTTAACCTCCACTTCAGGTGGGGCTTGACTTGGAGTGGAGTGTAAGTCAATGAGCTCTCCACTTTTGATCTTCTGCTTGATCACCCTAATATGCTCATCCATAATGGACAGAGACATGGTGCCAAGTCTCTTCCGGAAAATCCATATAGCTTCAAGAAGCTCATCATCCTCTGCGTATCAGCAAACTTCTTCATGCTCTTTTGGATGATAGCTCTTGATTTTGTAGCTTCTTCCCTTAGCTTCTTCTTAGTTGTCTTTCTGTCCTTGATTATCTCAAGTTCAAGTTGTTTTAAGTACTCAAACTCAACATAGTCATAGGACAAGGGAAGGAGTGCATCTGCCTGATAGAAGCCTGTGGCACTCAGGTAGTTGATCATCTTGATCCTCTCTTCTTCTTTGTCTACCTGAGGTTCTTATTGAACCACATCTTCTTGTGCAGGACTTTCCTGAACTGGGGAGAGGGTAGGGATATCCTTGTACAGTCTTTTTCTTCTTCTCTCTTCTTTGACTTGTACTAGAAGCTCGGCATCTTCCACCTCCTTCTTCTCGTTTGATCTTTCCAGATCAACTAGTTCATTCAACTCTTCTAAGGGGAGAGAGATGACACTGTCTATGTCATAGTTCCTTGTCTGCACGTAATTTATCCTGACTGCCCTTAACTTATCATTCTGAGTATTTGGTCTGGGGGCAGCCCTGATAGCAGACTCCATGAGTTTTGAAGACTCAGTAGAGGAACTTTCTCCCCTCAGCCTCCTTTTCCTCTCTCTCTTCTCCTCCTCAATCTCTTCAGATGTCATCTTTCTTTTCCCTTTGTCACTCATAGACCTTTGTGATTCAGGGTGGTGAGAGCTTTGGCCTTCATTGCTTGTTGCAGCATCTAAGCTCTGGCCAGAGAGAGGGTGAGAAGCACCTTCACCAGTAGGTGTCTCAATAGGAGTGTGGATCTCTACAGCAGTTGATGATGATGAGACAGGATGAAACTAGTCTTAGGGTCTGCCTCAACATCCAGTTGACCGATGGCATTGCCTGATTGCCTAAGTCTCCTTCTTAAGCTGAACTCTATAGTGATCCTGTCTTGGATTGTTTGAGCCACAGCTTGTCTTGATTTGCTTGGGTTGACAAGTGGCATGTTGACTACATCCAAACCTTCATAGTAGTTCAAAGTCTGAAAATTGAAGACTTCTTGCTATCCTTGAACTCTTATGATGATTAGGGCTTTCCTGATGTTGTCATACCTCCACCCAATGATGTGATTGGAAGATGGTGAAGATGACATAGCCCTTGGTATCCCATCCTCAAACAGACTCTGTATGAAGGAGTTTGTGTAGTCCACATCAATGTGAACTTGAGGAGGTTGCTGAGAATGCCCAATTGCAAGTGAGGATGGTGAGTCCTCAATGTCCACTCTCTCTTGAGAAGATCTTGTCTCTTGGAATGGGCTTCCTTGAGTGTAGTTTTCTCCTGGTGTCTCTGAGAAGGTGATGAAAGGACCCTTTGGTGAGTTGCCAGGTAGCATATGAGATGATGTTTGGGTTCTATGCTATCGCTTTCAACCGCATGTAGGGCTGAACCCACTTGATTGTTGGAGTTTCCAGATGAACCTTGCATGTTCATCTCCATCTGGTAGCCACTGAGAATCCCATATAGCTCTGTCAGAGTAAGAGTTTTGAGACTTTCAGTTCTCTTGATCACCACATAGTAGTGTGTCCATTGTCTAGGAGGTGAGGACATGAACTTCCTTACAATGTCTCTGTTCTGAAGAGAAACTCCTCCATCCACTACGGTATCCACAATCTCAACATACCTGAAGTACTGTTAAGTCATTGTTTCACCTGTTTTTAAGGTGAAGTTTTCAAACTGCTGCTTCAAGAGATCCTTCTTGTTCTCCTAAGCTTCAGAGGAACCCTCATACATCAGTTTCAGTGCATCCCACAGCTGCTTGGCCGGTTTGCACTTCTTGAAACCTCTATACATAGAGTTTGGAAGGGCAGTTTGAAGGGCTGTCATGGCTTTTCTGTCAATCTCTACTCTCTTCCTATCTTCGTCAGAGTAGTTAGCCACATCTTTGGGGATCATACCAGCACCAGTAGCAGAAGGGGTGCTAGGTATGAAAGGTCCATTCTAAATAGACTCCCACATCCTTGAATCAAGAGACCTGATGAAACCTTCCATTCTTAAACACCAGGTGTCAAACTCATCAAGAGTGATCAGTGGGGACTTTTTCATGGTTCCAGTTTCTATATCAGTCTTGGAAATGGCTGCCCTTTGAAAAGTTTAGTATTTATGTGTGTGAGGGATCTTAAGATGGTGAGATCTTATTTCAAGAGCCTGAAATGCTCTAATACAAATGCAGGATCATTGAAGGGTGCTAAGTTACAACACAACAACACAAAGAGGAGATTAACTAAACTGAACCAAACAGTAAACTGGATTAACCAAGGAAAGACACTAAGAACACAAGTAATGTAAGAGACAGAACACAAAGAACACAAGTATATGGTTTTCAAGAATACACTATATTGCTTTCTCTATGTTCTATTACAAGTGTTACAAAGCACAATTCAAAGATACAAGAACATGAGATACTTATACTACATCCTACAGCCAGCTATACTTTGAAAGCCAGCTGGATACAATTGACTAGACACAAAACAAAATCAATTGTAGAGTCAAAAGGCAGATTGCCTTTTCACTAGTGACTATGGCATGCCATAGCTCACATCCTTATCTATTACAAAAAGGATAAAGTACATGAAGTAGAAAGTTACAGACTCAAGACCTCAATATACAGTTACCAAAAGCATGGACCTTTTCACCAACTCATGTAAGTTGGTGACCTACAGAGGTGCAATGGAAAGGTGTCCAGCTTTATGGAAAAGTACATCAGATAAAGCATGTGTCAAAAGTCTTCAGAAGAAATCTGTCTTCATAAGTTGAAGCTTCGGAAGATTTGTTACTGAGGCTTCGGAAGACTTCATATTTGGCTTCGGAAGATATTGGTCTTGGCTTCGGAAGATTTCACACTTAGAATATATCTGTTGCATGTGTGAAACTTCATAAGCATTCTTCTTCATAGTACTTGTGTAGCATGCAGGATAGACATTGATGTTTAGGTTGCATCAACCTCTTTATTAATCTCTACAATAGCCCAAAATTAGACCCCACCCGCAACATACACATATTCATACATACGGGTATGAAATCCAGTTTTATAAAAACATACATTCATGCATTTCTAGCCCCAAAATTAGTTAAAACATGTAAAAGAGCGGTTCTAGAACTCACATTAGCAGCCTCTTTGGGTAGACTTCCTTCAAACTCATTTGCTACAAGTTCACTTCTAGAAACCCACCAAAACATACACCCGAACACACACAAACACACATAAGCATACAACCGAGGATGAAACCAGTTAAGAACTTCTTAAACCCATGAATTCTTACCTTGAATTCAATCTGCTGCACTTGTTCTCCTTCAAAATCTGAATTCTGCACTTCCTCTCTCTAAAACATCCGAATGAAATGGGTGAAGAGAGGGGGATGGGCGGCCATCACCTTTTACACCCACTGTTTCAAACATTTTGTCCTTTTGACACTTTTAACCCCTCAACTTGGGTTAAATAGCTTTTCTTTCTTTTTCTTCACTTAATTCCTTCGTTTGAATCTTCTAAAAAACTAATCAGGTGTTACAAGAAGCCAATGTATTCGAGCATGTCACACCCTGAAAATCGCAGTGGAAGGTCATGAAACATGGTGTTAATGGAAATTGGAGTTAATCTAATGGTTTTAGTCAAACACAAAATGACTAGATAGGTGTTCGAGAAAGAAACATTCATTAGACAGATTTAAACATAATATAGTAGTAATAGTTTAAACTTTTACACTCTCATGTTTAGTCAAAGAACAACATCCCCATTATCAAATCATTACTACTTGAAATTATTTTACACGTTTGATCCTCCAAAGACTTATTCTAGGAAATTCCACACATAGCTTACCTATGACCCTGAAAAGCATGAAGGGTAATAAAGTCAACATAAAGTTGGTAAGCGATCGGGGTTTTCTGTCTTATAAACAACCGATTTCAAAATAATATGATGTAACGAGATATAATATACTCAACATAGACTATCTAGGTACTATGATTATGTAACGTTTCATATAAGGCTAATGCAACCCAAAACATCCAAAGTCTCTCCTGCATGCATGCATAAGTGTACTGAAGTAGAATGCTTAGGAAGTTTCACACTCTTCCTTAGAAAATATTCTAAGTGTGAAATCTTCCGAAGCCAAGACCAATATCTTCCAAAGCCAAACATGAAGTCTTCTGAAGCTTCAAAAACAAAGTCTTCCGAAGCCAACTTTTGAAGACAAACTTCTTCCAAAGACTTTTGAACACATGCTATTATCTGATGTACATTTACCATAAAGCTAGACCACCTTTTTGCTACAACTCTGATTAGACACCAACTTCACATGAGTTGGTGAAAAGGTCCATGCTTTTGGTAACTGTACATTGAGGTCTTGAGTCTGTACTTTCTATTTTATGTACTTTTATCATTTTTGTAATATATTTGGACGTGCGCTATGGCATGTCATAGTCACTGGTCAAAAAGAAATCTGCCTGATTTTGTTGTTATCTAGATCATGTATCAAACTTGCCTTCAAAGTATGGCCGGCTTTAGGTTGTAGTATAAGTATCTCGGGTCCTTGTATCTTATTATCATTTTTTTTGTAAATACCTGTAAGGAACTAACAGAGATATATACATCATCCTTGAAAACCAAATACTTGTGTTGTTCTGTTCTTGTTCTATCTCTTTATTACTTATGTTTCTTAACTCTCGTATGGTTTTCTAGTTCCCCGTTTGATCTGTTAAGTGTTATTTAAATACTCTTCACTTGTGTTGTTGTGTTGTAAAAGTGCATTGCACTCTTCTAATAGTCCTACAATTAATTTAGATCATAAGTCCATAATTAAACCAAGAAACACGTCATTTCCCCACAATAGTCCAAACATATAAATTCTCTCGCTACAAGGTGTGACTGGTCACAAGAGTGGGCCATTCTAAACCGATCAATCTACCAATATAGTCTGTGGCCTCCCTGAGGTTAATGATTACGAGGGGATTTGGTGGCTCAATAATATATAACTTTACTTTTGACCCAACTTTTACCTTCACAACATATATCAATCCGTTTTACCCATCATATATAGTTTTTTCATGCTTTTTCCCTAAAACATTTAAAACTCTTAGAATATTAAAAATGAGGCCGAAGGACTCACCTTGAGTGCGATTAACGAATGAATATGCTAGACTCCGATTAATTGAACCCTAAATATATGTAGATTGATCAATATTTGTTAATACACGCCTTAGAGAATGCTTTTCAACCACTATTTAGTTATTTTAAAATAAATGCTTTTGTTATTTTTAAAATATTTTTGGTAATTTTTCCGGTAAAAGTCTACCATTTTCCTTGAAGATATATAACACTTTTGACTTATAAACTAATATCTAACCCTGTCACATTCTAGACATCTTATATTATCACAATCTTATTCATAATTCTTGCGTTTATATCTTACAGTAGCTAGAGTTTTTCTCATCTAGATCTTTTATATAAAATTACAACTTTTCAAACTTGTTTATATATTATATATATATATATATGTGTGTGTGTGTGGTGTGTGTGTATATATATATATATATATATGTGTGTGTGTGTATATATGTATATATGTATATATATATATATACACATATATATACACATATATATATAATATATTATATATATATATATATATATATATATATAAATATATACGTATATATTAGTTTTATTCCAAGTTTAACTATATTAGTTGGATTTCATGGTCGTTTGGTCAAGTCCTTTGTCATAATCATACCGTTAATCCTAAGTATGGTCAAAATCACGGTTTCTATGTTGGGTTTGTTAGAACATAAAACATAGTTTAACCATTTAAACTTTGTGAAAACGCAGCGGAAACAACCTTTATAACATAGTTTATAAACTGAATATTTCGGTTTCAAATTGATATTATAAAGTAATAAACAAACCCAAGAACAAAAGACCTTATATATGTGAATAAGACTAGCTATGTAAACATAAAAACACACATTATTGATAGCCATAAAGAGGCTGCCATAAACTACCTTTCAGCAGGAAAAAAAACGAAATGGATGAAGATATGCTCCTAGAAAAAGACCAAGGCACCAACAAGAGGTCCTCTTAAGCTTGTATACCCAATGCCTTATAGCAAACACCTTCTTGCTAGGGAGAAGAACACAAAACACTTCTAAGACACTCTAAACTGCTGCTGCTGGCCGAGAGTTTGAGAGGAGAGAAGGGATTACTTTTGTGTGAAAAATGATGAATGTATGTATGGAGACTTGCACACCATTCTAATGTGTGTTTTCAAGACAAAGAAAAAATCTTATTGGACCATGGGGAGGCTGATTTTCAGCCTTCTAGAAGGGTTTTCCCTCTCAAACTTTAATAAATATAACACATTTGGAAGTCATGTACATCATTTAAATTAAACCTCTTTTAATTTAAATGACTGTCTTGTTTTATTATTTAATGTTACTTAAACCTATTTAAATAACAATACAAATAATAAAATTCATCAACAAATTATCCTTATAATTTGTTCCACTACAAATGCAATTGTTTAGAAAACCTATTTTTTCTAAATTTGGTGTGATTATTTAATTACATGATCATATCATCAATTAAATAATTGTTTGTGTTTGCAAAGCTTGTTATTGGGTATAACCCGACTTGGATCATAAAGTACTAACCGCATCAATGTTCTACGTGTCTTGGGTATATATAATCCTACATTCTAGTCTTCAAGTTAATGTCAATCAAACTATCCATCTAATGCAACGTTATAATGTGTTCTAGCATCTAATTTTTATACTAACAATTAATCATGGTCATTTCCTTCGATGACAACCAATATTATCCATTATTTCACTTGTTTATCTTCTTAGTAACATTTTGTTCATCATTTTCATCCATCCCACATTCTTACCTTGTTTTCTCTTATAGAGTTATAATCCATCAATTTCTCAATCTTATATGAACGTAAATACATACACAACATGTACATATCTATACCTACACATACATGTATTCATACAATCCAATCATACCATTAACATGATTTTATCAAATATTAACCTATTCTTAACATATTTTTAGATTTATTCAACCATTTTAATCACATTTTAAATCAAAAATCATCAAAATATCAAATTTTGTTAAACAATGAAGTGGGTGAACTGGAGTTTGTCAAGATTTTTCACCTTGATCATCATCCATGAACAATTGTTAGTAAACTAATGCGATACCTTGTGTAACTAGTAAGTTGTAACCACACACAATGCAAGCACAAATCTTTCATTCCCGATTATCACTTCGGGTTCTAAAATAAGTCTAACTAGAATATTAGTGAGAAATGGGTGAAGGTTTCTAATGGTGGTGCTAGTGTTTGCGGTGACCGAGAGAGAGGGGGTGATGGTCGTGACAGGTGGTGATGGAGGCGCTGGTCTTGGCAGTTGGTGATGTTGGTGGTGATGGTGGTGACGATTGGTGATGATGGAAGTGATGGTTGTGGCACGTATGTAGTTGAATCTCCGCTCAATGTGCCTAGTCTTTTGATGAGCACGAGGTTCCTTGATTTGAGCAATCGCACCCTCGTTATCACAAAAGATCGGCAATGAATTTCTTCAACCATACAGCTTCTTGAGCTGCCAATGAGGCGGCAACGTATTCAGATTCTGTAGTTGATAAGGCCACCATATCTTGTTAGAGCTCTTCTAAGAGACAGCTCCTTCATTCAGAATGAAAATGTATCTAGATTGTGATCGTGAATCATCACGATCGGTTTGGAAAATCACATCCGTGTAACTTTTTACAACGAGTTCCTCATCACCAGATCCATAGATTAGAAACATATCTTAAGTCCTCCTTAGGTACTTAAGTATGTTCTTAACAGCCATCCAATGACTGCTTCCAGGATTTTGCTGGTAACGGATTGTCATGCTTAAGGCGCATGAAACGTCCGGCCGAGTGCATATCATTGCATACATGATGGATCCAATAGCAGATGCTATGGGATTGCCTTTATTTTATCTTGCTCATCCTTTGAGCTTGGACATGAGTCGTGCTCAATATTGTTCCTCTTGAATAGGTACTATACGTTTCTTAGAGTTTTCCATCTTGAACCTTTTCAAGATCTTATCAATGTATGCACTTTGATTTAAACCAATCAATCGCCTTGATCTATCCCTATAGATCTTTATTCCCAGAATATAGGCGGTCTCACCAAGATCCTTGATGGAAAAACAACTTCCAAGCCAGGTTTTAACACCATCCAAGGTTGGAATGTCATTTCCAAATAGTAGTATGTCATCAACATACAATACTAAGAAAGTGATGATGCTCCCACTAGCTTTCTTATATACACAAGCTTCATCAGCATTCTTGATGAATCCAATTTAATTACTTCTTCATCAAACCGGTGATTCTAACTTCTCCATGCTTGTTTCAATCCATAGATTGATTTCTTTAACTTGCATACTTTGTTAGGATGTTTTGGATCGACAAAATCTTCAGGCTGAACCATATAGACATCTTCCTCAAGATATCCATTTAGGAAGGCCATTTTGACATCCATTTGCCAAATCTCATAATCATATGAGCAGCTATGAAAAACAATATCCTAATAGATTTTAGCATAGCAACAGGTGAGAAAGTTTCATCATAGTCAACCCCTTGAGTTTGAGTGAAACCTTTTACTACAAGTCTTGCTTTATAAGTATCCAAGTTTCCATGCATATCGGTTTTCTTTTTGAAAACCCACTTACTTCCAATTACTTTGGAGTTAAGAGGTGGTATAACCAAGTCCCATACTTTATTGTCATACATGGATTGCATCTCAACGTTCATGGCTTCAAGCCATTTATCACAATCCGAATTGGACAACGCATCATGGTATGTTATTGGTTCATCAGAATCTATCACATAGCATCCATCAGTGAAAAGTCCATATCTTTCTGGTGGATTACTAGTTCTACTAGATCTACGAACGTTTTTTGTGTATTGATCAACTATTTGATCACTTTCAACATTCTCATGTTGAGTGCTAGTGTCAACCAAACGTGTATCGGGTTACGGTTCTTGATCCTCTTCAAGATCCACAATTCTACTACCAGTTCCTTCTATAAGGAACTTGGTTTCCAAGAACTCACCCTTTTTGGCAACAAACTCCTTTTGTTGTATTGGATCATAGAAATAATATCCCATAGAATCTCTTGGATATCCAATAAAGATACACTTAGTGGAACGACTTTCTAACTAGTTCGAGGTAGGAGTCTTCACATAAGCCTCACACCCCCACACCCTCAAATATGAGAATGACGGAACCCTTCCATGCCATATTTCATAAGGTGTCCTTTCCACTTTCTTGGTTGGGGCCATATTCAAAATACGGGCCGCAGAGAGCAGAGCAAAACCCCAATATGATAAAGGTAATGGGCTTCTAGCCATCATAGATCGAACCATATCCAATAGAGTTCGATTTCTCCTCTCGGACATGCCATTATGTTGTGGTGTTCCCGGTGGAGATAGTTGTGAGACAATCCCACAACTTCTAAGATGGTCCCTAAAAGCATCATTCAGGTATTCACCTCCACTATCGGTGCGGAGAATTTTAATTGACTTATTGAGTTGATTTTGTACTTCATTTTGAAAGATCTTGAACATTTCAAAAGCTTCATCTTTATGTCTTAACAAGTACACATACCCATATCGACTATAGTCGTCAGTAAAGGTAATGAAGTATCTTTCATTATACCTTGTCATAGGTTTAAAAGGACCACATACATCCGAATGTATGATACCTAATAAATCCTTTGCCCTTTCGGCTTTGCCTTTAAAAGGTGCCTTGGTCATTTTACCTTGTAAACAAGACTCACATTCATTTGTTTTTAAAAGACCATTCTTTTGTAGTGTTTGTATTCTTTTCTTGTTTATATGACCAAGATGGAAATGCCAAAGGTAACTGTCACTCAAATCCGATTTGAGTTTCTTGGTACTAGTTTGGTACAACAAGCTATCATTCAATGTTTTAATAGATACCATTGATGGGAACAACTTTAGTAAAACATGTCATTCAAAGTAACATGGATTTCATTTCCAATAAATGATAATACATATTCAAAATGTTTTAATAGGGCTACGGAAATAATGTTCCTAGTCAAACTAGGATCATACAAAACATTGTCAAAATTACTTCCAAACCATTTGGAAGTTTCAAGATGTAGTCACCACAGGCTTCAGCTTCAACTTCACTTTAGCCCCATTGCCCATGTAGAGGCTAACATCCCTTTTTTGAAGTTGCTACTTCTTTTGAACCCCTGCAATAAATTGCAAATGTGAGTTCCACATCCGGTATCTAATACCCATGTGTTACAGGATAGTAAGTTTAAATCAATATGGATCATGTATATAGTACCTGAGGTCTGCCCGGCATCCCTCTTTGCTTTCAACTCTTGGAGATGGATAGGAAATTTCTTGCCCAATGTCCAATCTCCCCACACCTGAAGCATGGGTCATTAGAAGCAACCTTTTGCCTCTTCTCCTGTGCTTTGGGTGGCACCCTTGCCACCCATTCCCTTTTCCCATTACGGGTCCCTTACCCTTGGCAACTCTTGCCTTGGGTGCAGGATGAGGCCTTTTCTTGTTCCCACCTTCATTAATGGTGAGAACGGGTAAAACCCTTTTACCCATGGCCGCCTCGGCCGTGTGAGAATAGAGTGAAGCTCACCAATGCTTTTGTCCCAAGTATTCATGTTGTAGTTCAACATGAACATCTCAAACTTTTTGGTAAGGCCATTGAGGATCAAATCCATCGCCAATTCCTTTCAGACGGGACATTTAGCCTTCGAGGCGGTCAATGTGACTTTTCATCTTAAGTACATAAGATGAAACTGATTGGTTGTCGTCTATACGACATGCATGGAGCGCTCGAACCGTTTCGAAGCGCCCGAACCGTTTCAAAGCGCTCAACCCTTGCTTGCTGTTGGAACGTTTCCTTCGGTTGGGTTATCATGTCATAAGCTCCGTGATGCTCATACTCCTTCGGGAGATCTGGAGTCATGCTTGCCAACATAAGGCAAGACACTTGGACAGAGTCCTCAGTGTACTTTATCCACTCGTTATAGGCCTCCTCATCATCCTCACTAGGTTGATCGGGGACAGGGTCGTCTAAAACATATGACCGTTTCTCTTGCTTGAGAATGATTCTCAAGTTTCGATACCAATCGATAAAATTATTATGATTTAGACGTTCTTTTTGGAGAATCACTCATAAAGATTGGGCGGACGTGGATGAATTATCATGACTATCATAATTATTGGTGGCCATCTACAAAATTTAACAAAGATTAATTTTAGTATTTTCGATATTGTTATTTTAACAATTAATAACTTTTAATATCATTTTCATATTAAAATCTAGAACCCAACATTACATTTAAATAGTGGTTAGGTGACCTTTATCCAACGATTTAAATTAATAAGGTGGTCAATGATTGACGATTGCAAGCATTTGCCACTTCTAGAGGTATGGGATCGACTTGAAACATCATATGTAAAGTCGGCATGTTAATCCCATCAACACCATTTTGAAACCATATCGTAGGTGATCCATTTGACATGGTTTGCAAATCAAGACACCCTACTTACACACACGTGTGAGTTTGCCAAAATAAGCGGTTAGGTGACCTTTATCCCACGAATATGGCATTCTCACCTCAAGTCTCAAGTTCCCTCAAAATGGTTAGGTGACCTTTATCCCACTAAGAGTTCCTGAGTGATTCAAGTGTTATGTAAAAGGACGGTGTTGATCTTATTTTTTTAATTAGAGATTTCATAATTCTAGTTTAGAAAACTCTATGTTTTCATATTTGCATGCTTTTAAATACAAGATACCCTATGGTACATTGATTAAAGCCCTTTTAATCTTTGAAACCATTAAACAATATTAATAATCTTTTATTACCTTTTAATGATTAAGGACCGTTTAGATAGTTTGTTATGATCATTGAAAGGATTGTTAAGCAAACATTATATATAAGCAATCATCCATAATACCATAACCAAACAACCAAGAATCAACCAAATATTAGTGCATAACCATAGCATCTAAAGTGGCCACACTTGTTTGCCATCACAAGTGTGGACCATAGGACATTCCTAAGGGACAAAAGAAACACAACACAAAAGGCTTCCATGAACCTCCCACTTGAAACCGCATCCAAATGCTCCATGTTTCTTGTGTGTTCCATTTGTGCTTCTAACGCGTACATCTTCATATTACAAGATATTATATCCTAATACAAGATTTATAGTAAAATGAAAGGTACCTAATCTATTTATTACATCCCAATAATAAATAAACTACACTTTAAACCAATCACAAATAAAAGATTATACAACCCAATTGAATGAATAAATACAACCATTACAAACATCCAAATAACACAAGGTCAAGGGCTAGGTTATGCACCATAATGAACAATGATCATATCATCCAAAACAACAATGAATCCCCACTAAAACCCACGAAATTTCAGCCAACACAAACTGAAATTTCGGCTTTTATCTTGTCCAAACAAACAAACAATACATCTTACATGTATTTCAAAGTTTAATCACAAGCATGTGTGATATAACTTTGAAAGTTTGGGGATTCATAATACATGAACATAGCAGCCCCTAAAAGAGTTGTATAGTCCCAGGGTGATACTACAAAGACCAGGGAGATCACTTCATCTACAATCTTTTTCACCTGGCCAATGTATCTCTATGGAATGTTTTTCTTGTGAATCCTGTGAGACACCCTGGGATCAGGCCAAATCCTTACTCTCCCCTTTTGATATTGAAATGTATGCTTAAGAGTGTATAATCTGAGAGCTTGCTTCTTCATGTTGATGATAGAAGATGTGGCTGCATAAGCTTTGTCAACCCTCCTCAACAATTCCTCATCGTGTTGTTTGTGAAGTTCTTCTTCTTCTAGGTTTAGTTTCACAATTTGTCTTTGAGTTTCAGGAGTAATGTTAGGGAGTGACTTGTGGCCTTCGGCAACTGTATAATAGCTGAGAGTGGCAGTCTATCTTCATCATCATCTTCTTCATCATCTTCTAGCCTCAATACCCTTCTCTTCTTCTTCTGGGGTACATCATCGGCTATTGGTTTTGAGGGTGAGGGAGTTGGTTTGGTGGGTTGTGTTTTTGGTGGTTTTGGGGGTAAAGGGATTGTTTTAGTGGGTGGTTGTTTTGGTGGTTTTGGTATGGGAATGTTGACAGGCTGTTCTAGCGTTTTTGAGGTAAGTGTGGCTTTAGATTGCTTGGCTAGTTCAGTCCTGCTCCCAGCACCAGCTTCATTCAAAGCTTCAATAACAAGTCCCTTTGTGTATACTTCAGATGAACAGATCTTGGTGGTCATTGCCAAGATACTGTTCCTGGACCAAGCTTTGATTTCGATCAATGATCTTCTAAGATACTTCGCTATAAATCTGATCATGATCTCCAGCCTCTCTCTTTCTAACACATCATAACTTGCCCATCTATTCTGGATTTCTTCAATCTCTAGTCTTCTGATTTCAGAGTCAAGCTTGTCTGTGTCATGGCCTTGCCTAAACAACTGATCAATGATGTTATCCATTGATCTGCTGTGTTCGGCATCAGCCTCTTTTACCATCAGCTCCAAGGCAGTCTCCTTCACATTCTTTCTTTTCTTTGATTTCTCCATGTCAGCTTCTTTCTCCTTTTTTTCCTTCTCCTTCTCTTTTTCAGTCTCCACTACCATCTCCTTCTCCTTTTCCACTTCTGTTTCTTTCTCCTTCTCTTTTCTCTCTGCAGTCCTCTTCCTTTTTGCTTTCACTGACTGAATCTCCACCTTTTTGGTTGCATTGGTTGCAAGGGTTTGATTGTCAGAAAGCTTCTTGCCCACAACTTCCTCTAGCAAGGGTTGTATTACTAAGGAGAGCCTCTCATCAATGGTTTTGATCACTATATCAGTGATTATAGGTGTGATGAGAGGGAGGGAATTTTGAAAGATAGCAACTATTTGCTCAGGGGGGTTCTGTTCCTGAGAAATAGTGCCAGAAGCAGAGGCAGGTGGCTGAGAATTTGGGAGTGGCTCTGCGTTTAGGAGACCTTGAGATGAAGGTGCCATCTGTGGGGTTTGAGAGGCAAATGGTCTTTGATCCTCAGAAGTTTTGGCAAGTAGCTCTTTGACTCTGCTCACCTCCTCTTCCAGGATGGTGTTTTGGGCTAAAACATCATAAAAGAAGCCCAGGTCATCATCAGTGGGTACTGAATCACCTGACCTCCTGATAGAATGAGGATGAACATGCACTGAGTGTAGATCAGTTGTAGCATGTGCCCCTGTGTCTTGGAACTAGGGACTCCTGCCTCAGGATTATGTCCTTCATCAGCAGTTGCCTCTGGTGAGGTCTTAGTAATGGTACCAACTACATCCTGAGCATATGCTGAAACAGGATAAGTGGCAGCCTTACCAGAAGTTCCAATCTCCTTTTCTACACTAGAAAATGGAACATTGTAACCCCTATGTTGTGGGTTATCACATGCACTTTGATCCTCCCCCTCAATGGTAGAGGTATGCCCAGTTGTAATTGGTATCTGGGGAGGGGGTGAGGAGTGCAACTGACACAACACTTGTGCAACAATTAATGTAGGACTTTGGGGGGCGGTTGCATGTGGTGATTGGGTAGAAGCGGATTGCACCCAGGGTGAATGGTGCGCTTCAATGGTAACCCTCTCAAGTGAGATAGGTTCCAGCAGTGTGGGTTCCCCAATATGGTTGCAACAGGATCCTTTTGAGAGGATATCTATGCGGCTGTGGTTGGTTGAGTCTTTGACACAACTGGGGGGTTAATACCAGTATGTGTTTCCTGCGTTTGTGTACAGGGGCATCCTCAGGGGACTCATCTCCCTGAGTAGCCTTTTTTGGCTTTTTGGATTTTGGCTTGGAGGGGACTCTGGTTCTGGAGTTGGTGGCTGTGGGTTCCAACTACGTGGGTTTTCGCAGTTTGGCAGCCTGTTTCAGTGTGTGGTCAGAGTTGTGCCTGGAGTATACTTCAGGCAATACAGCCATTGCAGGGACTCCAAGGCCAACAAGTCCCTCAGCTTTCAGCTGATTCTCTATTATGGCCATAATGAACCGAGGATATAATATCCAGCAGTTACAAATAGATTTTGAGGCCATATCCTTTAGTTCAAGAAAAATGATTTAGAAAAGTTTAAGTCTTGTTGCTCAAGGATAGAGAATAGTACCTGCTGCCATCTGGTAGACATTTGATCCCAAGAGGATGTCTTAGGAGCTAAACAAACATTACCATGTGAAAGATAAGACGTTCTGCATCATGGAAATGTTTCTTTAGAATAGTAGAGGCACTAAGGTTTCCCTGATATCCATGGTGGGCAAAGGATAAATCAGTTGTGCCCTTTGGATACCCAGCAGGAAAAGTGGCATCATCCAAGTTTAGGGTTTGTCGAATGATATCCAAAGTGATGACCACTTGATGGTTGTTAACAACCGACCGGAGAGACTCGATGTTGTTCTCCCCAGTGGTAATGGTAACGTTCATCCAAAACTGGTGAAGGGATTCGGCATGAATGGTGGGATTTAGAAGAAATTCCGTTTTGTAAGGTGACTGGACCATAAGATCAATGGCGTTATCGAACTTTGTCCAGAAAGGCGATTTGGTGAGGTAGGCTACACAGTTATGTCGTGGTTTGAGCTGCATGGTCGCCATTAATGAGAGAGAAGTTTTGGAGGTTTGAACGTTAGGTTTAGAAAGGATGAAGTTCTGAAGGATCAGATATGAGGTATTTATAGGGACGGGTCATAAAACGACTAAAGGGTTTGGTTTTAATCATCAGTAGTTTTAAACAACTGATGACGTGGTATTACCCTTTCAGAAGTTGAAACAACAAAAGTCTTGGTGTTAGGTATCAGTAGTTATAAAACAACTGGAAACCATGGTTTTGACTTCAGATGTTTGAAAACAACTGAAGACTTGGTTTTAGTCATCAATACTTGTGAAACTACTGAAAACCTTGGTTTTGTCTTTAGGTGTTGGAAACAGCTGATAACTTGGTTTTAGGCATCAGTAGTTATGAAACTACGAAGACATGGTTTTGTCATCAGTTGTTGTAAACAGCTGATGACTTGGTTTTAGTCATCAGTAGTTATGAAACTACTGAGGACATGTTTTTGTCATCAGTTGTTTAGGATTAACAACTAAAGAGAAAGTTCTCATCATAGTTTTCATCAATTCATAGCCTTTTAGCTGTTTCATACTGTCCTCAACACTTACTCATCAGACTTTTTGTTGTTTTCAGTTGTTTCATAGGACATCAGTACTTTTCTGATTTTACTGACATCAGTAGTTATATTTACATCAGTAGTTTTAACTTTATCAGTTGTTAGACCAAAATCAGTACTTATATTGATATGCTTACTAATGATCATCAGTACTTATTTACTGAGATCATCAGTAGTTATCACTTATTCTAGCTGCATCATACCAAGCCTTAACACAAGGTTTTGGAAAGTTGAACTATCCAAAGGCTTAGTAAAAATGTCTGCAAGCTCATTAGCACTAGGCACAAACTTAGGATCAATCAGACCTTTTTCAAAACAATCCCGAATAAAATGATGTCTGATCTCTATATGTTTGGTCCTAGAGTGCTGGACTGGATTTTTAACAATGCATAGAGCTGAAGCACTATCCATTAATAATGGAGTCTTAGTCTCTGTAATGCCATAATCCAAAAGTTGGTTCCGAAGCCAAAGTACCTGAGAAGTACAACTTGCAGCTGCAATGTACTCTGCTTCAGCAGTGGATGTAGCAACAGATGTTTGTTTCTTACTCTGCCAAGAAATCAACAGTTGCCTAGGAATTGACATCCACCAGAAATTGACTTTCTAGTTAACTTGCACCCTGCATAGTCACTATCTGAAAAAGCAACTAATTTGCAAGAGTGTCCAGTGGAATACCATAATCCTAGAGATTGTGTACCTTGCAAATATCTAAAGATCCTCTTGACTGCAATCAAATGAGACTCTTTAGGAGCAGCCTGAAATCTAGCACAAACACAAGTAGCAAACATGATATCTGGTCTAGAAGCTGTTAAGTACATCAAGGACCCAATCATACATCTGTAAAGTGTTTCATCAATAGCTTTACCTTTCTGATCCCCATCCAGTTGTGTGGTGTTGCACATGGGAGTGGAACAGGGCTTACAATTTTGTAAATCAAACTTATTCAAAAGATTTTTTGTATATTTGGACTGATGAATAAAGGTGCCATCAGCCTTTTGTTTGATTTGCAAGCCTAGAAAGAATTGTAATTCTCCCATTCCACTCATTTCAAACCTCTTTTTCATTAATTTGGTAAAATCATCACACAACTGGGGATCAGAAGATGCAAAAATGATATCATCAACATAAATTTGAACAAGTAGCTTATGCTGATCCACCTTCTTAATAAACAAAGTTTTATCTATGGAGCCTCTAGTGAAATTATTCTTAAGAAGAAAAGTGGAGAGTGTCTCATACCAGGCTCTAGGAGCTTGTTTCAACCCATAAAGAGCCTTATCAAGTTTATACACCCATTCAGGATGTTTATTATCCTCAAAACCTGGTGGTTGACACACATAAACTTCTTCTTTTATTTTTCCATATAAAAATGCACTTTTTACATCCATTTGAAAAACTTTGAGATGGTGGAATGCAACATAGGCTAAGAACAATCTAATTGCCTCTAGTCTGGCTACAGGGGCAAAGGTTTCATCATAATCAATACCTTCTTCTTGTGAGAACCCCTGTACAACCAGTCTAGCCTTGTTCTTAACAATAAGCCCATTTTCATCAGTTTTATTCCTAAACACCCATTTAGTGCCTATTGCACACTTACCTGGGGGTAGAGGAACCAGTTCCCACACTTGTTGTTTCTTGAACCGAAGTAGCTCAAGCTGCATAGCTTCAACCCATCCATTGTCTCTTAACGCAACATGATTGTTCTTTGGCTCTAGCTGACTGATGAAGAGAGCATAGAAGCAGAAGTTAGACAATTGACTTCTTGTTGAAACTCTAGCATTGATATCACCAATGATTTGAGACATTGGGTGATTCTTCAGCTCTTGATAAACAATGATATCTGTGCAAGTGTTTGTAGAACCTTTAGCAGCAGCAGATGTTGATACAGACTCTTGAAACCAAGAATTGGATGGTAACTCAAAAGATATAGAGGAATCAGAGATCTCATCAGCATTTATTGTGGATGGAACTGCTGAAGCTACAAGAACATCAAGTGTAGCAGACTCAGGCAGTTGGTCACTAAACTTGAATAGGTGAGTATTGATATTATCATCATCATCAATATCACCAGGTGGAAGACATGCTGCAGAAGATGATTTATCCACATTGTGTGCAACAACTGGAGGTTGAGAAGGAACATATTGCAGTATGTCCAAATCAAACAACTCCATAGGGTTTTATGGAATCTTGTCCATTGGAGATTCATTGAACTTCACATGCAAAGTCTCTTCAACTATCTTTGTTCTGCAGTTGAAGACTCTGTATGCTTTGCAAGTAGATGAATAACCAACAAAATACCCTGCATCCACCTTAGGATCAAATTTTTGGAGTTGATCCTTTGTGTTGAGAATAAATAGGGACACCCAAATGCTCTAAAAAATGAAATTCGAGGAGCCAAGTGATGTAGAACTTCATATGGAGTCTTCATCAACCTCTGATTACTAAGGCTCTATTCTACACATAGCAAGCTATGTTAACAGCTTCAGCCCAAAAGGTCAGTGGCAAACCAGAGTCAGCCAACATAGACCTTGCAGCTTCAATTAGGGTCCTGTTCTTTCTCTCCACTACTCCATTTTGTTCGGAGTCCTTGGGATGCTAAACTGCCTTTTGATTCCTTTGAAAGATAAAATTCATCAAGTGTATGGTTTCTGAATTCAGTTCCATTGTCACTCCTTATACACTTGACTGAAAGGGAATACTGCTTCTCAACATACAACACAAAGTTGATAATCTTCTAAGCAACCTCATCCTTTGAATACAGAAAGAAAGTCCATACAAATCTGGAGTAATCATCCACAATTACCAGACAGTATTTCTTCTTTGCCATGCTCATCACTCTCACAGGACCAAATAGATCCATATGCAGTAATTGCAAGCAGGCAGTGGACTTAGGCTCTTAAATAGGAGGGAATGAGACTTTGTGTTGTTGTCCTTTTAAACAAGCAGTACAGGTTTCATCATAGTGGAACTCCTTTATTGGTAAGCCTCTCACTAAACTATTGTGGATCAGCTGATTTATGTTTTTGAAATTAACATGACCCAGCCTTCTGTGCCACAGTTTAGGTTCCTGAGGAGAGGCTTTGGAAAATAGGCAATGATGGCCTCTAATATTTATTTTCTTGGAAAGATCTAAGGCATACACTCTTCCTGTCCTGTTGGCCCTCAGGAGAGTGTGATCATCCAACATCTTATCAATCAAATTCAGAACTTTGGATGACAGAATCTTGCAGTTCTGACTGGTGAAAAGAGCAACATGGCCATTATCACACATTTGACTGACACTCAAGAGATTGTACTTGAGATTTTCCACATGGTAACATCATCAAACTTTATTTCTCCATTGGAGACAAAGCCTTTTCCAATGATGTAACCCCTAGCATCATTACCAAAAGAAACAAACCCCTTCTTTCCTTGAGAGTAGTCATGAAGAAGAGAGCTGTTCCCAGTCATATGCATAGATCCCCCACTGTCTACATACCAGATGCTACTTGGCATGTTGAAGAACCCTGCAATCATAAACAATTAGTTAGTTTTTGAGACCCAAACCTTTTTGGTTTTGGGTCTATTCACATCAACAGATGGTAAACTAATAGACTTGCTATGAATAACAGCCTGAGGGGATGGAGATGGTGAAGAAGAAGCTTCCTTTGGCATGGATTTTGTTCTCTGTGGTTTCAACACAGGAGCATCTAATTGGTTGACTCTCCCTAATAGATGTTCAACCATCATAACAAGTTGTGTCTGATTTTGTGATAAAGCCTTTAGCTCATCAGACACATTAGTGCTTGAGTTAGATGGGTTCCTATGTTGTACCATCTCTCTTTGAGCAACCTCAGCTGTTGCCTGTTTAACCCCTTTCTTTGTGGATTTCTTTTTGGATTTCTTTTTGGATTTTGGGGTTACAGGTTTTGATGTTGCTGGTACAAATTTGATTTCAAACTCAGTTTTCATTTTATCCATTTTCTCTTTAATGTTTTCATTATGTTTGAGTTTGGAGCCCTTTTTATACCAGCAATCATCAGTAAGATGATTGAATAAGCCACATATTTCACATGGCTTTTTCTTCATCATAAGTTGATCATCTACTGAAGAAGATGAAACTACTGAAGACTTGTTCTTCAGCAGTTTGCTATCAGTACTAGCAGTTTTCTTCCCTTTAGTACCTGCTTTCTTGATATCTTCTTCAGTAGTCTTCCCACCCTTACTACTTGCAGTTTTCTTCCCTTTAGTACATGCAATAGTTTGGGTTTGTCTTCCAGGTGTTATGACATTCACTTTAGTACTTTCAGTACTTTGTAAAATACCACCTGGAGTGATGAACTTTTTGATCATGTGAGTGTCAGCATTTGAACCATCAACATTAGCTGATAGGTTCTGAGAGGACTTAATGCTGACTTCAACCTCTGATGGTGTTGTATCAGATAGTAGATCACATGATGAAAAAGATTGGTTATTGCTTTCTCCATCAAATTCTACCTCAGCTCTGGGAGTAAAATCTGTAGGAGGAGCAGTGTGATTATAACCAATGCCAAACTTCACATTGGAAGCAGATTGCTTACTAAGAAGCATTTCAAAACCTTGCAAGAATTTACCCATCGATCACACTCTACCTGGGTAGTTGCAAGTGTTTCTTAAGGTCTCTGTACTTCTCTAGAAGTACCTCTTCCCTAGCCTTATCATCTGTGATTTGGCATTTAAGTTTGTAAATCTCATCATTCTTATCATTAAGCACAGACTCAAATTCAGCTTTTCTTTTGGAAATTGTTTGTTCTAGCTCAATGTTCTTGTTAATTAAAGCTACATTTGCTTCTCTAATAGATGCAAATGCGGCTATGCATGTTTCAGAACATAACTTGGCTTTTGCCTCAGAGGATACCTGTGATACCTGTGGTGTAGATGCATTAGAGGATGAAGTATCAGCAGACTCCAAAGCCATAAGAGCTAGATTTCCAAAAGGACTATCACCACCATGTTGACCAGCACCAGAGAACAGTTGTTCATGACCAGACAAATCATCTGGTAAACTGCTCCAGTCAACAATTCCTAGGGTGAAAAAGTTGTGTTGTTGAGGTTGAGTTGTTGATGAGATTGGGAAGGTTGAGGTTCAGGTAATGCATTTGGTTGTTGTGCAATTGGAGATTGAACCGGATTTGGCTGAGGCAAGTAATAACAGGGAAAAGGATATGACATTGGACCCTGGGGGACAAAGTATGCAGGAGATACAGGGTGTGATTAATGACTAGAACCAGTAGGATGTTGCCCTCTATTTTGTAGACTAGTGCTGGGAAAAGTCATAAAGGGTGCAGAAGAGTTAGATCCAGTTGATCTATATTCTCTTGCAAAGTGTCCAAGCCTTTGGCATTTGTGACACCTCAACTTACTCTTGTCAAAAACAACTTTGGTTTTGCCAGAGAGTCCAGGAAATTTCCTGCCAGTTCTCTTGTAGAACTTCTAAGATCTGATATTAACTAAGGCCATTTGGCTTAGAATATCCATCTCTTCTAAATCATCATCAGCAATTCCCTTCAGATCATCCATGATGAAGCATAGATTGTCATTATTACTGCCAGAATGACTATCAATACCAACAAATGCATGATCAGAACTGTTTGAAGAGAAATCAATATGCTCATCATAATTGCTTTCAGATGCAGCATATTCTGACTCATGACCAACCAAGGCAGTGTTCCTTGTACAAAGTCATCAGTGAGCTTTCATGATGATGACAGTTTCCTTTTCTGCTCAATCTCTCTTTCGAATGTAAGTAGTTTCCCATGAAGTTAGGTGAGAGATAGGCTATCCAGATTTGCACTAGAGCGTAGGACAATAGTGTATGTGTCCGATCTCTCAGGCAGTGATCTGAGGAATCTGTTATTCATCTGGTTGTTGGTGTATTCCTGTTTCACCATTTTCAGCTCAGAGATCAGACAGGAAAAACGCTCAAACTGTTGAGTCAGTGTCTCACCCTTTCTATGAGAAAATGTCTCATATTGTTGGGCAAGAATTTCTCTGTTGTTTGCTAAGACCTCATCAGTTCCACCAAATTGTTCCTTCAGTGCATTCCAGAGGTCATGAGCAGTTTCATGATGCATAAGCCCTGAATAGATTTCATTAGGCAGTGCCATGGCCAGAATTCCATGGGCTTTAGCATCAATCTCAAACAGTTTCCGATCTTCATCTGAGTATTGTTCCTTCTTCTTCACAACCATTTGATTGGTTTCGGATTGTTCACCATAGGCTTATGTGGTCCATGTACCACAGATGTCCAACAACCTGAACTGTTAACAGACAGGTGATGAAGCATCCTTCGTTGCCATATGTTATACTCAGTCCTAACCAACATCGGAGGCTTGGTTGAGGAACCAGTATTGTGAGGGTCATTAGAAGGAGTAGTCATCTCAAATTCAACAAATTCAATTAAGCTATAATAGATTTAGAACAAAACACAACGAACCAATTGAACCAAGAGAGATCTCAAGATGAATAAGCAAAAGTGGCAGAAATTCAATAATCTATAACCAGTTCTTGCAAATAAGCTAATTCAATCAAACATAGATATCCAATAGCAGTTTCAATGATCAATGTTAGATCGATCAATGATTAACCAGCTCTGATACCATTTGATAGGATCAGCGATCTTCGTTGATTGATTGGAGAGTATAGCAGCGGAAATCAAACACTGAATTAGCAAATTCACAAGAACACAAAAGATATTCGAAGTAAGAACAAACAGCTATAGACAGAAAGAATTCTGCAAAATATATTTCATTCAATATTCGCTTTCGTGGTAACAGAATGTCACACATACAATTAGGTCAACATCTCTTATATAGAACATGTGACGTCTGCTGATGTCAGTTGATAGTGACAACTATCAGAATTTATTCAAACTACTGATAGTTAACACAACTGCTGAAGATGTCAAACAGCTGACATCTTCTTACAAAAATGCTAAGTGTTAACTATTACTACAACTACTGAAAAGAAACTACTGAAACTACAACGACTAAAGAACATGCTCTTCAGTCGTTTTACAAATACTGAAACAAAAAGAAAAACTACTGAAAGGAAACCATCACAACAACTGAAGAATGCTTCTTTAGCTGTTGTAACAAACTCGAAAGGCTTCAGTACTTGTACTTGAACTTAGCTATTGTCATCAGCTGATGTCTTCAGCTATTGTCATGAGCTGATGTCTTCAGCTGTTGTCTTCAGCTAATGTGTTCAGCTATTGTCTTCAGCTGATGTCTTCAGCTGTTGTCTTTAGCTATTGTTCTTCAGTACTTTAGATCTTCAGCTGTTGATCTTCAGACTTTGATCTTCAGCTGTTGTTCTTCAGTACTTTAGATTTTCAGTTGTTGACGTCTTCAGTACTTGTACTTGAGCTGTTGCTCTTCAGACTTTATGAAATAGCTGATCAAGTCTTAAGCAGTTGTTGTGATGTCTGTGGGACTTAGAGGTTTTTCTGATCCGGCTCATTGGTTCTTTTGGTCCAACAATGACCAAGGCACCAACAAGAGGTCCACTCAAGCTTGTATACCCAAATCCTTATAGCAAACACCTTCTTGCTAGGGAGAAAAACACCAAAACACTTCTAAGACCCTCTAAACTGCTACTGCTGGCCGAGAGTTTGAGAGGAGAGAAGGGATTACTTTTGTGTGAAAAATGATGAATGCATGTATGGAGACTTGCACACCTTTCTAATGTGTGTTTTCAAGGCAAGAAAAAATCTTATTGGACCATGGGGAGGCTGATTTTCAGCCTTCTAGAAGGGTTTTCCCTCTCAAACTTTTAATAAATATAACACATTAGGAAGTCATGTACATCATTTAAATTAAACCTCTTTTAATTAAATGACTCTCTTGTTTTATTATTTAATGTTACTTAAACCTATTTAAATAACAATACAAATAATAAAATTCATCAACAAATTATCCTTATTATTTGTTCCACTACAAATGCAATTGTTTAGAAAACCTATTTTTTTCTAAATTTGGTGTGATTATTTAATTGCATGATCATATCATCAATTAAATAATTGTTTGTGTTTGCAAAGCTTGTTATTGGGTATAACCCGCTTGGATCATAACATACTAACCGCATCAATGTTCTACGTGTCTTGGGCATATAGAATCCTACATTCTAGTCTTCAAGTTAATGTTAATCAAACTATCCATCTAATGCAACCTTATAATTTGTTCTAGCATCTAATTTTTATACTAACAATTAATCTTGGTCGTTTCCTTCTATGACAACCAATATTATCCATTATTTCACTTGTTTATCTTCTTAGTAACATTTTGTTCATCGTCTTCATCCATCCCACATTCTTACCTTGTCTTCTCTTATAGAGTTATAATCAATCAATTTCTCAATCTATATGAACATAAATACATACACAACATACCTACACATACATGTCTTCATACAATCCAATCATACCATTAACATGATTTTATCAAATATCAACCTATTCTTAACATATTTTTTGATTTATTCAACCATTTTAATCACATTTTAATTAAAAATCATCAAAATATCAAATTTTGTTAAACTTTGAAGTGGGTGAACTGGAGTTTGTCAAGATTTTTCACCTTGATCATCATCCATGAACAATTGTTAGTAAATTAATGCGATACCTTGTGTAACTAGTAAGTTGTAACCATACACAATGCAAGCACAAATCTTTCATTCTCGATTATCACTTCGGGTTGTAATCTAAGTTCTAACTAGAATATTTAGTGAGAAATGGGTGAAGGTTTCTAATGGTGGTGCTAGTGTTTGCGGTGACCGAGAGAGAGGGGGGTGATGGTCGTGACGGGTGGTGATAGAGGGGCTGGTCGTGGCGGTTGGTGATGTTGGTGGTGATGGTGGTGACGGTTGGTGATGATGGAAGTGATGGTTGTGGCACGTGTAGGGGTGCGCGACGAGGGTGGCCGCTGCGGGAGTGGCTGGCGGCTGCTACGGAGGCGGCGATTATGGTGGGCTCGGTCGAGGTTGTGATTGATGGGTGTGGTGGTGGTGTGGGGAAATGGCAAAATGAGGATGTGAAGAGGTGGTGATGGTGTGGGGAAATGGAAAAATGAGGATGTGAAGAGGTGGTGATGATGGTTGGGTTAAAATGGAGGTTTTGTGGACTCATGGATGACAAGTTGTCATCCCTACACACACTCCACATAGTTACCAATAATTATATTAATAATTTACTTAATATTATTATTACAATTATTATTATTATTATTATTTTGTTTATTATTATATTATTAATCTCTAACATTACGATTAACCAATTTCAAGGTTCGTTAAAATCGTTAACGCAGAGGTTTCTAAATTAACTGGTTATAATGATTAAATAATCATAAATTTTTTATTTAAATAGTTTCGAGCGTTGACTTGTTTGATCGGGTGTCACAAAACATCTTTCTACTCTTGAATGTATTGTTAAGTAAATAGATACATATCCTATAACTTGAAAATGAGATTTGACCTTGAGTCCTTAAGCATATTAAAAGTTGATTATAAAAAAGCTAAAAATGATTATAAACTTCAGATAGAAGATCTAGAAGAAAACCATTTTAACTCTTAAGCATAAACACACCAACTATAGGACTCAAATCAAAGATCTCATTACCAAGTTAACTAAATGCCAAACAGAGCTTGTGATCAGCAAAGCCAAGACAGAAAAATGTGTTTTGAAAAAGAGACCTTCAAGAACATTATATCCTTATCCTTGCATGCAAAGATTTGTTATTAGAATAAGCAGGGACTGGAATCTAGTAAGATAGCTCCTCCACACACTCTACTATTTGTAAGATCCCCAAGGTGAGGATAAAGAGAAGATAGTGAAGGATGGATCTACTGAGATAGCTCTTCCACACCATCTCTTTTTATGAAGGAACAAATAAACACCAAAAGCAATGTATGGATCATTAATAGTGGTTGTTCCATGCACAGGAAAGGAAATGGATGTTTGCTTTAAAACTTTGAGAAAAATGATAGAGGGCTAGTTGGTTTTAATGGGGTTTCAAGTGGTTACACTACACAAGGTGTAGTATCATAAATGATAAGCTCAGAATTAAGAAGATAAATTTTGTCAAGGAGCTTGGACACAATCTATTGAGTGTATCCTAATTTTGTGATAAGAGACACAACATGCTCTTCATTGAGCATGAGTGCATTGTTCTCAAGCACGCGGTGATCACTCCTCAAGAGCACATCCTACTTAGAACCCCCAGGAAAGGTAACATGTACAAGATGGAGAAGTTTCTTGCTTTCTACCTAAAGCAAATACTAATGAGTCTTTCCTTTGCCATAAAAGAATGCACCATGTAAACTTTAAAAACATGTATAAATTAATTAAGAATGATTTGGTAACTATAATGCCAAAGAAAACGTTTACAAGTGATGACCATTGTGTTGCATGGCTGAAAGGGAAGCAATACAAAGTGTATCACAAGCTAAAGGAAAGGAACTCCATCACTACACCCCTACATTCATTTTGAAAATTAAGAATAAATTTGATCACAAGATCAGAACCATAAGATGTAATCAAGGAACTGAATTCAAGAACCAAATCCTTGATGCATTTTATGATGAAAAAGTTATTACAAGACAATATAATGCTCCAAGAACTACTCAGCAAAATGGTATTGGTGAGAGAAGAAAAAGGACACTTATTAAAGCTCCATGTTATCTGACTCTAAAGTACTACCACCTTCTAGGCAGAGGCTATCAACACTGCCTGCTATGTGCAGAATAGAGTTTTAGTAGTTAAGACTCATTGTAAGACTCCTTATGAGCTATGGCATAAAAGTAGACTTTTCATTAGTTTCGTCATATCATTTGGATCTCCTTGTGCCATCTTGAATACCAAAGATCAAGTAACCAAATTTGCTGAGAAATCAGATGATGGACACTTCATTAGATACTATTCTCAAGCTAATGCTTATATAGTATACAATATTCTAACTAGAGTAGTTAAGGAGTCAACCAATGTGACCTTCAATGAGCATACTCCTAGTGTGAAAGGTTCTTGTCCTGATTGTTTGTTTGATCTTAATTTAGTTACCAACTATTTTAACAAATCTTGTGAAGATGTTTAAGGATTTATACATAACTTATCAACAGAAGATCCTGACCCAAGATTTGAGCTGAGAAGACCAAGCAAGAAAGCTATTTCAGCTCCAGTGGTAACTAACCTGGCAGATCAAGTTCCTATTAGCACAACCATGACAAATTCAGCTAATACATTTAAGGTGCCTATAATTTCCAGCTCAAAGGCACAAAACTCAAATAAAGGAACTTGTAATGTAGCAGGAAATGGAAGTGGTGATAGTGATCAAGAATTTTGTAATGCTGATAACTACTCCATAGAAGACAACATCAATAATGTCACACACTCAATGGATCAAGCTTCTCTTGATAAGTGTGTTGATGTGTTGGGTGACACTCCATTGCCAGATCTGAATTTTACAAATTTGGATTTGTCTAATCAACTTACTATGACTCCTTAACTTAGAATTCACAAGTCATATCCTACCACAAACATCATTGGAGATGTTGACACAAGATTTAGAATAAGAGGACAAACCCACGACAAAAATGTTTGTCTATCCTCTTGTTTCTTATCCTGGATAGATACCAAGAAAGTTGATAAAGCTTTAAAGGATGGTACTTGGGTTAAAGAAATGTAGGAGGAGCTACTTCAATTCAAAAGGCAAAAGGTTTAGAACTTATGTTCTCTTCCTCAAGGGAAGATGACCATAGGTACCAAATGGGTATTTAAGAACAATAAGAATGATAGAGGACTTGTTATCAAGAACTAGGCTAGACTGGTTTTTCTAGGATACACAAAAGAAAAGTGGATTAACCATATAGTTTTTTTTGCCCTGATGGAAAGACTTGAAGTTGTTAGGGGAGATTCCTTGCATTTGCTACATCCAAGGATTTCAAGGTCTACCAACTTGATGTCAAGTGTGCTTTCATATATGGGGTGATTAATGATGAGGTGTATGTCAAACAACTACCTAGCTTTGCATACCTAGATCATCCTGATTATGTCTGCAAGCTTGATAAGCTCCTTATGGGTTGCCCCAAGCTTAAGGGAAGTGGTACAAGACACTATCTCAGTATCTATATCAACATGGCCACAAGAGGTGTACTATAGATGGAACACTCTTTATCAAAAGAACAGGAAAAGACTTGATGCTGGTGAAGCAGGTTAGCATAGGCATCTTCATAAATCAATCAAAGTATGTACAAGACATATTCACCAGAAACAACTTGACTAAATTTAAGGTTGCAAAGACACCCATAGCTAGAAACCACACTCTAGAACCAGATCTTGAGGGGGTGTGAAAATGAACATCTCTACAAGGCTATGTTTGGGTCTCTTTGCAGGACCGTTTAAGGAATGGTCAATACAACTAGTCTCACAATGAGGAGAGTGTTTAGAACACTTAACATATCAAATAGGGAACCAGGAAAATATTATGATACCAAGAACACAAGCAAACAATGAGACAGAACTAAGAACAACAACAAGATGAATATGGTTTTTAAGGCTAAAGTATATTGCTCTCAAGTTCTTTACAAGTGTTACAAAGCATACATAGAAAGATAAGGACTTAAGATACTTTATGCTACTATCATACAACCGGCCATACTTTGAAGGCCAGCTGGAAACACTAATCTAGACAACATGATCAATGTAAAGTCAAAACGCAGATTGCCTTTTGATGGGTGACTATGACATTCCATAGCTCACATCCTAATATATTACAAAAAGGATAAAAGTACATAAAGTAGAAATTTACAAACTCAAGACTTTAATGTACAGTTGCAAAAGCATGGGCCTTTTCACCAACTTGTATAGGTTAGGGAGTTTTCAGAGTTGCAACAGAAAGTGGGTCAGTTTTATACAAAAGTACATCCAAGAAAAGCATATTCTTTTTTGTCTTTGGAAGAAATCTATCTTCACTTAAAATGTCTTCGGTAGACTTTGTCTTGAAGCCTTGGAAGACTTTATCTTTGGCTTCGGAAGATTCGGTCTTTGGCTTCGGAAGATTTTTCACTTAGAATAATTTCTATGTAGAGTGGAAAACTTCTGAAGAAACTTCTACTAAGTACCAAGTGCATGCATATAAGAGCACTTTGGTTGTTTTAGGTGCATCAACCTTTTTATAACCTTACAAACTCCCCCTAGGCTGATGTTATCAAATCAGAGAAGTTCTTTAGTAGTTTTCAATCCTCATTAGGATCAAGACCATTCATGTATTTATCATTTAGTTAGGATCCTTTAGAATAGTATCTTCTGATGTCATGAATATCATGGAGAGATAGATCAAGCATGTCTTGCAAGAAGTAGGCATCTTGACCACCTAGATCTCTAATGACATACCATTTGTCAGGATTAGCAGCAAAACTCCAAGAGAAGATGGGTCCTCTAGATGCAAGAGGTTGTGCTTGAGTTAGAGTTGATTGAGTAGCCTCTTCATCCACTACCTGAGGATCTTCTAACTCATCTTGAAGTTGGAGGTGGATGCCTTTGACTTCTTCTTTAACACACTCTTTGTGGCCATCCTTTTCCTCCTCTTTAGAGTGTTTGACTGAGAGGGCTACTCTTGAGTACCAGGTTGTTTAAATGTGCCTCTCTCAGTTGGATCCTCTTCCTTAATAGGTTCAAAAGAAAAGGGAACATGACCCTACTATGGAATAGAAATATGGTTGGCTGAGATGCAGATCTAGATTCAGGTTGTGTTGTTTGAGTGGGTTTAACCATAACTTCAACCTTAGGAGGAGCTTGGCTTGGTGGAGAATGCAAGTCCATAAGCTCTCCCTTTTTAAGCTTCTGCTTATTCACCCTAATGTGATCAACCATAGTGGCTAGAGACATTGGACCAAGACTCCTTTTGAAGAATCCATATAGATTTAAGAAGCTCATCATCCTCTTCCTATGTAAGGCCACGTCCCTAGGAATCCTCACAATTGGTTAATCATAGCATAAAACCATTGTAATAACTAAAACATTGCAGTGAAATTAAATAGACATTCATTTGAATTTTGTCAATCATATTGTACTCATACATTTGTCTGTCAAAATAAGATAAAAACATAGTACTTGTCTTAAATTAAAATAAAATATTTCATAAACAGCAATGCCATCCATTGCCCTCCAAGTAGCTCCCAACCTGGTGCCATCCTCAGCATCTACATTTACCTGCCTATATCATGCATAAAAGTCAACTTTATTGAGTGAGTTCTAGTTTTAGTTAATATTAGAAAATATAAACTTTATCCTTCATATAACGACCATGGATACACCATAATATATAACATTTGAATCTTAATAAGCATGTTCATTATCTTTGCTTCTTTTATTATCTTTCACTTCATCATAAACAAGATTGCACAAAGCAAGAACTCCTTCTTGATCGACAACGAATGTCGATCCCTATCGCTACACATAAAAACGATAGCTATCCCCTAACAGTTGATCCACACTGAAAGGCACGTAGCTCGCTCATGAAAGGCACAAAGCAAGTGAAGTCTATCATAGTGCTTACAAGACTTTTCATCATCATAAAAGCCCGGGGGTAACATTCGTTAAGTTCCACTTCTTATTAATATTATATTCCACTTTAATAAATAATATTTAACTGTTGGACCAAAAGAACCAATGAGCCTGATCAGAAAAACCTCTAAGTCCCACAGACATCACAACAACTGCTGAAGACTTGATCAGCTGTTTGACAAAGTCTGAAGACTTCAACAGCTGAAGACTAAAGTACTGAAGACTTCAACAGCTAAAGACCAAAGTCTGAAGATCAACAGCTGAAGACTAAAGTACTGAAGACTTCAATAGCTGAAGACTAAAGTACTGAAGACTTCAACAGCTAAAGACTAAAGTCTGAAGATCAACAGCTGAAGAACAAAGTACTGAAGATCAACAGCTGAAGTACAAAGACTGAAGACATTAGCTGTTGACAATAGCTGAAGTTCAAGTACAAGTACTGAAGCCTTCAGAGTTTGTTACAACAGCTAAAGAAGCATTCTTCAGTTGTTGTGATGGTTTCCTTTCAGTAGTTTTCTTTTTGTTTCAGTATTTGTAAAACGACTGAAGAGCATGTTCTTCAGTCGTTGTAGTTTCAGTAGTTTCTTTTCAGTAGTTGTAGTGACAGTTAACACTTAGTATTTTTGTAAGAAGATGTCAGCTGTTTGACATCTTCAGTAGTTGTGTTAACTTTCAGTAGTTTGAATAAATTCTGTTAGATGTCACTATCAAGTGACATCAGCAGACGTCACATCTCTTATATAAGAGGTGTTGACCTAATTGTATGTGTGACATTCTGTTACCACGAAAGCGGATATTGAATGAAATATATTTTGCAGAATTCTCTCTGTCTATAACCGTTTGTTCTTACCTTGAATATCTTTTGTGTTCTTGTGAATTGGTTAATTCATTGTTTGATTTCCGCTGCCATACTCTCTAATCAATCAAACGTAGATCACTGATCCTAACAAAATGGTATCAGAGCTGGTTAATCATTGATTGATCTAACAATTGATCATTGAAACTGCTATTTGATATCTATGTTTGATTGAATTAGCACATTTGCAAGAACTGGTTATAGATTATTGAATTTCTGCCGCTTTCGTTTATTCATTTTGAGATCTCTCTTGGTTCAATTTGGTTTGTTGTGTTTTGTTTTAAATCTGCTATAGCTTAATTGAATTTGGTTGAATTGAGATGACTACTCCTTCTAATGACCCTCACTATACCGGTTCCTCAACCAAGCCTCCGATGCTGCTTAGGACTGAGTATAACATATGGCAACGAAGGATGCTTCATCACCTGTCTGTTAACAGTTCAGGTATTGGACATTGTGGTACATGGACCACATAAGCCTATGGTGAACAATCCGGAAACCAATCAAATGGTTCCGAAGAAGAAGGAACAATACTCAGATGAAGATCGGAAACTGTTTGAGATTGATGCTAAAGCCCATGGAATTCTGGCCATGGCACTGCCGAATGGAATCTATTGAGGGCTTATGCATCATGAAACTGCTCATGACCTCTGGAATGCACTGAAGGAACAATTCGGTGGAACTGATGAGGTCTTAGCAAACAATAGAAAAATCCTCGCCCAACAATATGAGACATTCTCTTATAGAAAGGGTGAGACACTGACTCAACAGTTTGAGCGTTTTTCCTGTTTGATCTCTGAGCTGAAAATGGTGAAACAGGAATACACCAACAGCCAGCTGAATAACAGATTCCTCAGATCACTGCCTGAGAGATGGGACACATACACTCTTGTCCTACGCTCTAGTGCAAATCTGGATGGCCTATCTCTCACCCAACTTCATGGGAAACTGCTTACATTCGAAAGAGAGATAGAGCAGAAAAGGAAATTGTCATCATCAGGAAAGCTCACTGATGACTTTGTACCAGGGAACACTGCCTTGGTTGGTCATGAGTCAGAATATGCTGCATCTGAAAGCAATTATGATAAGCATATTGATTTCTCTTCAAACAGTTCTGATCATGCATTTGTTGGTATTGATAGTCATTCTGGCAGTAATAGTGACAATCTATGCTTCATCATGGATGATTTGAAAGGAATAGCTGATGATGATCTAGAAGAGATGGATATTCTGAGCCAAATGGCCATGATTAATATAGATCTCAGAAGTTCTACAAGAGAACTGGCAGGAAATTTCCTGGACTCTCTGGCAAAACCAAAGTTGGTTTTGACAAGAGTAAGTTGAGGTGTCATAAATGCCTAAGGCTTGGACACTTTGCAAGAGAGTGTAGATCAACTGGATCTAACTCTTCTGCACCCTTTGTGACTTTTCCTAGCACTAGTCCACAAAACAGAGGGCAATATCCTGCTGGATTGGTCATCATTCACACCCTGTATCTCCTGCATACTTTGTCCCCCAGGGTCCAATGTCATATCCTTTTCGCTGCTATTACATGCCTCAGCCAAATCCGGTTCAAGCTCCTATTGCACAACAACCACAAGCATTACCTAACCTCAACCTTCCCAATCTCATCAACAAACTCAACCTCAACAACACAGCTTTTTCACCCTAGGAGTTGTTGGTGGAGAAGTTTACCAGATGATTTGTCTGGTCATGAACCACTGTTCTCTGGTGCTGGTCAACATGGGGGTGAGAGTCCTTTTGGAAATCTACCTCTTATGGCTTTGGAGTCTGCTAATACTTCATCCTCTAATGCCTCTACACCACAGGTACCACAGGTATCCTCTGAGGCAAAAGCCAAACTATGTTCTGAAACATGCATAGCCGCATTTGCATCTATTAGAGAAGCAAATGTAGATTTATTTAACAAGAACATTGAGCTAGAACAAACAATTTCTAAAAGCAAAGCTGAATTTGAGTCTGTGATTAATGATAAAAATGATGAGATTTACAAACTTAAATGCCAAATCACTGATGATAAGGCTAGGGAAGAGATACTTCTAGAGAAGTACAGAGACCTCAAAGAAACACTTGCAACTACCCAGGTAGAGTGTGATCGATGGGTAAATTCTTGCAAGGGTTTTGAAATGCTTCTTAGTAAGCAATCTGCTTCCAATGTGAGGTTTAGCATTGGTTATAATCACACTGCTCCTCCTACAGATTTTACTCCCAGAGAAGAGGTAGAATCTGATGGTGAAAGTAATAACCAATCCTTTTCATCATGTGATCTACTATCTGATACAACACCATCAGAAGTAGAAGTCAGCATTAATTCCTCTCAGAACCTATCAGCTGATGTTGATGGTTCAAATGCTGACACTCACACGATCAAAAAGTTGATCACTCCAGGTGGTATTTCACAAAGTACTGAAAGTACTAAAAAGAATGTCATAACACCTGGAGAACAAGCCCAAACTACTACATGTACTAAAGGAAAGAAAACTGCAAGTAGAAAGGGTGGGAAAACTACTGAAGAAGATATCAAGAAAGCAGGTACTAAAAGGAAGAAAACTGCTAGTACTGATAACAAACTGCTGAAGAACAAGTCTTCAGTAGTTTCATCTTCTTCAGCAGATGATCAACTTAAGATGAAGAAAAAGCCATGTGAAATATGTGGCTTATTTAATCATCTTAGTGATGCTTGCTGGTATAAAAAGGGCTCCAAACTCAAACATAATGAAAACATTAAAGAGGAAATGGATAAAATGAAAACTGAGTTTGAAACCAAATTTGTATGAGCAACATCAAAACCTGTGACCCCAAAATCCAAAAAGAAATCCAAAAAGAAAGGGTTAAACAGGCAACAGCTGAGGTTGCTCAAAGAGAGATGGTACAACACAGGAACCCATCAAACTCAAGCACTACTGTGTCTGATGTGCTGAAGGCTTTATCACAAAATCAGACACAACTTGTTATGATGGTTCAACATCTATTGGGGAGAGTCAACCAATTAGATGCTCCTGTGTTGAAACCACAGAGAACAAAATCCATGCCAAAGGATTCTTCTTCTTCACCATCTCCATCCCCTCAGGCTGTTATTCATAGCAAGTCTGTTAGTTTACCATCTGTTGATATGAATAGACCCAAAACCAAAAAGGTTTGGGTCTCAAAAACTAACTAATTGTTTATGATTGCAGGGTTCTTCAACATGCCAAAGTAGCATGTGGTATGTAGACAGTGGAGGATCTATGCATATGACAGGGAACAACTCTCTTCTTCATGACTACTCTCAAGGAAAGAAGGGTTTGTTTCTTTTGGCAATGATGCTAAGGGTTACATCATTGGAAAAGGATTTGTCTCCAATGGAGAAATAAAGTTGATGATGTTAATCATGTGGAAAATCTCAAGTACAATCTCTTGAGTGTCAGTCAAATGTGTGATAAAGGCCATGTTGCTCTTTTCACCAGTCAGAACTGTAGGATTCTGTCATCCAAAGTTCTGAATTTGATTGATAAGGTGTTGGATGATCACACTCTCCTGAGGGCCAACAGGACAGGAAGAGTGTACGCCTTAGATCTTTCCAAGAAAATAATCTCAGAGGCCATCCTTGCCTATTTTCCAAAGCCTCTCCTCAAGAATCTAAACTGTGGCACAGAAGGTTGGGTCATGTTAATTTCAAAAACATGAATCAGTGATCCACAATAGTTTAGTGAGAGGTTACCAATAAAGGAGTTCCACTATGATGAAACCTGCACTGCTTTGTTTAAAAGGAAAACAACACAAAGTCTCATTCCCTCCTATTGAAGAGCCTAAGTCCTCTGCCTGCTTGCAATTACTGCATATGGATCTATTTGGTCCTGTGAGAGTGATGAGCATGGCAAAGAAGAAATATTGTCTGGTAATTGTGGATGATTACTCCAGATTTGTATGGACTTTCTTTCTATAGTCAAAGGATGAGGTTGCTCAGAAGATTATCAACTTTGTGTTGTATGTTGAGAAGCAGTATTCCCTTTCAGTCAAGTGTATAAGGAGTGACAATGGAACTGAATTCAGAAACCATACACTTGATGAATTTTATCTTTCAAAGGGAATCAAAAGGCAGTTTAGCATCCCAAGGACTCCAGAACAAAATGGAGTAGTGGAGAGAAAGAACAGGACCCTAATTGAAGCTGCAAGGTCTATGTTGGCTGACTCTGGTTTGCCACTGACCTTTTGGGTTGAAGCTGTTAACACAGCTTGCTATGTGCAGAATAGAGCCTTAGTAAATCAGAGGTTGATGAAGACTCCATATGAAGTCTACATCACTTGCCTCCTCTAATTTCATTTTTCAAAGCATTTGGGTGTCCCTGTTTTATTCTCAACACAAAGGATCAACTCCAAAAATTTGATCCTAAAGTGGATGCAGGGTATTTTGTTGGTTATTCATCTACTTGCAAAGCATACAGAGGCTTCAACTACAGAACAAAGATAGTTGAAGAAACTTTGCATGTGAAGTTTAATGAATCTCCAATGGACAAGATTCCACAAAACCCTGTGGAGTTGTTTAATTTGGACATACTACAATATGTTCCTTATCAACCTCCAGCTGTTGCAGATCATGTGGATAAATCATCTTCTGCAGCATGTCTTCCACCTGGTGGTATTGATGATGATGATGATAATATCAATACTCACCTATTCAAGTTTAGTGACCAACTGCCTGAGTCTGCTAAACTTGATGTTCCTGTAGCTTCAACAGTTCCATCCACAACAAATGCTGATGAGATTTTTGATTCCTCTACATCTTTTGAGTTACCATCAAATTCTTGGTTTCAAGAGTCTACATCAACTTGCTGCTACTGAAGGTTCTACAAACACTTGCGCAGATATCATTGTTTATCAAGAACTGAAGAATCACCCAATGTCTCAAATCATTGGTGATATCAATGCTGGAGTTTCACAAGAAGTCAATTGTCTAACTTCTGCTTCTATGCTCTCTTCATGAGTCAGCTAGAGCCAAAGAAGTATCATGTTGCTTTAAGAGACAATGGATGGGTTGAAGCCATGCAGATTGAGCTACTTCAGTTCAAGAAACAGCAAGTGTGGGAACTGGTTCCTCTACCCCCAGGTAAGTGTGCAATAGGCACTAAATGGGTGTTTAGGAATAAAACTGATGAAAATGGGCTTATTGTTAAGAACAAGGCTAGACTGGTTGTACAGGGGTTTTCACAAGAAGAAGGTATTGATTATGATGAAACCTTTGCCCCTGTAGCCAGACTAGAGGAAATTAGATTGTTCTTAGCCTATGCTGCATTCCCCATCTTAAAGTTTTTAAAATGGATGTCAAAAGTGCATTTTTATATGGTAAAATAAAAGAAGAAGTTTATGTGTGTCAACCACCAGGTTTTGAGGATAATAAACATCCTGAATGGGTGTATAAACATGATAAGGCTCTTTATGGGTTGAAACAAGCTCCTAGAGCCTGGTATGAGACACTTTTCACTTTTCTTCTTAAGAATAATTTCACTAGAGGCTCCATAGATAAAACTTTGTTTTTTAAGAAGGTGGATCAGCATAAGCTACTTGTTCAAATTTATGTTGATGATATTATTTTTGCATCCTCTGATCCCCAGTTGTGTGATGATTTTACCAAATTAATGAAAAAGAGGTTTGAAATGAGTGCAATGGGAGAATTACAGTTCTTTCTAGGCCTGCAAATCAAACAAAAGGCTGATGGAACCTTTATTCATCAGTCAATATAGACAAAAGATCTTTTGAATAAGTTTGATTAACAAAATTGTAAGCCCTGTTCTACTCCCATGTGCAACACCACACAACTGGATGCAAATCAGAAAGGTAATTGTTGATGAAACACTTTACAGATGTATCATTGGGTCCTTGATGTATTAACAGCTTCTAGACTAGATATCATGTTTGCTACTTGTGTCTGTGCTAGATTCATGCTGCTCCAAAAGAGTCTCATTTGATTGCAGTCAAAAGGATCTTTAGATATTTGTAAGGTACATAATCTCTAGGTTTATGGTATTCCACTGGACACTCTAGCAAATTAGTTGCTTTTTCAGATAGTGACTATGTAGGGTGCAAGTTAACTAGAAAGTCAACTTCTGGTGGATGTCAATTCATAGGCAACGGTTTGATTTCTTGGCAGAATAAGAAAAAAATATGTTGCTACATCCACTGCTGAAGCAGAGTACATTGCAGCTGCAAGTTGTACTTCTCAGATACTCTGGCTTCAGAACCAACTTTTGGATTATGGCATTACAGAGACTAAGACTCCATTATTAATGGATAGTGCTTTAGCTCTGTGTATTGTCAAAAATCCAGTCCAGCACTCGAGGACCAAACATATAGAGATCAGACATCATTTTATTAGGGATTGTTTTGAAAAAGGTCTGATTGATCCTAAGTTTGTGCCTAGTGCTGATGAGCTTGCAGACATTTTTACTAAGCCTTTGGATAGTTCAACATTCCAAAACCTAGTGTTACGGCTTGGTATGCTGCAGCAAGAATAAGTGATAACTACTGATGATCTCAGTAAATAAGTACTGATGATCATTAGTGACCATATCACATATAGTACTGATTCTGTTAAAACGACTGATAAAGTTACAACTACTGATGTAGTTATAACTACTGATGTCCGTAAAATAGCTAAGTACTGATGTCCTATGAAACAACTGAAAACAACAAAAAGGCTGATGAGTAAGTGTTGAGGACAGTATGAAACAGCTGAAAGGCTATGAATTGACGAAAACTACTGATGAGAACTTTCTCTTCAGTGTTTCTACTACCGCTGTTTCATCCTAAACAACTAATGACAAAACCATATCTTCAGTAGTTTCACAACTACAGATGACTAACACCAAGTCATCAGCTGTTTACAACAACTGATAACAAAACCATGTCTTCAGTAGTTTCACAACTACGTATGACTAATACCAAGTTATTAGTTGTTTACAACACCGGAAGTCAAAACCATGGTTTTCAGTAGTTTTATAACTGCTGATGCCTAAAACCAATACTTCAGTATTTCAACTTCTGAAAGGGTAATACCATGTCATAGTCGTTTACAACTACTGATGAATAACACCAAACCCTTCAGTTTTTCTAACCCTTACCCTATAATACCCAATACCTAATCCTTCAGAGCTTCATCCTCTTCAAACCTAACATCCAAATCTCCAAAACTTCTCTCTCATTAATGGGCGACCATGCAGCTCAAACCACGCCATAACTGTGTTGCCTACCTCACAAAATCCCTTTCTGGACAAAGTTCGATAACGCCATTGATCTAATGGTCCAATCTCCCTACCAAACGGCCTTCCTTCTAAATCCCACCATTCATGCCGAATCCTTACACCAGTTTGGACGAACGTCACCCTTAGAATTGGGGAGAACAACAGAGTCTCTCCGGTCGTTCGTCAACAACCATCAAGTGGTCATCACTCCGGAAATCATTCGCCAAACCCTAAACTTGGATGATGCCACTTTCCCCGCTGGGTATCCAAAGGGCACAATTGATTTATCCTTTGCCCACCATGGATATCAGGGAAACCTCCGTGCCTCTACCATCCTGAAAAAGCATTTCCATGATGCAGAAAGTCTTATCTTTCACATGGTAAATGTTTGCTTAGCTCCTAAGACTTCCTCTTGGGATCAAATGTCTACCAGGTGGCAGCAGGTATTATTCTCTATCCTTGAGCAACAAGACTTAAACTTTTCTAAAATTATTTTTCTTGAACTTAAGGATATGGCCTCAAAACCTCTTTCTAATCAATGGATATTATATCCTCGATTCATTATGGCCATCATAGAGAATCAGCTGAAAGCTGAGGGACTTGTTGGCCTTGGAGTCCCTGCAATGGCTGTATTGCCTAAAGTATACTCCAGGCACAACTCTGACCAAACACTGAAATAGACTGCCAAACTACGAAAACCCACGCAGTTGGAACCCACAGCCACCACCTCCAGATCCAAAGTCCCCACCAAACCCAATCCAAAAAGCCAAAAACGGCTACTCAGGGAGATGAGTCCCCTGAGGATGTGCCTGTACCACAAACACAGGAACCACATACTGGTATTAACCCCCAGTTGTGTCAAAGACTCAACCTGCCAAAGCCGCACAGGTATCCTCACAACAGGATCCTGTTGCAACCAATATTGGGGAACCCACACTGCTGGAACCTATCTCACTTGAGAGGGTTACCATTGAAGCGCACCATTCACCCCGGGTGCAATCTGCTTCTACCCAATCACCACATGCAACCGCCCCCAAAGTCCTACATTAATTATTGCACAAGTGCTGAGTCAGTTGCACTCCTCACCCCCTCCCCAGATACCATTACAACTGGGATACCTCTACCATTGAGGGGGAGGACCAAACTGCATCTGATAACCCACAGCACAGGGGTTACAATGTTCCATCTCCTAGTGTAGAAAAGAAGATTGGAACTTCTGGTGAGGCTGCCACTTATCCTGCTTCAGCATATGATCAGGATGTAGTTGGTAACATCACTAAGACCTTACCAGAGGCAACTGCTGATGAAGGACATAGTCCTGAGGCAGGAAGTCCCCAGTTCCAAGACAAAGGGGCACATACTACAACTAATCTACACTCAGTGCATGTTCATCTTGATTATATTAGGAGGTCAGGTGATTCAGTAGCTACTGATGATGACATGGGCTTCTTTTATGATGTGTTAGCCCAAAACACCATCCTGGAAGAGGAGGTGAGCAGACTCAAAGAGCTGCTTGCCAAAACTTTTGAGGATCAAAGACCATCTGCCTCTCAAACCCCACAGATGGCACCTTCATCTGAAGGTCTCCCAAACACAGAGCCACTCCCAAATACTCAGCCACCTGCCTCTGCTTCTGGCACTATTTCTTAGGAACAAAACCCCTGAGCAAATAGCTGCTATCTTTCAAAATTCCCTACCTCTCATCACACTATAATCACTGATATAGTGATCAAAACCATTGATGAGAGGCTTTCCTCAGTAATACAACCCTTGATAGAGGAAGTTGTGGGCAAAAAGCTTCCTGACAATCAAACCCTTGCAACCAATGCAACCAAAAAGGGGGAGATTCAATCAGTGAAAGCAACAAGAAAGAGGAGTGCAGAGAAGAAAGAGAAAGAGAAAGAAAAAAGAAGTGACAGAAGTGGAAAAGGAGAAGGAGTTGGCTGTGGAGACTGAAAAGAGAAGGAGAAGGAAGCTGACATGGAGAAATCAAAGAAAAGAAAGAATGAAAAGGAGACTGCCTTGGAGCTGATGGTGAAGAGGCTGATGCCTAACACAGCAGATCAATGGATAACATCATTGATCAGTTGTTTAGGCAAGGCCATGACACTGACAAACTTGACTCTGAGATCAGAAGATTAGAGATTGAACAAATCCAAACTAGATGGGCAAGTTATGATGTGTTAGAAAGAGAAAGGCTGGAGATCATGATCAGGTTTATAGCAAAATTATTGGAAGATCAATGATCGAAATCAAGGCTTGGTCCAAGGACAGCATCTTGGCAATAACCACCAAGATCTGTTCGTCTGAAGTATACACTAAAGGATTAGTTATTGAAGCTTTGAATGAAGCTGGTGCTGGGAGCAGGACTGAACTAGCCAAACAATCTAAAGCCACACTCACCTCCAAAATGCTAGAACAGCCTGTCAACATTCCCACACCAAAACCACCAAAACAACAACCCACCAAACCAACTCTCTTACCCTCAAAACCAATAGCCGATGATGTACGCCAGAAGAAGAAGAGAAGGGTATTAAGGCTAGAAGATGATGAAGAAGATGATGATGAAGATGAAGATAGGCTGCCACTCTCAGCTGTTATACAGTTGCCGAAGGCCACAAGTCACTCCAACAATTACTCCTGAAACTCAAAGACAAATTGTGAAAGTGAAGCTAGAAGAAGAAGAGCTTCACAAACAACATGATGAGGAATTGTTGAGGAGGGTGACAAAGCATATGCTGCCACATCTTCTATCATCAACATGAAGAAGCATGCTCTCAGATTATACACTCCTAAGCATACATTTCAATATCAAAAGGAGAGAGTGAGGATTTGGCCTGATCCCAGGGTGTCTCATAGGATTCACAAGAAAGACATTCCACAGAGATACATTGGCCAAGTGAAGAAGATTGTAGATGAAGTGATCTCACTGGTCTTTGTAGTATCACCCTGGGAAATCCTAGATGACTTCAAGAAAGCTTATAAAGCTAACCAAACCCCACAGAAGATGCTGGAAAACAAAATGGTGAAAAAGGGGTTAGTATATAAGAGGCTTGAGGAAGTCAGAAAGAATGAGCTCCAGTTGTTCCTAGAGGGTAATCACCCTGATGAATTTGCTTATAGAATAATAACAACTGTGGAGCTAAAGAATGGGAAACAGGTCAAATACCTATCTGAGTACTATGGGCCAGAATCATTATTTGAAGGAGGTGCTGAAGAGCTGACCATGGAGGAACAAATTACCTTCCTTGAGGCCTATACAAGAGAGTCATACAGACTCATAGTAGGGAGATCTCATGGATAGGGTAACAGCTCTGTGTCCAGTTCCCCAAGACAGAGTTCCCATTCATACTTTGCCAAACAGATCATTGAGACTTCTTCCCAGGCCTGTGCTTACAAGGGTCACTTCTGAGCTGATCTAGAAGACAAAAAGACCAATCGTTCTGCCATAATAAGTGGGACATCTTCAATAAGTTTAGAGGTTTTGGCTGCATTGGTTCAGGGGGAGTTTGTTGGACCAAAAGAACCAATGAGCCTGATCAGAAAAACCTCTAAGTCCCACAGACATCACAACAACTGCTGAAGACTTGATCAGCTGTTTGACAAAGTCTGAAGACTTCAACAGCTGAAGACTAAAGTACTGAAGACTTCAACAGCTGAAGACCAAAGTCTGAAGATCAATAGCTGAAGATTAAAGTACTGAAGACTTCAACAGCTGAAGACTAAAGTACTGAAGACTTCAACAGCTAAAGACCAAAGTCTGAAGATCAACAGCTGAAGAACAAAGTACTGAAGATCAACAGCTGAAGTACAAAGACTGAAGATCAGCTGTTGACAACAGCTGAAGTTCAAGCACAAGTACTGAAGCCTTCAGAGTTTGTTACAACAGCTGAAGAAGCATTCTTCAGTTGTTGTGATGGTTTCCTTTCAGTAGTTTTCTTTTTGTTTCAGTATTTGTAAAACGACTGAAGAGCATGTTCTTCAGTCGTTGTAGTTTCAGTAGTTTCTTTTCAGTAGTTGTAGTGACAGTTAACACTTAGTATTTTTGTAAGAAGATGTCAGTTGTTTGACATCTTCAGTAGTTGTGTTAACTTTTAGTAGTTTGAATAAATTCTGTTAGATGTCACTATCAAGTGACATCAGCAGATGTCACATCTCTTATATAAGAGGTGTTGACCTAATTGTATGTGTGACATTCTGTTACCACGAAAGCGGATATTGAATGAAATATCTTTTGCAGAATTCTCTATGTCTATAACCGTTTGTTCTTACCTTGAATATATTTTGTGTTCTTGTGAATTGGCTAATTCATTGTTTGATTTCCGCTGCCATACTCTCTAATCAATCAAATGTAGATCACTGATCCTAACATTAACTTATTGAGTACACAACATATCAAGTACTATTCATTACAAAACCATAACTGACCCACCGCGGGACAATGAGGGTTCGGGGGTGGCAACCCCTGACAGTGGGGTCCTAGGGGCAGCAGCCCTAGTGGGGTCCAAGGGGCAACGCCCCTGGCTGGGGCCGGCTACATAGTAGCCCCAAAACATGGAAAACTGTTACTCTAGGATAGTCACACTTGAATCAAATCATGAAGATTACAGATTAAAATATGATAATTCACAATTAAAGCCCATTTGATCTTGAATTAGATTGCAAAATATGTTTACAAGTAATCCCTCAATCTATTGGTCATTCAACCATTAACTAACACTAATGACAATTAACCTATTTATAGCCTACACTAATATTCACTAATTGCACTTTACCCCTTAAACTTAGGCTAATTAATGGAAATTACATATAAAACATAAAAATGACTAAAAAAAGATAAAATATATTTTGTTCACACAAAATATATTTATTACAATAAAACTACTAGTCATCTTAATCTTCAACGTCTCGTCTTGGTTCTTCGTCTCGAACTTGTCGGGTTTGACTGTTACGTTGACTTTGACCGTGACGTGACTATTGTTGACTTTGACTGTGTTGATAATATAGACTATCTTTTATAGCTCCAACAAAAACTCATAAATAAGGGGATCTATAACTCACCTGGATACAGTGAGTAGCTTCTAAACTAAGCTTTGTAAGATAGGATCACACTAACCACCTGCAGATAAGTTAACACTTGAAGTGGTTAATTTCTGCTTAAATTCGCTGCTAATTTTGTTGTCAGACTAGTAGATTCGTTGCCAATTTTGCTACCAAATTCGCATGGCAATTTTGCCCAACTTTCGTTGGAATTCCATGGCTGCGAAATTACATGCGAAACTATAATTTCATAGAAAACTCACAGTTTCATAGCTTGAACACCCAATTTCACTGGATGCACAAACAGAACCTATAAAAATTATGAACCAGCCCATTTTAACCCAAAATCGCAACTTTTTATGTCCAAACACTTAGTTTATCATCCATGAGGCTATATCTAAGATTTTTACCTATTTTCATGTGTAAAAATGTTACCGTTATGCGATTCTTTGTAACTTTCCAAAACCCAAAACCGAATTCGGGTTTGACCTACAGAAGGGTTTAGAGGTTGATTCTTACCTGGATTTCTTGCTTCTTTCTTATGGTTTGATGCTCTAACATCCAGATCTTCAATCCCTTCTTCAAAGAAGCTCCAAATCAAGATTTTTCTTCATTTTCTGTCTTTACTTTCTCTCATTAGAATTTGGTGGCTAGGGTTGAGAAATGGAGAAGATGATGGCTAGTTAGGTGGCTAAAGGGCTAATTATGGGCCTTTAATCACTTGGGCTATTACCCAATAAGGCTAATTTCTCCCATGACCATTTCTTTCCATTATTAAATATTCATTAATTAAGCCCATTATCATTGATGACTCGTTTTGACTTTTCAGGGTGTTATAACCTATAAATAGACTTCTTTTGATTTTTCTGCATGATGTCTCTTGTCTTTGCTGTTTCTTCCCTTAATTTTCTCTTAACAGACTTTTGTTCCTTAATGAAATGTTGTTCCAGCTACTTGAGATATTCAAATTCAATGTACTCAAATGAGAGCGGAAGAAGTTCAGACGCTTCATAGAGGCCTGTGGCACTAAGGTAGTTGTTCAAGTTTTGTCTGACACCTTCCTTATTTACCTAAGGTTGTTTAGTTGCTTGTTGAGCTGCCACAACCTCTAACTCAAGGCTTTCTTAAACTACGGAGAGGGTTGTAGCATGCTTATACAACCTTTTGTGTCTTCTTTCTTCTTTTATGTTGAGAAGCAACTCTATATCCTTGCCTCCTTAATCTCCTTAGACATTTCCATGTCTGCCAATTCATTCAATTCTTTTAAGGGGAGGAAAATAATCTCATCCACTCCATAGTTCCTGGTCCCTAAATAGTTTATCATGGTTGCCCTCAACTTATCATTCATAGTTTCTCTTTACGTCATTCATTTTGTACTCATAACATGTAAATAACGGAATACTACATAATAGGAACGTAAGATCAACATAACACATTCATACATAACCTCACATAAACATTACATACCCCATCACACATCATCATAAACATCATAGAACATAACCGACCCTCCGCGGGATAGCGGGGATTCGGGAACGGCAGCTCCTGACAACGAGGTCCTAGTGGCAGCAGCCCCTAGTGGGGTCCAAGGAGCAACGCCCCTCGTTGGGCTCGTGCTATATAGAAAAATCGATCTTCCTATTAAAACAACTTAAAATCTGGGTCATTCAAAATGTGTATTTAGTATGCATTTCCAACCCAAACATGTTTAAAACCTTTAAATAAGGGATTTAGAACTCACCTGGACTCGATGAGTAGCTTCTCAATCAAGCTTTCAAAGCAAGGGTTGCACTACACAACCTGCACATAAGTTAACACTCTATGGAGTTTATTTATGCCTAATTTCGCTGCCAGATCAGCAGTTTCGTTACTAGTTTCGCCAGCAGCTTCGCTGCTACTTTCACCAGCAGTTTCGCTACCAGTTTCGGCCAACTTTCGTTGGATAACCAAGTTTGCAAAGCTACCTGCGAAACTATAGGTTCACAGGAAGACCCATAGTTTCGCTAGACGAATACATAGTTTCGTCAGATGAACACCGAGTTTCGCAGAACGGGCTTAAATTACGAACTAACCTATTTTTGACCCAAAACTTCACTCTTTTATATCCAAAACCTTGGTTTATCATCCATGAAGCTATATCTAAGCTTTTTACATGTTTTCTTACACAAAAACATGAGTTTTGGGCGAATCTTTGCCACTTTCAAAAACTCATGCCCTAGAATCCGGGTTTACATCAAAATGTAAGATTAGATGATGTTTCTTACCTGGATTCTTGGTGTTTTCTTGTTTTTTGGATGCCAACAAACACCGATCTTCAATCCCGTGATCAACCGAGCCTTCAATCTTCAATGCTCTCCACTTTCTCTCTCTACTCTCTCTACACTCTCTACTCTCTCTCTAGAAATTGGGTGTTGAGTTGCAAATGAGAGCTCCTTAAGCTTATCCGTTTATATATATCGGGCATTCCCGGGACCTTAAACTTGCCAAACACATATCCCGCGAGGTCAACACGGTCCATACTCCATTACCCGCTTATTTTCTTTAAATAATCTCCGCTAAGCCCATTATTATTACTTGGCTCATTTCGACTTTATTTCAGGCATTACACGAGAAAGAAATCGACAAACCACAAAGAAACTTGGATCTTTCTCAGAGTTCAATAGGACAACTTGATTGTGTTGTATGTGACGTTGCATGGAAAAATTAGGCTAGTTTTTGTGATCGAGGCTATCCATTTAATAAAGCTTAAAGGTGAATGAAGATAATAATAAAGGTGGTTTGTGGTTGAAGATAGGTGAGAAAAATTAGCAAATGAAGAGTATAGGGATAGAGGGGGAACCGTTAGGTATATATATGTGAATTGGTGCAGGATCAGATACGGTCACTCAACACAAGTATTTCCTCACAAAGTCACTAAGTCTCACTCAAATGATGATGCAAAAACCTCTAAGAGTTGACGATAATATACTAAGTAAACAAAACACAAGAAATAGTTTTCAAAATACTTGTATATATCACTTCTTAACTCAAAGTTTACAAGACTCTTACAAAGCATACTTACTGATTTTACAATGAGAATTATATATACTACTATCTACACCCAGTTATACTTTGATTATCAGCTAGAACTTACTACTAAACAAATACTACATTGTTAGAAGTAAGGTTTCTAAGATAAAATACTATCCTAGATTAGGTAGTCATGACAGGTCTATTACTTATCTTTTTTGTCACCAACTAAAGTTGGTAACTATACTAACTGATAAAGAATGAACAGTAAAATAAAATATGGTCGAATACATGGGCATGAGAAAATTGCATGCAGTATTTTAGAGGTCGTAACGGCTTGTCAGATGGATCATACTTATATCCAGTGGTTCATAGTAAGTTCTTCTAAAGGCTAACCGACTTCGGAAGAACAAGTTCCTTCGAAGCCACTTATACTTCAAAAGACTCTACTTTTGCTAGACTTCTAAAAATCTTCAAGACTCTATACTTCAGAAGCCTTTGTCTTGAAATCTTCCAAGTGTTTGTATTCAGAAGAGGAATTACTTTGTCTTCGGAAGACAGAGTTCCTCTTCAGAAGTTCTTCTAACTTTAACCTTTGGAAGTTCAGCTTCACCTTCGGAAGTCTTTCTTTAGTTGAACCAAAATTATTCTAAGTGTTTTTTGGTGACCACCAGCCTTATCTAACCCGACAAACTCCCCCTAGGCTGATGCTAACAAAACTTCACTTTCTTCTGCTTCTCAAAACTTTAAGTATCAAGGAAAGTAGATATTTATATATTTCTCTATTCTTTCCACAGGTGGTGCTGAGAAGTTTGTACAAGTCATTTGTAGATAACAGGTCCAGTTTGTTACTTTGGATGACATGTACCCTTTGTTGTGGTCCTTGGTATAGAGTTAGTTGATGGGAGTTGTAGTCGTACTCCCATCTAACTATGGGTTCCAAATCAGAGCCTTCAACCATTCGTAGGAAGGTCTTTCCTTTGGTTGACCCTTCTATTTATTTCTTCTCTCTCACTTTTAACTCTCTTCAATCTTTGCCATTGTGGTCAGTTTGGCAAGATGAAGACTGCTTAGGTGATTCCTGATGTGAGCAGTTACTTAAGGGTTGGAAGGGTTGGAGAATGGTTTCTCGGCTAAGTCAACAATATCAAACCTACTTGAGTGTAGAAGAGATGGTGTGTTGAGTCAGTTGACTTCACTATTCTATCTTTCCACAAAAAAATTGTGAGAACCTCCACTTGACAACCTTCTTTTGACGAGCAAGGGATTAAAATGGTAGTTTGTCTCCTTTCTTGGTGTCAGTAGAATCACCAGCCTTCTTCTTAGCTTCTTCTCTTCTTCATTGAGTGAATCAGAGTTGATTGCAAGGAGTTAAAGTGCCTGGTCTAAAGTTCCCCTAGGAAAATCAAGGAATGCCTCTCTTATGAGGGAACAGGAAGAGCCATCAATGAATGTTAATTTAACAAACTCCTACTCACAAGAGATTTCTCTCAGAGTGGTGTAGTTGATGAGCATCTTCTTGATTTTCTTAAACTCTTCTAAGGTTAGAGGCTATGATGGTTCAGAGGATGGCTTGGGTGATGGATGGGTAGTTTACGGTTGAGTTCTGGATAGAGTTTTAGGTTTGAGGTTGGGCAGAGGTGGAGGTTATTATGAAGTAATGGGTCAGGATAAAGGTAAGGTTGATGGTGTAGGTTTATGGGTGAATGGCTCAGTGGTTGGTTCAGTTTTGATGGGGAAAGGAAATAGTGAGGGTTTAGGTTAAGGTTGTGGTTTGCAAACAGGTATGCATAGTTTCCTATGAGAATTTGGTGTTTAAAACACCTCATTCCTTCTTCCTGAGCAAATGTCAGCCTTGATGTCACTGACAAGTCGCTACAAGGTCTTCTCAGTCATTGGACAAACTTGCCTGCCAGAGAAGCCGTGAGCCCTAAGATATGCTTCATCCAGATCTCCCACCTTCTTGGGAGCCACATGCTTGGCCTCCTCCTCCTTCTTCTTCTTCTTTTTCACCTTTTCCTTGAAGCCTTCTTCCTCCCTTTGGCAATCTGATCTTGTTCTTTGTGGAAAAGCCACAAGATCATGTCATTATCATGAGGACTCAACTCCTCCTGAGATTAGCCTCTTGAGCATAAGAAAGCTATCCTCTTGGTCCTCATATGTTGATCATCCTCTTCTTTATTTCTTCTTTTCTCCTCCTCTAAGGCTAGCCTTGCTGCTTCCCCTTCTTCTTTCTGCAGCAGGGTTTTCTTTTCCAACTCCACTAGTTCCTCAAGTGGTAGGAGGAGCACTTCTTCACTTGCCAGTCCTAAGTTGACAAGTCTATCAATAACCTCCATTCTTTTTTGTTGTTGATAGCCTCTTGGGCTGCTACAGCTGCTTTGCTTCTTTTTGCGAGTAGCTTCCCAGTGCCTATTCTTCATTTTCTTTTTAGTTTATCCAACCTTTCTTCTTCTAACAGTTCTTCCGAAGTCTTTCCTTTGGGGTCTTTGAAAGATTCAACCTTAGGAGACTCTGACTTAGAGGTTTCTAGTAAGGAAAGAGGTTGTTCTTGAGGTGCTAATGGTGCTTCAAGGAGAGGGGTGTTTTAAGAAAGTCCTCACTATTTATCGTAGAGGCTAGATCAAGTATGTACTCTATGATAATTAGGTCATCGGATAAGGATGACAGTTCAATAATTCCTTCCCCAGCTTACATCTCAGATTCAGAAGAAAAAGGAGTTGCACTAGATATCCCAACTAAGTCAGTTGTTGGGCCAACAATCCTCATGTCCCCTTCAAAATGAATCTCAAGTTTAACAAGGGCCTTAGGTTGACCAACTTCCTCCTTAGTGTTAGGTGGAGAATTCAACATTTGAAGTTCTTCAACTCTAAAGTGAACTTTAGCAATATCTGATGAGGCTGTTCAAATGAGGAGCTTATTAGAAAATTAGTTAGGAGCATATTGAGGTTAATGAGCATCCTTGAGTCCACTTGAAGTGTGATTGGAGGTGACTAAGGAAGATGGTTGAAGATTTTTGTTGAGTGGGGTAAAATAAAGATAAGGTAGAGATTGCCAAAATTTGTTCCTCTTGAGCTCGACTCTGTACATCTTCCCCCTTTTTGGTAGCATCATCTTGAGAAGTAGATAAGCTAGAGGAAGAACATAAAGAGACTTCAACATGTACATGCATCGCAGACTTCTTAAACAATGTCTTAGCTAGTTTGGCCTTGAGATTGTCAATCTTAAGTTTTGGAGTGGCAGACCTATCCTCCAAAGTCTTAACTTTGGATTCAAGATTTAAGACATTCGAAAGCAAGTATCTAATGGTGAGTTGTAGACTTCCCTCATCTTCTTTTGAAGAATCATGGGGAGATGAGACAACATACCAGGTATGTTCATCTTTATCACCAGATGTGGTTTCTTGGCGCTCTGGTTTCCATTGTAAAGTGATGTCTCTTTCAAAGGCATCAATAGGCAAGGTTGTCATAGACTCAGTCTTCAAGATGTTACCACTATCCTTAGAGCCCAATGAGGCACTCTTAGTAGTGATAGCTAATTCTACATGAGTCCACTCCACATCCATGGGACACACCTTAATTTGGGTTTGATGATGGGGGATAGAAATCAGAGATTTCCTAGGGCTTAGTTGATCTTTAGATTGGTGTTGTAGATCAATATCATGGCCTTAAAGGAATATGAAATCTTTATTAGAACCAGTTAGTAGGTCAGTGAAGGATATGAAAGTTATACCTAATAACCCGGGACCTTGATCAACCCTTGAGGAATTAAGCCTACGACTTGGTTGTCCCTTTTTGGCTACTCACTGGAGTATTGGGACTCACCCCAAGGGCTAACAGTTTAGGTTTTAGACTTATCAGGTTGAGACTATGGAGACTCAACATTGATATTAAGGTCAATTAAGGAGGATGGTTGGACCTTAGGCTGAGTGGGAGCCCATCTTTCCACTCTAGCCTTTTTGGCTTGCATATAGGGACAATCAGAGTAGATTGAACAAGGTTTATTTTGGAGAGTCTCTCATAAGTAAACTTGATGGGACGGGGAGGAAGAATTGGAATTGAAATGGTAGTGTTTAGTGTGGGTTCATCACTTATGGGGCTTACAGGGATCTCACTAGGAGCCATTGGCTTATTCATACATGGAAGAAATGCAGTGTGTCTTCTAGTAAAGTTGGTGGACACCCTCTCAGATTCTTGAAGATGCCTGGCTTCATGTGAGAGACAAGAAGAGTATCTTCACAGAAAATCTTGTCTTAGTCCAGCTCATAGTTGATGATGTGCTGTAGAATGCAGAATGTTTCCGTTTGAAGGTTTCCTTTGAGGTTGTTGCAGGACCAGTGAAGGGGGTCACTTACAACACAACACAACAAAGAGGAGATTAACCAAACTTAATCAAACAGTAAACTGAATTAACCACAAATGAGACACTAAGAACACAAGTAATATAAGAGACAGAACAATAGAACTCTAGTGTATGGTTTTCAAGAATGCAATATATTGCTTTCTCTATGTTCTATTACAAGTGTTACAAAGCGTATAGGAAAGATACAAGAACATGAGATACTTATACTACATCCTACAGCCGGCTATACTTTGAAAGCCAGCTGAATACAATTGAATAGACACAAACAAATTCAATTGTAGAGTCGAAAGGCAGGTTGCCTTTTGACTAGTTACTATGACATGCCATAGCTCACACCCTTATCTATTATAAAAAGTATAAAGTACATGAAGTAGAAAGTTACAAACTCAAGACCTCAATGTACAGTTACCAAAAGCATGGAACTTTTCACCAACTCATGTAAGTTGGTGACATTACAGAGATGCAGCGGAAATGGAAAAGTACATCAGATAAAGCATGTGTCAAAATTCTTCGGAAGAAATCAGACTTCATGAGTTGAAGCTTCGGAAGACTTTGTCTCTGAGGCTTCAGAAGACTTCATGTTTGGCTTCGGAAGATATTGGTCTTGGCTTCGGAAGATTTCACACTTAGAATATTTCAGTTGCATGTGTGAAACTTCCTAAGCATTCTTCTTTAATGCACTTGTGCAGCATGCAGGATAGACTTTGGATATTTGAGTTGCATCAACCTCTTCATTAATCTCTACAAACTCCCCCTAGGCTGATGCTACCAAAGCACTTAGTAGACTTCAGATATCAACAGTTCTCATTAGAATGATAACCAACCCTTTCTTCATGAGATGATCAGGATCCTTCAAACTGTCAAAATGTCTTCTCATATCAAAAAGATCATGGAGAGGTAGCTGAAACATATCTTTCCAAGTGTAGATGTCTTCAGTGCCTTGTTCTCTAATGACATGCCATCTTTCTGGATTTGTGGTTTATGTCCAGGACAAGATGGGTCTTCTTGATACTAGAGGAGCTACTGAAATTGGAGTTGATAGAGCATCCTCTGGCTGCACATCCTCAGGATGTTTTGACTCATCCTGGGGTTTAGAAGAGGGTGCACTTTTCTTCTTCTTTGGCTTTGGTTTATAAGCCATCCTCTTCATTCTCTTTACAGGTTTTAACTGAGAAGACTGGCCTGCAGTACCAGATTGATCTTTATTGTCTTTCTCAATTGGGACTTCCTCTCTCTCAGGCTCAGAAGGAGAGGGAGGTTGACCCTGCTGTGGATCAAAAGATGAAGCTTGCTGAGGTTCAGCGAGAGGTCCAGGTTGTGTTGTCTCTGGTTGTTCACCTTAACCTCCACTTCAGGTGGGGCTTGACTTGGAGGGGAGTGTAAATCAATGAGCCCTCCACTTTTTTTCTTCTACTTGATCACCCTGATATGCTCATCCATAATGGATAGAGACATAGGGCCAAGTCTCTTTCTGGAGAATCCATATAGCTTCAAGAAGCTTATCATCCTCTGCCTGTCAGCAAACTTCTTCATGCTCTTTTGGATGATGGCTCTTGATTTTGCAGCTTCTTCCCTTAGCTTTTTCTTAGTTGTCTTTCTGTCCTTGTCTATCTCAAGTTCAAGTTGTTCTAAGTACTCAAACTGAACATAGTCATAGGACAAGGGAAGAAGGGCATCTGCCTGATAGAGGCCTGTGGCACTCAAATAGTTGATCATCCTGATTCTATCTTCTTCTTTATCTAATTGAGGTTCTTGTTGAACCACATCCTCTTGTGCAGGACTTTCTTGAACTAGGGAGAGGGTAGTTACATGTTTATATAATCATTTCTTTCTTCTCTCTTCTTTGATTTGTACAAGAAGCTCTGCATCTTCTGCCTCCTTCTTCTCCCTTGACCTTTCCAGGTCAACCAGTTCATTTAGCTCTTCTAAGGGGAAAGAGATGACATTGTCTGTGTCATAGTTCCTTGTCTGCAGATAGGTTATCCTAACTGCCCTTAACTCATCATTCTAAGTATATTGTCTGGGGGCAGCCCTAATAACAGACCATGAGTCTTACAGACTCAAAAGAGGAATATTCTCCCCTCAGCCACCTTTTCCTCTCTCTCTCCTCCTCCTCAATCTCCTCAGATATCATCTTTCTTTTCCCTTTGTCACTCACAGACCTTTGTGACTTAGGGTGGAGAGAGCTTTGGCCTTCATTGCTTGATGCAGCTTTTGAGCTCTAGCCAGAGAGAGGTTGAGAAGCACCTTCACCAGCAGGTGTCTCAAAAAGAATGTGAATCTCTGCAGCAGTTGATAATGATGAGACAGGGCTCTCAAGTTCTGCCACTAGGCCTTCAGTCAAGGTTTCCCCTGTCAAACTAATATTAGGGTCTGCCTCAACATCCAGTTAATCGATTGTGACATTCGTCGCCTTAAGGTCCGTCGAACGACATAAATAAGCATAGAAATATTTTAATTATTCTTTCTTTTCTTCATGAACTCCTGCTTTAAGGAATCATGTCTGCTTATTTTCCCTTGTGCCTGTACTTCTTCCGAGAACGTGTGTTAAGCATAAAACTTTTTTAAATTTCATCACCATTACCACCAAATATATCATTTTTAATTTCAACCATTTTCATTAATAAAACCATTTTAGACTATCAAATGCCATTAAACACGCTTTTCACCTTAATATAACAAACATTTTAAGGTCGTAATCAACCGAAACAAATTTTGGGGAACTCGAGAGTTAAGTGCAAGGACTAAACTTGTAATTTTGCAAACTTGGACTGGGTATATAAACCCCATTCCCAGCCACATTCCTCATTCACTTCATCTTCTTCACCTCTTCACTCCCTACGCACACATTTTCTCCATTCTAGCACCAAATCCAACCCGCTTGGTCTTGTTCTTGTTGTCTAGACTCCACCTACGGCCTAGTCTACTCCATTCTAGCAGGTAGACGACCTTGGTTGTCCCTTTTCCTTGCTTATTCACGGCTGTCCAAACTAGGGTTTCGGGTGTTCGGGTTCATCCGAGCACATGAGGTCGTGTGGGTGCATGTGAAGTCTTTCTGCTTGTGTTTCATGTTTATGTATGTTTGTAGAGTGTTTCTGGAAGTCCTTGTGGTGTAAAACTCGCGTTTTGAGCAGCTCGGGGGCGGCTCAACCCGACCACAATCGCGATTCTGCAGTTTAGGTGACTGGGTCTATCAGGCGATGGAGCCGTGCGACTGAGTGAGTCGTGCGACTGAATCTTGCGTCTAAGTCAATCGTACGACTGAGCTGTGCGACTAGGCATGTCGTGCGACTGAGTCGTGCGACTGTGAGTTTGTATGCGATTGAGTCATGCGTGCGAATGAGTGTATGTGATTGAGTCATGCGTATGAATGATTGTGTGCGATTGAGTCAGGTGACCGACTGAATGTATGCGATTGTACGTGTTTCGCATGACTGGAGTCCAATCGCACGAATAAAGGTTCAATCGCACGAAAGTAGCTAATTCGCATGATTGAGGGTTGATTCGTGCGCATGGAGTTTGGGTCGTGCGAATGTGTGTTGTGTGGTATGACTGAATGCCAGCCATACGAATGAAGACTCAATCGTACGAATGAAGCTGATTCGTATGATTGGAGGTTGATTCGTAAGGATGGAGCGTTGAGTCGAGCGTCTGGTCCTGTTGTGTGACTGATGATGTTGAGTGTGAATTTCCCCTTGAACGTCTGATGATGATAAGGCAACATCAGTAAAAGTGTCATTGCTTGACCACAAAGATTAAAGTCAACGCTATCAACATGCACATACTATTTCAATTGAAAACAACCTAACATTTTACAGTTATCGACAATCCAATTGAAACTCCAAATACTTAACAAGTGCTATCTTTCTTAACCACGAGATCATTTCACAGATGTCATAAGCAATGACAACTACTCGTAGTACTTGGATCTACATAAGATGTGATACGTGTGTCCGCTTGTGTGTGTGTGCTACCCACGACCGAAACGATACAACCCGAACTGACCAACCATTACTATACGCTTTATACAGGTTATTAATGCTTAACAATAACTGTAAATAGGTGTTTGACCGATCATTGCATTCAACTGTTGGGAATCTCGATCTTTGATACTTACCACTTAACATGTGAGTTTCGTGTCCCCTTTTATGCTTATACTACTTTACAAACATTTACAAACATGGGGGAAAAGTATGCTCACCCATTTTCTATGCTGTACAACATACATACAATTTACATACTTGGAATCAACGTGCTACTGTTTTGTGGGTACTTATCTGATACATGCTTGAGTCTGCTTTGTGGTTCTTTCTTACAACCATTTAATTCCAGTGTGGAACCAACGGTTAGGTATTGGTAGTACTACTGGGTTGACACCCCCACCGTCATGTTGGTATACTAGTTAGTACCAACAATAGCCAGGTACGGGCCTTGGGTGAATATATTCCGACAAGATTCTTTGTGTACGTCATTAGGTTTGGCTGTAAAGCTCTTGTCATGTGATTTTGCTTACTTATAACTGTATGCACGGTATTCTGCAACAACTTTATACAGCATCAATTACTTAATTACTTTAAACCTGTGAACTCACCAACAATTTGGTTGACCATTTTGAGCATATCTTTTCAGGTGATCATGCTAGCTGAGGTTCTAGGTGTGCTGCCTTAGTGGAGACCCTAGGATGCATTTTCGGGCGAAACTAGTCTTTTGAAAACAATTGATGTAACTGTTTCAAACAACATTATACTTTGTAACTTGTTCCCGGGTTATGGGAATTGCATACAATGTATCATCTATGTTTTGTGATTTATGTATCATGTTCATGCTTATGACTATGTTGTCGTGAATACTGACTAAACACGACACAAGTCCCCTTGTTGTCGGGTGTCGTCATGACACGCTTGTCATCATTTTTATTATTGCATCTCTATCGCTTACCATGTGTTATGACGATTCCCGTCTCTTTACGCCCCCATGTTTCCGCTCTTAGCGGGGGTGTAACAGACTGGTATCAGAGCCATTGGTTATAGAGAATTAGGCAATACACTTGACCTAGTCTATAACCTAGGAACCTTCATGTAGATTTGCATGTCAGGGTTGTGTGCATATTGTATCTCATACGTGCTCCTCATTACTTGTTCGCTTATCTATCTATTTCGTGATCTTTTCACCCTATTAGAGAGCCTTGTGCTCACTCTTTTATGGGATGCTCCTATTAGATCTTCTGTTCCCTCTGCGCGCCAAGTTATCATAACCAAATTCGGGTATTGAGACCCGAAGATATCTTCATAGATCATATACTGCGCTTAACCTTGGATACTGAGACCGACTCGAGGAGGCTATGTCTGAGTCCTTTAAGGATGCGAGATAGGCAACCTCCACCAGACTATACGTGATTACATGCTTGGGCTCTTAGTTGACTTGATGGATTATTATGGATATGATGAAAAGGAAAGTCGGATGTCATGTAACCGGATCGGGCATCATTCTCGGTACATCGTGGGTGTGGTGGGAGCGCTGCGGGGAACCCTATATATAAACATCACCGGTATACCGAGAATATGCTTGAAATGGGCTGCATGGTGATCTTGACCAAGTGGAACATGAACATTGGAACTTGATAAGTGGAATACTTGTGTATCTTATGGTGACTAAAGCTTATATGTTACCTCTTTTATGAATAGAACATGCTGCCTCGAAGATCTACTCGTAGTAATAGTAGCGGAAGTGAAGCCCCAGGGGGCAGAGGCAGAGGCAGAGGCAGGGGAAGAATCCTAAGAACAAGTGATGCTCCTGCCAGTAACAATCAAGGAACGGGGAACACGATGTGGCAGCCCTGATCGCTCAACAGCTGGCCGCACTAATTCCGACCATCGTGGCCCAAGTGAGCGATGCTCTTCAGAATTCTCACCCCCACGGGGACGGTGGCAATGATAATGAGGATAACGGTAACCCGACCGGAACGAAAGCAATCAGGAGACCGGAAATGGTGGTACAGCCGTAACGAAACTGGAATTGTTAATGAGACCGGGGTTGTGAATGCTAGACGGGGATGTTCGTACAAGGAATTTGTGGTTTGTAAACCACGAGAGTTTGATGCAAAGGTGGAGCCATAGCTCTGACCAGATGGCTTGAAAAGATGGAGGCCGTGATCGACATCAACGAATGCCTCGACAGTCAAAGGATTAAGTACGCCACTTGCTCACTACAGGGCAAGGCACTAACGTGGTGGAACACTCAGATTCAGGCTAGGGGAAGAGAATCCGGGATGCAAATGTCGTGGGATGAGTTCAAGGCCCTAATCACCGAGGAGTACTGTCCTCTCAATGAGATGCAAAAACTTGAGCATGAGTTCTGGAATCATGCCATGGTGGGGGCTGGGCACGCAGCTTACACCGATCGTTTTCACGAGCTAGCAAGGTTGGTTCCACATCTAGTCACCCTGGAATCAAAAAGGATAGAAAGGTACATTTGGGGACTTGCACCTCAAATCCGGGCAATGGTAACCGCTATTGCTCCTCCTACTATTCAGAGCGCGATTCTGAAGGCTGGCGCTCTAACTGATGAAATGGTGAGAATAGGGGTATTGGGCAGGGGAGCCGAGAAAAGGAAAGAAGTTGGGGAAACGAGCCGGTCGAGTGCCGGGAAATTCGAGAAAAGGGCCAAGACAACCAGAAATTTTGTGGCCGTGACCCAGGGCAGGCGAGAATATGTGGGTCCGCACCCCCGATGCGATAGGTGCAACTTTCATCATCCCCCAGCTATGCCGTGCCGGGTGTGCGCTAACTGTAGACGCCCGGGACATTTAGCAAGAGACTACAGAACAGCGCCGAATATGGTCGCACCAGTCAACGCGGTTAACCCCGCCGGGAACGCCAGGGGCTGTTATGAGTGTGGGAGCCCTGATCACTACCGAAACATGTGCCCCAAACTGAATCGGGCGTCGGGCCAACAAGGGAACAACCAGCATCAGACTATGGCTATAGCTGGAAATCAAGGCCCGACTAACCAGGGGAACGCGGCTCGGGGACGCGCTTTTGCCATTGGAGCCAATGAAGCCCGTCAGGACCCAAATGTCATCACGGGTACACACTTACTCAAAAGTCACTTTGCATCTGTATTATTTGACACTGGAGCAGACAATAGCTTTATATCTTCTAAATTTATGCAATTGCTCGATTTGAGTCCTAGTAGGCTAGAAACTAGCTACTCTGTAGACATGGCCAATGGTAGGGTTGTTCAGGCCAACGAGATTATTAGAAAGTGCTCGATAATATTAGAGAACCACACCTTCGATATAGACTTGATACCATTCGAGCTAAGAAGTTTCGATGTGATTGTGGGAATGGATTGGTAGTCGAAACACGGGGCCGAGATTGTCTGTCGAGACAAGGTAGTGCGAATCCCTATGTCAGACGGGGGAGTACTCTGAATTCAAGGAGAAAGACCGGGGAGAAACTTAAAGCTTATTTCCTGCATGAAAGCACGCCGGAGTTTACGAAAACAGTGCTACTCTTTTCTGGCACACGTGGTGGAAAAGAAGGAAGAGGAGCAGAAATTGGCAAATATCCCTGTAGCGCGGGATTACCCAGATGTATTTCCTGATGACTTGCCTGGTTTGCCTCCTCCACGACAGGTGGAATTTCGTATTGAGTTGGTTCCTGGAGCGACACCGGTAGCAAAGACACCGTATCGGTTGGCACCGTCTGAAATGCAAGAGTTATCTAGCCAGTTACAGGAACTACTGGAGAAGGGTTTTATTCGGCCAAGTCACTCGCCTTGGGGAGCACCAGTGTTATTTGTCAAGAAGAAGGATGGGTCGTTCCGTATGTGCATCGACTACCGTGAGTTGAACAAATTAACTGTGAAGAATCGGTATCCTCTCCCTAGGATTGACGACCTGTTTGATCAGTTACACGGAGCTTCGTATTTTTCCAAGATCGACCTTCGATCTGGATATCACCAACTAAGACTTTTTGAGGAGGACATACCGAAGACAACATTTAGAACTCGTTATGGGCACTATGAGTTCTTGGTCATGCCGTTCGGATTGACTAACGCACCAGCTGTGTTCATGGACTTGATGAATCGGGTGTGCAAACCTTACTTGGATAAGTTTGTGATCGTATTCATTGACGACATACTTATCTACTCTCGATCGAAGGAGGATCATGAAGAACACCTTCGGGCAATACTGGAACTGTTAAGAGAAGAGAAACTTTTCGCCAAGTTCTCGAAGTGTGAATTCTGGCTGCGAGAGGTGAAGTTTTTGGGTCATGTGGTTAACAAAGACGGGATTCATGTAGATCCTGGCAAGATCGAAGTGGTAACGAAATGGGATACACCCCAGACACCTTCAGAGATACGACAGTTCTTAGGATTAGCCGGATACTATCGTCGTTTCATTGCGAACTTTTCAAAGATCGCTCAACCATTGACGTTGCTGACTCAGAAAGACAAGAAGTCTGATTGGGGAGATGCGCAAGAACGGGCGTTCCGAACGCTGAAAGATAAGTTGTGCAATGCACCGATATTGTCCCTCCCAGACGGAACTGATGATTTTGTGGTGTACTGTGATGCTTCGCATCAAGGGTTGGGATGTGTACTAATGCAGAAAGATAAGGTGATCGCCTACGCTTCGCGACAACTTAAGGTGCACGAGAAGAACTACATGACTCATGATCTTGAGTTGGGCGCTGTAGTATTCGCACTTAAAATATGGAGGAATTACCTGTATGGAACCAAATGCATTGTATACACAGATCATAAAAGCCTTCAACATATTCTGGATCAGAAGGAACTCAATATGCGACAACGACGTTGGGTAGAGCTTCTTAGTGATTACGATTGTGAAATACGGTATCATCCCGGGAAAGCTAATGTGGTGGCTGATGCCCTAAGCCGCAAGGAACACGTGAAACCACTACGTGCTCGAGCTTTGGGATTGATCATTCAAACAAATTTGAAAGCTCAGATCCAAATTGCACAAAGTGAGGCGTTGAAAGAAGAAAACCTTGCGGGAGAAGAATTCCGAGGGTTGGACAAACAATTGATGTGCCAGGACGATGGTGTGCAGTACTTCGTGGACCGTATATGGGTACCCAAGTGGGGAGGTGTACGTACCTTGGTCATGGATGAAGCACACAAGACCCGATATTCTATTCATCCTGGCGCAGACAAGATGTACCACGATCTTAAAGATCTGTACTGGTGGCCAGGCCTAAAGAAAGACATTGCCACGTACATCAGCAGATGCTTGACATGCTCGAAAGTTAAAGCTGAACATCAGAAACCATCGAGACTGTTACAGCAACCTGAGATTCCCGAATGGAAAGTGAGAACATAGCCATGGACTTCATTACCAAACTCCCTCGAGCGAGCAACGGGCATGACTCGATATGGGTCGTAGCGGATCGAATGACGAAATTAGCACACTTCTTGCCAATCCGAGAAGACTACAAAATGGACAAGTTGGCGAGATTGTACATTAAAGAGGTCGTGACAAGACACGGAGTGCCAGTGTCAATCATATCCGACCGTGACGGCCGATTCACTTCATCTTCTTCACTTCTTCACTCCCTACACACACATTTTCTCCATTCTAGCACCAAATCCAACCCGCTTCGTCTTGTTCTTGTTGTCTAGACTCCACCTACGGCCTAATCTACTCCATTCTAGCAGATAGACGACCTTGGTTGTCCCTTTTCCTTGCTTATTCACGGCTATCCAAACTAGGTTTCGGGTGTTCGGGTTCATCCGAGCACATGAGGTCGTGTGGGTGCGTGTGAAGTCTTTCTGCTTGTGTTTCATGTTTGTGTATGTTTGTAGAGTGTTTCTGGAAGTCCTTGTGGTGTAAAACTCGCGTTTTGAGCAGCTCGGGGGCTGCTCAACCCGACCATAGTCGCGATTCTGCAGTTTAGGTGACTGGGTCTATCAGGCGATGGAGCCGTGCGACTGAGTGAGTCGTGCGACTGAATCATGCGTCTAAGTCAATCATGCGACTGAGCTGTGCGACTAGGCATGTCGTGCGACTGAGTCGTGCGACTGTGAGTTTGTATGCGATTGAGTCATGCGTGCGAATGAGTGTATGTGATTGAGTCATGCGTATGAATGATTGTGTGCGATTGAGTCAGGTGACCGACTGAATGTATGCGATTGTACGTGTTTCGCATGACTGGAGTCCAATCGCACGAATAAAGGTTCAATCGCACGAAAGTAGCTAATTCGCATGATTGAGGGTTGATTCGTGCGCATGGAGTTTGGGTCGTGCGAATGTGTGTTGTGTGGTACGACTGAATGCCAGCCATACGAATGAAGACTCAATCGTACGAATGAAGCTGATTCGTATGATTGGAGGTTGATTCGTAAGGATGGAGCGTTGAGTCGAGCGTCTGGTCCTGTTGTGTGACTGATGATGTTGAGTGTGAATTTCCCCTTGAACGTCTGATGATGATAAGGCAACATTAGTAAAAGTGTCATTGCTTGACCACAAAGATTAAAGTCAACGCTATCAACATGCACATACTATTTCAATTGAAAACAACCTAACATTTTACAGTTATCGACAATCCAATTGAAACTCCAAATACTTAACAAGTGCTATCTTTCTTAACCACGAGATCATTTCACGGATGTCATAAGCAATGACAACTACTCGTAGTACTTGGATCACATAAGATCTGATACGTGTGTCCGCTTGTGTGTGTGTGCTACCCACGACCGAAACGATACAACCCGAACCGACCAACCATTACTATACGCTTTATACAGGTTATTAATGCTTAACAATAACTGTCAATAGGTGTTTGACCGATCATTTCATTCAACTGTTGGGAATCTCGATCTTTGATACTTACCACTTAACATGTGAGTTTCGTGTCCCCTTTTATGCTTATACTACTTTACAAACATTTACAAACATGGGGGAAAAGTATGCTCACCCATTTTCTATGTTGTACAACATACATACAATTTACATACTTGGAATCAACGTGCTACTATTTTGTGGGTACTTATCTGATACATGCTTGAGTCTGCTTTGTGGTTCTTTCTTACAACCATTTAATTCCAGTGTGGAACCAACGGTTAGGTATTGGTAGTACTACTGGGTTGACACCCCCACCGTCATGTTGGTATACTAGTTAGTACCAACAATAGCCAGGTACGGGCCTTGGGTGAATATATTCCGACAAGATTCTTTGTGTATGTCATTAGGTTTGGTTGTAAAGCTCTTGTCATGTGATTTTGCTTACTTATAACTGTATGCACGGTATTCTGCAACAACTTATACAGCATCAATTACTTAATTACTTTAAACTTGCGAACTCACCAACAATTTTGTTGACCATTTTGAGCATATCTTTTTAGGTGATCATGCTAGCTGAGGTTCTAGGTGTGCTGCCTTAGTGGAGACCCTAGGATGCATTTTCGAGCGAAACTAGTCTTTTTGAAAACAATTGATGTAACTGTTTCAAACAACATTATACTTTGTAACTTGTTCCCGGGTTGTGGGAATTGCATACAATGTATCATCTATGTTTTGTGATTTATGTATCATGTTCATGCTTATGACTATGTTGTCGTGAATACTGACTAGACACGACCCAAGTCCCCTGTTGTGATTGGAAGATGGTGAAGATGACATAGCCCTTGGTAACCCATCCTCAAACAGACTCTGTATGAAGGAGTCTGTATGTAGTCCGCATCAATGTGAAATTGAGGAGGTTGCTGAGAATGCACATTTGCAAGTGAGGATGGTGAGTCCTTAATGTCCACTCTTTCTAAAGAACTCCCAGGTTCTGTAGTTGTAATGACTTTCTCCCCCTTTTTGGTAGCATCACCCACTTGCATAGGTGAGCTGGAAGCTAGGTCAATCACATACACAGGTTCTTGTGTTCCTAGTTGAGCTATTCTTAAGGGTCTCCGAGCTAGTTTTTCCTTAAGATATGAAATCTCAAGTTGCTGATCATTGATCCTGTTATGTAAGGTAGTCACTTGAGATTCAAGGTGACTGACCTTTGAGACTAAATAAGTGCATGTTTTAGATAGTCTGTGCACCTTTAGTCTTAGATTCCCCTCATTTTCATCAGAAGAATTATTGGAGGATGAGATGATTGGACCAAAGTCCTCTCTCTCACCACCAGCTTCAAGTTCTTAGCTGTTGGATTTCCTCTACTCACTGGCAGTCTCAGTTGAGATGAAAGTAGGCTGAGTTGCCATGGTTGAGGTCTTAATGATGTAATCACTTTCAGAAGTGAGAGCCTCTTCCATATGGACATCCTGAACAGGTTCAGAAGTGTCCACCTCAGTAGTAGGTGACTGATGGGAGCTAGAAATTGGAGCCTCAGAAGCACTCATCTCTCTTTGAGTAGGGGAAAAGAAGAGAGAGTCATGGTACTCACTGAAACCTAGTATAGAAATCAAGGTTGGGGAATTGGTTGGTTGAGATCTATAGGCTGGGGATGGTAACTGTCCCCTAAAGGTTGATCACTTGAGTGTAGAGACTCAAAGTGATGGCTTAAGGTAGTTGGGCTAATGATCTCATCAGGCTGAGCATGAGGAACCTCAGCACTGATCCTTGAAGAGATGGGAGTGGTCTGCTCCCCAGGAGAAGCGGGAGCTCCAGTGTCCACTTCTGCGTGTAAGGGTGAGTGTATGGGGACCTCCACAGACTGAATAGTCTGAGTAGGGGTTCGTTTGGACTTTCTTTTGTATGTGAGGGTAATTTGAGGCTGTTGAGGTGTTCGGGAAATAGTAGGTGTCGGTTCAACACAAGCTTGTGTTGCTAGGTTGTCACCTTGGGCAATGAGCTCTAACATTTTTCGGACTAGGGATGTTTCTACCACAAGAAACCAACAGTGGGCTTTCTCAGTATTTTAAAGATGTCGGGCTTCATTTGTCCTAGTTTAAGAATGTTACCTATTTCCCTTAACTGTGAGCCCAGTTCACAGTTAAGAATGTACTAGACATATCTAGGAAACATGTAATATTCTAAGGACTCTAAGTTAGCAAGCAAGTTGGTATAAACAAACTAAGAATACCTGAACTTGACCCCTTGAACCATTCCATGGATGATGAAGGAGAGATCCTCAGGAATCTGGTCCCATCCACCATGCTTGTTTGACAAGCTGTGAATGACCACATGGAGCAGGAATCTCCACTGGGATGAGACCTTCCCTTTCCTAAAGGTCTTTACAAAGAAATCTTCCTCATATCCCATCTGCTCAAAGGAATGATTAACAGCTTCCTTTGGGAAGAACACCTCACCTTCTTCATCATCTAGCTGAAGATGCATGTTGATGATGGCCGGAGTGATGAAGACTGTTCTGCCCTGCAATGTAGCAGACAGTGCCTTCTCCCCATCCATTACGACCTCTCGGCAGGTCTTCCAGAAATCAAGCAGATGATCCTCATAGAGTGCAGGATCAGTGGTTATGGAGGTGAAGTAATTTGAAAAAGCTAAGAATCGATAAACCTCTGAGAAATGAGGATCTTTCTTAGAGCTTAACAGAGCAACCTGATTATGCTGCCTGTGTAGCTGCATGGTAAGCAAGATTGGCCATTGTGAGGTAGCTTAAAGATGAAGAAAGAAGGAAGAAAGAAATTTCAAAGAGAATTTGGGTTTTAGGTATGGAGGAAGAACAGATCATAGAAAGAGAGGAAACCGTTGGGTTTATATGTGAGAGGGATTTCACATAAAGTTTAATGAAAGAGGATAAACTTTAAAATCTGGATGTCGGTCCCACCTCTGAAAAAGTAGTTTACTTTTGCTCAAAAAGTAGTTTTCTTGGAAATCAAAAAGCTTCCGAAGGTAAATTGTTTTCGGAAGTTTTAATTAAAAAGCTTCCGAAGCTAGAATGACTTCGTAAGAATTTCCTGAGAGTTTTCAAAATTTTGCTTTGGAAGAGAAATTAAAACTTGATTGCTTTGTATATAAAACACAAAGCTTCAGAGAGTTAATTTTGCTTCCGAAAAATAGTCCTTAAAAATGAATAAGTGTCTGAGACAAGTATTTAACCTTCGGAAGATAGATTAAAAACCTCTTCCAAAGGTTAATTTCTTAGGCAGTTATTTATTTTGAAGGCATGATTTGCTTCTGAAATTAAAAGCATAACTTCCGAAGGATCAAAAATTGTCAAAAATCTAAGAAAAGTCTTCAAAAAGATAATTTTATCCAGAGAAAACATGAGCTTACGAAAGTGATAAACTAGACAACTTAGGACACACATATTTTAAGAAATAATAAGAATTAGTTTTAAGAAAAACCTACTCAAAGTTGATCATCCCAAAAGCTGATATTAGATATTTAAATCTCTGTTCATCAAAAGACTTTGTAAATAGATGAGCATATTGTTCATCTGTGTGAACTTTGACTAGTTTAATTAATCTATTTTCATGGTTATCTCTTATTACATGATACCTGATATTGATGTGTTTGGTCCTTGAGTGCTATACAGGATTCTCTATGATTGAAATAGCAATGTTGTTGTCTATGTGAATGGGAGTCTCCTTGAAGTTTAAGCCATAGTCTAGCATCTGTTTCTGAATCCATAGCACTTGAGCACAGCAGCTTGGAGCAGCAATGTATTCAGGTTCAGCAGTTGATGCAGAGACACGGGATTGTTTCTTGCATTGCCATGAGACAACCCTTCCACCAAGGAACTGGCATCCCCTATATGTAGACTTTGTAGTCATTTTGCAACCACCATAGTCACTATTTGTATAAGCATACAGATTGAAGTCAGGATTCTTTGGGTACCATAAACCAAGTGTTAAGGCACCTTTCAGGTATCTAAGAATCCTCTTGACAGTGATGAGGTGAGACATCTTAGGGTTGGCTTGATATCTTGCACAAATGCATGTAGCAAACATAATATCAAGCCTGCTAGCAGTAAGATACATAAGAGACCCAATCATAGAGCTGTATAAGTGTTCATCTACACACTCCCCCTCAAGATCAAGTCCAAGGGAGTGGTTTATGGCTATGGGTGTCTTAGCAATCTTACAATCCGTCATGTTAAATCTCTTGAGTATGTCTTGAACATACTTTGACTAACTTATAAAGATGCCATCTTCAACTTGCTTCACTTGAATTCCCAGAAAGAAATTGAGTTCCCCCATGGCACTCATTTCAAATCTATCTTTCATCAGCTTCTCAAAGTCTTTGCAGAGCTTTGGATTAGTTGAACCAAATATGATGTCATCCACATACACTTTAACTAGCAGAATGTCATCCACATACACTTGAACTAGCAAAATGTCATTTCCTTGTCCTTTGATGAAGAGAGTTCCATCTATGGTACCTATCTTGTATCCATGTTTGCAAAGATACTCAGACAGTGTCTCATACCACTTCCTGGGAGCCTGATGCAGCCCATAAAGAGCTTTGTCAAGCTTGAAGACATAATACAGATGATCAGGATCTACAAAACCAGGTGGTTGTTTGACATATACCTCTTTATCAATCACTCCATACAGAAAGGCACATTTTACATCAAGCTGAAAGACCTTGAAGTTCTTGGATGTAGCTAATGCCAGGAATATCCTAACAGCTTCCAGTCTTGCTACTGGAGCAAAGATATCGATGTAGTCAATCCCTTCTTCTTGTGTGTACCCTTGAACAACTAATCTAGCTTTGTTCTTGATGATAATGCCTCTGTCATCTTTCTTACTCCTAAACACCCATTTGGTTCCAATGGTAGTCTTCCCATGAGGAAGAGGACAAAGGTTCCAAACTTTCTACCTTTTGAATTGAAGCAGCTCTTGTTGCATAGCCTCAACCCAACTTCCATCCTTTAGAGCCTCATCAACTTTCTTTGGCTCTATTCAGGATAAGAAACAAGATTGAAGACAAACATTTGCTTCATGGGTGTGTCCTCTTTTTCTTACTCCTGTGACAACATCTCCAATGATGTTTGTGGTAGGTGAGACTTGTGGTTCCTAAGCTGAGGGATCACAGCAAGTTGCTGAGAAAGATCTAAATTAGAGAAATTTAGATCTGGCATGGATGTTTCTCCCACCACATCAGCACACTTATCAAGAGAAACTTGATCCAAGCAGTGTGTGACATCATTGATGTTGTCATCTATGGTGTGGTTAGTAGCATCAAGACATTTTTTATCACTGTCACCACCACCACTGTTGTCTTCCATAATTGCAGTATACTTATCTGGTTGTGGAGTGTCTGAGCTGGAATTTGAAGGCACCCCAGATGCGTCAGCTTAGTTTGTCATTGTAGTGCTGATACAGACCTCATTTGTAGAAGTAGTTCTAATTGGAGCTGAAGATGTGTGACTTGAAGATCTTCTCAGCTCAAATCTTGGATCAGGATCACCTGTATTTAGATTTTCTACAAATCCTGAAACATTCTCACAAGATTTGTTAAAACAGTTGGTAACTAAATCAAGATCAAATAGCCAATCAGGACCAGAACCAACCACACATGGTGTGTGTTCATTAAAAATCACATTGGCTGACTCCTCAACAATTTTATTTCTGAGATTGTATACTTTATAAGCCTTAGCTTGAGAAAAGTATCCAGTAAAGTGTCCATCATCTGATTTCTCAGCAAATTTGGAAATTTGATCTTTGGTATTCAAGATGACCTGAGAAAACCAATGAAAGGTTTCCTCTTGTGCCAAAGTTCATAAGGAGTCTTGCCATGAGTCTTGACCATTAAAACTTTGTTCTGCACATAGCAGGTAGTGTTGACTGGCTCTGCCCAGAAGGTGATGGGCAACTTAGAGTCAGACAATATGGTTCTTGCAGCTTTAATCAATGTCCTGTTTCTCCTCTCAGCAAAACCATTCTGCTGAGGAGTCCTGGGAACACTGTATTGTCTTGTAATACCATTTTCATCACAAAATGTATGAAGGATTTGGTTCTTAAATTCGGTTCCTTGATCACATCTTATGATCTTGACCTTATGATCAGATTGATTCTCGATCTTTAAGATGAAATTCTTCAGAGTCTCAGGAGTTTCATCCTTAGTTCTAAGGAAGAAGACCCAAGTGAATCTTGTAAAGTCATCTGTGATCACTAAACAATAAGAGGTCCTTCCTAGACTCATTACACTGGTGGGGCCAAAGATATCCATATGTAACAAGTGTAGGGGTGTAGTGATGGAGTTTCTTTCCTTAGGCTTGTGAGATACCTTATGTTGCTTCCCTTGTAGGCATGCAAGACAATGGTCATCACTTGTAACCTCTTTCTTTGATATTCCAGTTACCAAATTATTCTTAATTAATTTATTCATGTTCTTAAATTTACATGGCACATTCTTTTATGCCATAGGAAAGACTCATCACTATTGGCTTTAGACGGAAAGCATAAAACCTCTCTAGAGGGAGATGTTTCTTGCAAATCCATCTTGTACATGTTCCCTTTCCTAGGGGCTCTAAGCAGGATATGCTCATGAGGAATGACCACACCAAGCTTGAGAACAATGCACTCATGCTCAGTAAAGAGCATGTTATGACTCTTATCACAAAATTGGGATACACGCAGAAGATTGTACCCAAGCTCTTTGACAAAGTTTACCTTTTCAATGCCGAGCTTACCATTTGTGACCATGCCCCTTCCTGAAGTGTAACCACCTTATCTCCTCCCAAAGAAACTTGTCCTCCATCAATCCTCTCAAAGTTCTGGAGTAGTGACCTATTGCCTGTCATGTGCCTGGAACAACCACTATCAATGATCCAGACATTCTTGTTTGTCTTGAGCTATCCCTGCACAAGAAAAGGATTAGTTACATTTTGAACCCCAAGCCTTGCTTGTCTTGGGCTCAGAAACAGAAGGTAATGCAACAGTAATAGATCCTATGGTTGTGCTGAGAGGATCTTTAGTTGTTGTTGATGGAGAATTCTCAATCACTTGGTCTTTCTTAGACTTCCACACCACCTTTGGAGTCTTGGACTTGACCTTCTAAAATTTTGAAGCTTTTACAACTTCAGAAGTTTTGATAACTGAACCTTCGGAAGATTCTGCAGACACTGCAGCAAACTTCAGTGCTTTGGAAGAACTCCTTTCTTCCGAGACCAACTTCTCTTATGAGGGTAATTTTCCACTTGCCTTCTTCTTAGATTTGGAGCTTCCAAAGGAAACAGATTTTCCTACCGAAGCTTGAATCTTCATGGAACTCTTTGAAGTCTTTGTCTTGGTCATATGGACAGTACCTTTAGGATTGTATGGACAATCCTTAGCAATATGAGTTGTACTTTCACACATGACACACACTATTTTCTTCTTCACAAGAGTCTTCTGCTAGGAACAAGACTGTCTTTGGTCACACCCCTTCTCCACCTTCATCTTTGCAAATGCTAAGACAATTGTTTTGGGCTGGGAACTGTTCTTGGAGTTTGATGGTCCAGGCTGTGCAGCAGTGGTACACAACAGATCAGTCTTTTTCTTGCTACTGAGATGATTTGAACAAGAACTAGAACTCTTCGCAGAAGAGTTTTAGTTGATGTCATCAGTCCTTACTACTTCAAATCCTGCAAAGATGAAAACTTGTTTCTGCTTAGAGTCAAAAGTAGCCTTGATCTCTTGAGCCTTCCTTGCTTTTCTTTTGCTCTTTCTGATCACGTTCTTTCTCATGGACTTAGTCATCATATTCTTCTTCTTCTCCTCAAAAGGATAGTGGCCCTTCTTAGAATCCTCCTCTTCATTCTTCTCAGAGGAATTCTTCACTATCTCTTCTTCATCCTATTCACTCATAGGATCTATGAGAGGAAGCTCATTGCAGGATCGTTGAAGGGTGTAGAGTTACAACACAACAACACAAAGAGGAGATAAACTAAACTTAGATCAAACAATAAACTGGATTAACCAAGAGATGACACTAAGAACACAAGTAGTATATTAGACAGAACACAAAGAGCACAAGTGTTTGGTTTTCAAGAATGCAGTATATTGCCTTCTCTATGCTCTATTACAAGTGTTACAAAAAGCATATTCGAAAGATACAAGAACATGAGATACTTATACAACATCCTACAGCTAGCTATACTTTGAAAGCCAGCTGGATACAATTGACTAGACACAAATAAAATCAATTATAGAGTCAAAAGGCAGATTGTCTTTTGACTAGTGACTATGACATGCCATAACTCACATCCTTATCTATTACAAAAAGGATAAAGTACATAAAATGGAAAGTTACAGACTCAAGACCTCAATGTACAGTTACCAAAAGCATGGCCCTTTCACCAAACCATGTTAGTTGGTGACTTGCAGAGTTGCAGCGGAAAGGTGTCCAGCTTTATGGAACAGTACATCAGATAAAGCATGTTTACTAAAAGTCTTCGGAAGAAATCTGTGTTCATGAACTTGAAGCTTCGGAAGACTTTGTCTCTGAGGCTTCGGAAGACTTCATCTTTGGCTTCGGAAGATGTTGGTCTTGGCTTTGGAAGATTTCACACTTAGAGTATTTCTGTTGCACATGTGAAACTTCCGAAGCATTCCACTTCAATGTACTTGTGCAGCATGTAGGAAAGACTAAAGATGTTTAGGTTGCATCAGCCTCTTCATTAATCTCTACAAACTCCCCTAGGCTCATGCTACCAAAACATTTAGAAAACTTCAGATATTAACAGTCCTCATTAGGATGATCACCATTCCTTTCTTCATAAGATGATCAGGATCCTTCAGGCTGTCAAAGTGTCTTCTCATGTCAAAGAGATCATGCAAAGGCAACTGAAACATATCTTGCCATGTATACATGTCTTCAATGCCTTGATCTCTAATAACATGCCACCTTTCTGGATTTGTGGTGTATGTCCAAGACAAGATGGGTCTTCCTGATGCTAGAGGAGCTACTGAGGTTGGAGTTTATTGAGCTTCCTCTGGCTGCACATCCTCAGGCTATTCTGATTTATCTTGAGGTTCAGAAGGGGATTCAGGCTTCTTCTTCTTAGACTTTGGTATAGAAGCCATCCTGTTCCTTCTTTTTCCAAATTTTAACTGAGAAGACTGACCTGTAGCACCAGATTGATCTTCACTGTCTTTCTCAATTCAGACTACCTCTCTCTCAGGTTCAGATGGAGAAGAAGGTTGAACCTACTGTGGATCAGAAGATGAAGCTTGCTGAGCATTAACAGGAGGTCCAGGTTGTGTTGTGTCTGTTTGTTCAACCTTAACCTCCACTTCAGGTGGGGCCTGACTTGGGGTGGAGTGTAAGTCAGAGAGCACTCCACTCTTAATCTTCTGCTTGATTACCCTGATATGCTCATCCATAGTGGATAGAGACATGGGTCCAAGTCTCCTTCCGGAGAATCCATACAGCTTCAAGAAGCTCATCATCCTCTGCCTATCAGCAGACTTCTTCATACTCTTTTGGATAATGGCTCTTGACTTTACAGCTTCTTCCCTCAGCTTCTTCTTTGTTGTCTTTCTCACGTGATGGCTTTGTCTTAGAGTGCTTGATCAGATTTTCTATAATGAAAATGGCACTTTTGTCATCAATATGGATCGAAGTCTCCATGAAATTAAATCCATAGTCCAACATCTGATTTTGAATCCACCACAGCTAAGCACAGCAACTAGCAGCACCAATGTATTCAGCTTCAACAGTTGATGTTGAGACACATGATGTAACGCCCCAAATGTCAAAACGAGTAATCAATGCTAATGGGCTAAATTAGTGGGAATTTAATAAAAAATAAAGGAATGAAATGGGTTATGGGCTAAATTTGACATATGGACAAGAGCCTAAGTGATTAGTCCCATAATCAGCCCTTTAACCCACCCAATCAGCCATCATCTTCCTCATTGCAACTGTAGCCACCAAGTTCTAGAGAGAGAGAGAAGAGAGAGAAAGTGAAGAAAACTCAATATTTGGAGCTTCAATGATTAAGGGATTGAAGATCTGAATGATTGAGCATCAAACCACAAGAAAGGAGCAATAAATCCACGTAAGAATTAGCCTCTAAACCCTTCTGTTGATCAAACCCGGATTCTAGGGTTTTGGGTTTTGAAAAGTTGCACAGAATAGAATAAAGGTCACATTTTTACGTATGAAAACATATAAAAAAGCTTAGATATAGCTTCATGGATGATAAACTAATGATTTGGACATAAAAAGTTGTGATTTTGTGTTAAAAATGGGTTGGTTTGTAATTTTTATGCGTTCTGCAAAACTGTCTACTCATCCAGTGAAATTGTGTATTCAAGCCACGAACCTATGAGCTTTCTGCGAAACTATTGTTTTGCAGGTAATTTTGTAGCCATGGAATTCCAATGAAAGTTAGGTGAAACTGCCATGCGAAGCTGGCAGCGAAACTGCCATGTGAAACTAGCAACGAAACTACCAGCAAAACAGCTTAATTAGCAGTGAAATTAGCAGCGATTTTTGGCAGAAATTAACCCCTTTGGGTGTTAACTTATCTACAAGTTGTGTAGTGTGATCCTAGCTTAAGAGCTTAGTCTAGAAGCTGCTCACTGCATCCAAGTGAGTTCTGGATCCCCTTATTTATAAGTTTTTCTATGTTTTGGGGCTATTATGCATACTAAATATACATTTTTGAATGACAAGATTTTTAAGAGGTTTTAACAAGAAGATTGATATTTCTATAACAAAATGTGCTATATAAATGTTTAACAATAAAATTTCTTCACGCTAACTAGCAGTGAATCTACTTATCTGGCAGCAAATTTAGGCAGAAATTAACCCCTTTAAATGTTAACTTATCTGCATGAGGTTTAGTTGATCTTAGCTTACAAAGCTTAGTTTAGAAGCTACTCAGTATATCCAGGTGAGTTATAGATCCCCTTATTTATGAGTTTTCCATTTTTAAGGCTATTATGCAACATGGGACAGCAGCATTGCCCCTTGGACCCCGCTAGGGGCTGCTGCCCCTAGGTACCCGCTATTAAGGGCTACCGCCCCCGAACCCTCGCTGTCCTGGGAAGGGTCGGTATGTTTTTATGATGACTTGTAATTGGTATGTTGTGTACTTAATAAGTTAAGTGTTATATATTAAAGTGAAAGATAATATTAATGAGAAATGAAACTTAATGAATGTTACCCTGGGCCTATATGATAATGAAAAGTCTTGCAAGCACTATGATAGACTTTACTAAGTGAGTCTGATGTATGATGATGATGGATCCGTGTTCATGAGTAGGCTATGTGCCTTGCAGTATGGATTAACTGTCGAGGGTTAGCTACCATTTTCATGCATACTGATAGGTATCGACATTCATTATTGATCAATAGGGAGCTCTTGCCTTGTGCAATCTTGTTTGTGATGAAGTGAAAGAAAACGAAAGAAAGATAATGAACATGCTTATTAAGACGCTAAACGCTATGTATTATGATGTATGCATGGTCATTATATGAAGGATAAAGTTTATATTTGCTTATATTAACTAAACCAGAACTCACTCAGCAAAGCTGACTTTTATGCATAATAGTTGGCATGTAAATGCTGATGCTGAGGATGGCATCAGTTTGAGAGCTACTTGGATGGCAACAAATAAATGGCTATTTAATTCTGTTGCAATGTTTTGGTGATTAAAATGATTTTATGCTATGATTAACCAAGTGTGTGGCTTTCCGGGATTGGGGCCTTACACAAAATTGCTTCTTGCATTGCCAGGAGATGATCCTTCCACCAATAAATTGATATCCTCCTGATGTTGATTTCTTGTTGATATTGCAGCCACCGGTCACTATTAGTGTAACCATAAAGATTGATATCTTGATCCTAGGATACCAGAGACCCATTTTAGGAGCTCTTTTCATGTATCTAAAGATTCTTTTACCATCAACTAGGTTAGACACCTTTGGGGTTGCCTAATATCTTGCACAAATGTAGGTTGCAAACATGATATCAGGTCTACTTGTTGTGAGATACATCAGGGGTCCAATAATTGCCCTATACTAATGTTGATCACTATCCTCCCCATCAAAGTATGGACAAAGATTGTGATTTCTGGGTATGGGTGTCTTTGTTGGCTTACAATCCTTCATTCAAATCTTTGTAAAATGTCATACACGTATTTAGATTGATTTATAAAGAACCCATCTTTCATCTACTTTAACTCAGTCTGAGAATGTCACATGATGACATTCTCCGACTAAATTTCTTACCTTGATAAGAAATTACTAATTCCAAGAGAATTATTGTTACCCTAGCAGTACATTACTGAGCCTATAAATACAACGTATAGGCTCACACTTTCATACGGCTAATTACCTTACAATACATCGATCAATATGATCAATCAATCACAAAAAAACCCTAGCAACCGCCACATCAATTACACTAAAATCATCAATAAAACCACAACCAAACATCATTTTTAGCAATTACTATTTGATAATTTTTAATTACTAATGAGTGTTGTAATGAAATACGTCTGAACCAAATCGTGTTCATTCATATATTGCAATTTATTGTTTTGTTCTTTATTATTATGTTATATTATGTTTGTTATTTTATAGCCAATCAATTGAACAACGAGTAGTGATAATTTCGTGATCATCATTCGAATTCAATCTAATACTGATAATTCTTTATTCCAATCCTTGGATTCATAAGTGCTATCAGAGCCAAGGTTTCATTGATTTAGATTGATTGATCTATTACTGTTAGAATTGTTTGATTGATTGTCTATATCATTAGATCTATTAGCTTGTTGTTTAGATCTATTGATTGCAAGTAAAAATGCTTTTGGTTATTCATAACAATTTAAGAGTTTATTATCCTGATTCAAGGTTGTCATAGATTAATTAATAGCTAACGAAGGAATTATAGTCAACGATTTGGTGTAAATCATTTATAAAACAATCAAACTATGATTCATCGTTCAATGAGTACTGTTACATTGCTCGATTAACATTGATCTACATTCACGATTTATTGATACATAGATCTGTGTTATTGATTGATAATCAACAAGTGTTCAATTCATTTGAACAAAACATATCAACAAACATCCTCGATTTGGTATCACTTTTGATAATCATTAAGAGGATTGACTAATTTGTGAATTCAACTACTTAATTATTCAATAATCAAGTATTTGTCAGTAATTAGTTCATTCACAAAAGGAATTTGCTTTAGTTGAATATTAATATTTTGATAATCATTAGGAGGTGAGTAACTCATTCGGTGGATCATCATACCAAACTCCAAAGTTGGAAACCAAGGTAGATTTCAAATCCTGGAAGATCAAATTCACAAATCATGTGAATTGCACAAATTCTAACTTATGGTGTCAATAACTGAAGGTCCTTATATTCCACTAGCTCTTGGAGCTGATTATAAAAACAATAATCAACCCATAAACACAAAAGATCTATCACCTAAGGATGTTAAAAGGGTAAAAGTTGATTTTAGACCTTATAGTTTGCTCAATATGGTGTTACCTAAAGATACACTAATCAAGTGTGAGAACTACAAAACAACAAATTCCTTTTGGAAAATACTTCACACCTTCTATGAATAGAATGATGAAATCAAACGCATAAGGAAGGATACTCTTCATTCCCAATATGAAACATTTTATCATATTGAGGGTGAATATGTTCCACAACAACTCCACAGGTTTATGCAATTAGTAACGAAGATGAATATCTTGAAATTAAAGTATACTAATGAGGAGTTAAACAAAAAGATGCTCCACATTTGCCTGAGAGTTGGAAGCAAACTATCTCCATGTTCAAGAACACCCTTGATCTCAAAACCATTAGTTTAGATACATTGGTGCCTAAAGAAGAAGGTCTTAATGAAAAGTCAAGAAACATGAGTATGAGAACACATGTCACTCCTTATCAGTTTAAAGAAACTAAAAGTGCTAAAAGTACTTTTACTTCTAACAATGATAATGACAATTCTTGTACTTTGAGTGAAGATGAGGAAGAAGTTAGTTTCTATTCATCAAAGTCTACAAAAACATCTGCTCAGAGTAAGTCAGCAAAAGAAACATGAAGATCTGATGAAAAGAAAGATTCATCTACAGCATCATCAAAGTCTTCCTCCAACATCATTCAAGCAGAGCCCACCACTGTGATTTTGGAATCTGAAGAACAAAAAGTAGCATTTGCATCCTTCAGCTCAAGTTTTCAAGCTATTTGGGAAGCACTCTAACACCTGCTAATATCTGCTAGCAATATTTGGAAGAACTTTATCCAGATGAAGTAGAGGAAATGGATCTTCAGTGGTAAATGTCAACGATTTCATACAGAGCCAAACAGTACCTTAGATGAAACAAAAACTTAGCTGCAGTAGGTAAAACAACCAAAATTAGAGTTGATAAGGTAAAAGTAACATGTTTCAAATGCAATCTCTATGGACATTTCTCAAAAGAGTGCAATCAACAAGCAACTTCTGACATGAGATAGAATCACCAACATTAGCAATATCAGTCTCATCAACATCAATCTCATCAATCAACAACATCTCAAAGATCCTTCAAACAACCTCAGCTAAATGACTCATCCCCACTAACCACAAGCTCATCAACAGGACCTAGTAATCCAAAAGAAACTAGGCTGATAAATTTACAAGATGGTACATATGACTGGAGCATGTATGAGAAGGAAGTATTGGAAAAGAATCAAGCTTTAATGGTGAACATGGAAAACAAAGTTTCACCTATCACTAGAGAGGTAAGGGATAGACTGTGTTCATCATCACGTGTTAAGGAAGTTAAAAGATACAGAGTCCATGCCTAATAACTTGCAAATAAAGTTAAAGAAACAATGGCATAGATGAATCTCATGAAATAGAACATAAACTATATCAAATCAAAATCAACTCTTTGCAAAAAGATATATATAAACTTGTTTGTAAAAATTATGACTTAAAAGTCCAAGTTGAGCATCTGACCACTTCCTTAACAAAATCCATGTCTGATAATGCATCAACTAAAGTGAAACTTCAGAAGTTTAAACTATCATCTAAACAATATGAGAAATTATTAAATTCTCATATTGAATCAAAGAACAAGTATGGGTTAGGATACAATGTTGTTGCACCCCCTTTAAATGATAAATACACCTTTACCTGAAACAATGTCAAATTGTTTGTCAAATCATTGTGTGCCATGCACCAAAAGTTTGAAACAAAAATTAAGCAATTGATTAATGAAAATGATTCTAAGGTAAGTGAAACTATGTCTTCTAAATCAGAATAAGTGAAACAATATGACTCGGAATTTGACTATGATGAATGTGATGACTTGGATTATTCTAATGAACATTTTGAGAAAGTGTGAATGAAATAAATTATTGGTAAGAATGTCTCATTCGAACCAATCATTCCCAAAATTCTTGATAAAACAAAGCTACCTTATCCTCCTAAACAAAGAAACATGTTGAAAACCATCTGTAAGAGGATAGCTTAGCTGAATGAAATGATTTATGAACTCAACAAACAACAAAATTCATCAACTAAAGATGGGGTGCAGTACACATCAATGGAAGAAATAAAAATTTCTTCCGCAGAAGGAAAGAAGAAAACTGTTGGTCAATCATCCGTTGGAGATCTTCGGAAGAAAAAGAAAAATGTTGATCGTTCTACTTCCGGTAGCAGAATTCTGAAAGAAGAAAATTCATGACCAATCCCATCCATTGTAGATCTCTGAAAGAAGAAAACTGTTGAATTAGAGAAAGATCAACGAAAACTAAATGCATCAATCATCAACAAAGTCAATCCACAAAAGACTGTTAATCCTAAGCAACATAAGTCAGTTGCTTCCAAACAAGAACCATTTGATATCATGTCAAGAAATGTGAAGGATTCATTAGATGCCAAGTTTGAAAGAGAATTGGTAGAACAAAAAAAGAAGAAGAAAGTGATTGCTAATGAAAATGATGAAGAAATGTATTGTAAATAATGTGACATGAAAAATCATAACACTAAAGATTGTTACTTCAACAGCTATTGCTCCATTTGTAATATGAACAATCATATGACCACTTATTGTTATTTCAACAAACATTATGCAATTTGAAACAAAAATAATCATCCCACTTAGGAATTTTATTTCAAGAAAAAACAAACCAAAGAGCACAAAGAAGAAACAATCTAAGAAAGTTTAATCAAACTCTCAATCAAGTGATAATCCGGAATATTCAAAGCCAAATAAGTAGCAGTCGAAGGAAAAGCTACCAAAACCAAAGAAGAAACCATTTGCTGATGGTAATTCTTTGAAGAAGAAAGAAAAACCTCATCATCAACTCAAAACACCTCACAAAAAGGTAGATTTGACTAATAAGAAAGCAAATATCGATGACACCTTCTTTGATCACTTTGAGATGGGTACTCAAATACCATAATCAAAAACAAAAGATGGTGAAACTTTCTTCAATCAGAGATCATCACCAAACTTAAGCAGCAACCTAACAACGAAAAGATGAAAGAAGAAGGGCCAGAGAATTAAGAACAAAGTTCCACAAGCTCATCTTCAATAGAATCATCCTCACCACAAACAAAACATAATGAATTAATTGAGTCTAAAATCAACACTGAAACATCAAGACTCATTCATGTCGGAGTAACAATTTTAGATACGTGTGGTAAACCCAAGATCATTAAGGCTTGGGTCCCTCATTCTAATTGATTTTTTATGTATGCAGGAACAAGCGTGAAGGGCTGATAACAAGTGGTATGTTGATAGTGGCTATTCGAGGCATATGACATGAAACTTTTCTCTATCACATGATTTTAAACATAAAAATGCATCCCATGTGGCATTTAGTGGGGATAAGAAGGGAGGAAAAATTGTTGGTGAAGGAATGGTAACTAATGGTGTTCTCAAGTTTGAGAAATTAAACTATTGTGAAAATCTACAATACAATTTAGTAAGTTTATCTCAATTTTTTTTCAAAGTTATACCACTTTGTTTGATAATACTAATTGTTACATTATTAAGCCATGTTTTTCAATTCGAGAAGACTGGATCCTTCTTAAAAGATCAAGAAAAGGAAACACTTATGTTTTGGATACGAACAATATTGTACTCATAAGCAATGAAACATGCAGAAGATGAATCTTAGTTGTGGCATTGAAGGCTTGTTCATTCCAACATGAAGAACATGAATAAATTGGTGCAAAATGACCTAGTCATTGGACTTCCAAAAAGAGAATTTTTGTTGGATTCTTTATGCCCAAGACACATAGAACATTGATGTGGTTAGTACGTTATGATCCAAGTCGGGTCATACCCAATAACAAGCTTAGCAAATACCAAATAATACTTAATTGATGATATGATCATGCAATTAAATAGATACACCAAATTAGAAAATGGGTTTTCTAAATAAGTTGCATATGAGATTGAACAACTTATATGGATATTTTGTTCATGGATATTATTTGTAATGTTGTTTAATTTAGTTAAATAACTTAAAATAATAGAAGTGTGTGTATGTTATATAATTAAAAGGTTAATTATATATCTATTTTAATCAAATAGTTTAACAAGGTTTAAAAGGGAGTTTTTGGGGGGAAAACAAAATTGAGATTAGGTTCGGCCGCCCCTTAGGGGTTTCTCTCTTTTGTTTTCCTTTTGTGGTCTTCAGACTTTGGATCTCCTAGAACAAACACACACTCCATCCAGCTCTCTCTTTCATTTGCAAAAGGGTCACAAGAACATCAACTCTTCTTATGGAATAAAGAGTTCAAGGCTGAAAATGGTCCAGCACCCTTCTTGATTCTTCACGGCTGGAACAAGGCTCCAGCAACCTTCTTGATCTGATTTTGGTGCTCAAATACTAGCAACAAGGTGTTTTCTTGATGCTTGTGGGTATGGATTCTTGAGGACACCTCTCCTTGGTGTTTTGGTCATTCAAGAACTTCACCTTCTTCATCAAAATTTGTTTTTCAGCAGCTTACAAAAGGTGGTATGTATGGCTTGTTTTGGGTTGTTATTTCTTGTTGATAGCTAGTTCATAGCTAGTTCAAACACATATAAATGATCCTATGCTCTTGGGTTTGTTGATGATATGTTATAAGCCTTAATTTTTCAGATTACTAATCATAATATTAAGGTATTTATCCACTGCGTTTTCATAGTTTAAAAGGTTAAACTACTTTGATTTTGTTCAACAAACCCAACAATTTTATTGTTCAAATCATTGTTCCTCATGTTATAAAGAAAAACAACATAGAGTGTCATATAAATCCTAAATAATCAACTCAAACACAACACTTATCAAATTGCTTCACATGGATCTATTTAGACCAACCAATGTGATGAGCATTGGAAAAAGGCAATATTATTTGGTGAGTGTGGATGATTTCACTAGATTCACATGGGTATTTTTCTTTAAACATTAGAGCGAAACATTAGAAACATTAATGGAGTTTATCACTAAGACTGAAAATCAGCTTTACTTAAAAGTCAAAATTTTAAGAAGTGATAATGGGTCTAAATTTATTAATGATTGTTTAGACTCCTTTTGCAGGATTAAAGGCATTGCAAGACAACTCGGTGCACCAAGAACTCCATAACAAAATTGAGTAGTTGAAAGAAGAAACAAAACTCTGATTGAAGCAGCAAGGACATGCTCGTTGATTCACATTTACCAATTACCTTTTGGGCTGAAGAAGTGACCACAGCATGCAATGTTCAGAATAGAACATTAATTGTCAAAGAACATAACAAAACACCATATGAGCTCTTATTTAAAAGAAAGCCTTTCATAGGATATCTTAGAGCTTTTGGCTGTCATTTGTCTGTTTTAAACACAAAAGAACAATTGGGAAAGTTTTCTAAGAAAGCCTATAATGGTTTCTTTGTTAGGTACTCCTCAACATCTAAATCATATAAAGTTTACATTCCATAACAAAACATTATGGAAGAAACACCCAAAGTCTCATTTGATGAATCCTTATTTCCAACATTGTTAAAGGATCTTCATGGTTGTTTGATATAGATGCTCTTAAATTTTTATTAAACTCTGGTTATTTGAATACTTTAGGTTGTATGGGTACATGCTATCCTTATGTTCCCCTAAACATGAATGAAATGTCTTTTCTAGTGATCCTCAAAGAGTTCGGAATCACACTTCAAGTATCATTGATCCTAGCACTCCACATCATCCAAGTAATGTAGAACAAGATCAGCCAAACAAATCAACATCCATAGATGAAAACAATGCATCAGCAGTAGCTAATTCTACATTAGTGATGTTCCATCTACACAAGTAGATATTCCATGCTCTGGAGATGCTTCAATACGTTCTAACGAGATTATGTCAGTAGATCGACAAGCATCATCCGTAGATGTTCCTGCAACTCTTGTAGATGTTCAACACACATCTGTAGAAGTTCATGCGGAAGTTGTTTAGAATGCTGCTCATGCATAAACTCATGAGGAGGGATATCATTCAGCTCTAGAGGATCAAAATGATGAATAACTTGACTACTTTGTAGATTCTCCATCTCAACTGAATCCCTCTCAATCCATGAATATGACTAACTTGGAATCATCCATTCCGGTTGCATCTATTTCATCAACAAGAATTCATAACAATCATCCAACAAACAATATTATTGGTAAGCTTAATAAAATATCCACAAGAAGCCAAGGGGGAGCAGCCAACATTTGTCTCTTCACTTGCTTTCTTTCATAAGTTGTTCCTCCAATATCATAGTTACATTGAAGGATAACAGCTAGATTGAGGCTATGCAAGAAAAGCTTCAACAATTCAGAAGGAAAAAAGTCTGGAATCTAGTTGATCTTCCTGAAGGCCAATATCCAACTGGCACAAGGTGGTTGTTCAAGAACATACTAGATGACAGAGGTATCATTGTGATAAACAAAGCAAGGCTGATAGCTCAAGGATATACCCAAGAAGAAGGAATAGACTATGATGAAGTTTTTCCACCAGTTGTAAGGATTAAAGCCATAGAGTATTCCTAGCCTATGCATGATACAAGAAGTTCACAGTTTACCAAATGGATGTAAAATGTGATTTCTTATATGGAAAATTGATTAAGAGGTGTCTGTTGCCCAACCTCTAGGCTTTGAGGGTTCTGATTACCCACACAAGGTATAAAAGCTTGACAAAGCTTTGTATGGTCTTCATCAGGCTCCAAGAAAGTGGTATGAAACATTATCATCTTTCTTACTCAAATATGGATATAAATGGGGAATAATAGATTAGACTCTTCTTCTCAAACAAGAACATCAAGATCTCTTGGTTGTCCAAATTTATGTAGATGACATTATATTTGGGTCAATAAAAAAGAGATTGTGTGAATACTTTGAAGAATTGATTAAATCTGAATTTCAGATGAGTTCAATGGGAGAATTAACTTTCGTCCTTGGGCTACAAGTTCATGAGAAAGAAGTTGGAATCTTCATTAATCAAGTCAAGTATATTCATGAAATCTTGAAGAAGTACAATCTTGCTAATACTTTTTCATTTAAAATACCAACATCAACAATTGACAAGATTATACATGATTCTGTAGGGAAATCAATTGATCAAGATTGTATAGGTCAATGATAAGGTCTCTAATGTATTTAACTGGTAGTAGACCTGATATAATGTTTGTTGTGTGTGTTTGTGCTAGGTACCAATCAGATCCTAAAAAGTCTCATCTGAATGCTATTAAGAGGATCTTCAGATATCTCAAAGGGAAACCCGCCCTTAGACTATGGTATCCCAAAGATGGAGACTTCAACCTCTACTCATACTCAGATAGTGACTTTAGAAGATGCAACAAGAATAGAAAATCCACTACTGGTGGATGTCAATTCATAGGACCAAGACTTGTTTCCTGGCAGTGCAAAAAACAAACAAATGTATTCGTATCCACAGCTGAGGCTGAGTACATAGTTGCTTCAGCTTGTTGCTCTCAAGTCCTTTGGTAACAAAACCAATTACTTGATTATGGTTACAATTTCCTTCAAACACCAATTCATATTAACAATTCAGCTATTACGTTTATCACTGCAATCCAATGCAACATAGTAAAACAATACACATAGAAATCAGATACCATTTTCTAAGAGATTGCTTAGAAAAAGTTTTAATCAAGTCGATCAAAGTGGATACAACAAATCAACTTGCCAATTTATTCACTAAAGCCTTTGATTCAGTAAGATTTAATTTAGTAATTGAATCGTTGGGTATGATCAACATAGATTAATCAACATCATTAAAGAAAAGCTTCTGTCTGTCCATGTATATATTTTCAATATTAAAATCCAAAAATATACATAAAATATTATAAAAATACAAAAATCTTGTCTTAATTAATTTGATTTCTTGTTCAGCATAACATTGTTGGGAAATGATAGTACACTATGTCTTTGCTACTTGCCTGAGTTTTAACTTTCAATATAGACTAATCAAAAGTGCTTGATTTATGAGTAGGTTCAGCTTGAGTGGAAAATACACTTAGTGCATACATAACATAATGAAATGCTCACTGTCTGTGAGAAATTCCAGTTTGAGAATCAAGCAAGTAATTCTTATCCTAATGTGATCAAATCAGTCACCCAAGCACACTATGTAACAATATTTTATAATTTCTATATTTGCAAATCATATTCCCTTTTGTTTTGTGTAAAGATAGACCTGGGTTTATGAACACCTTGGTATACATTAGTAACCAACTGGTGAATAGATCATGATCCTCATCATCCCTATGTTTTGTGTAAACAAAAACCTGGGTTTGAGGCACCTTTGTTTTATGAAAGTAAAGATCTGGTGACCTGATGATAATCATATCTAATCTCTCAAAAGAATCCATTGTGATCAACTGTATATTAACTCAAGAGCTTTTGCATCAAAGCATTAATGAGATTTCAACTAAATTCAAGATAGAACTTATAACTTAAAGTACATAGTTTGTAAGTGTGAAAAAGTGATGAATTGACTCACAAATAGAGGACAAACTCTAATGTGAATTGAATGTTAAGCCCATAATAGTCTATCTTTAATCAACATCAAAACATGATAACTAACATGCCTAGTTGAACATAGACTCAAGTTTGAATTTTTGTGAAACATTATACTTGCAATCAGCACTAGATTCATGTCTCATATCATCAAACAAATTTATACAGGAAGATGCTTAATGTCATAGTTTGATCCCATTATATGTTTAGATTTGTTGGTACATATTTTTTTATAAATCTCTTTAAGTTATTCCTATTTTTGTTGGACAGACAAAGGCCTTTCTGCTATTACACTAGATAATTTATGATAAATCCATTAGTTCATCATTGATCATAAATTTAGAGGGAGTAGTTAAGCATGAAATCATGAAATTTGAATTTTCAAAACAAAAACTCAAATAAAGGAATTTGGACTTGAGCACTATCTTGGATGTAGCATACATAAGGTTTTTCAAGTTATAATTTCTGACACAAATTGTCATGTTAACAATGTCAACAAGGTTCAAAAGCAACAGATTATTCTACCGTTTCATTAGAATCATTCAAACAAACAAGTTTTAAATATTTTACTTTAGAAGATGCTATAGTGCAAATTTGTACTTCAGCAAATGCTATAGTGCAAATTTGAAACATTGATACAGTTAAAGTATAACTATCCGTAGATTGGTAACCTACGGACATGATGATATTTTAAGTGTATAATTTATTTCTATGGATTGGTATCCTATGGAAATCGAATTTGGCATCCATAAATGATCTACAAAAGAATTAAAATCTACAGAATAATATATTTCATGGAATAGTAATAAGGAAAGAGTGACCCCTTTACTTAATAAATGAAATTAATAAGTATGAGGGAGTATAAATGATGCTTTTGACTAAGAATTCATTAATCACTTTTATAGAGCACTTTTTCAGACCTAGAAAAATGTTCACCAAAAAATTTCTCCCTTCTTTCCATAAACATTCAAAATATCAAATCAAAACATTAAACAAAATCATAACCTTGATTTCAAATATTTTGTCTTCAAGGTAAAACATATCATAATCATCAATAATGAACTGATTGATTCGTTATTATCATAAAAAATCTTCACGTTCTTATGTCTGATAACTTTGTTATAACCTAATCTTCTTCATTCTTATGTACAGATGGCTAATCGGTTTGCTAGAGAGCACAACGTATGTGCTTTTCTAATGCTGATGACCGTGTATTGGAAGAATGTCGGGATATTATTTGTTACTTAAGAAGATCAAGGTTGTTCTATGCACTGATGGTAGAGCCTGTAATTCACCAATAGCACATTATTGACTTCTAGAACACTGCTGTGATAGAAGAAGAAGAAGATAGTGATGTGATAGTTTTCGAGATTAAGAATGAGCAGATGAGGGTTACTTAACAAGCCATTAGAAGAGTTCTAGAATTAGGAGAACAAGAGGCGGATCACCCTTATGTGTTTGAAAACAAATATATAGAAAAGATTTTCTATCTGATGGGTTATGATGGTGATTTCACTAACGTTGAAATCAAGAAAGGAAGACTGCACTAGCCATGTAGATTCCTATGTCACACATATCTGAAGTCCATGTGAAATAGGAAATTAGGGCTAGATGGCTTTTCAAGGCATATTTCCTCTGGAATCATTAGAATAACTAAAGGAAGGACCTATAATTACTCGAAGTACATCTTTGGTTGTTTATGTGACCAGATAAGAGTACAGAAAGTTTATAAGATGTTCATGTTTCTGTGTTTCCTTCAACTGATTATTAATTCTGTGTTGCCTGGAATAGAAAAAGTAGGAGATGTGTCTGTAAAAGCTCACCTAGGAAGATCTATTTTGAACAAGATCAGTAGGAATAATAAAGGTTCAGATATGCCCATCTTTGCATATGTGGCTGATCCTAATGCCAACATTCCACTAAGGTTAGTATATGAAGATCAATAGGATAGTTCTCCTGCTACTACTGAGCAAGCTTCTCACTCTCCTCCCTAATCACCCATACACCACCATAAACAATCTCCAAAAGCAAAATCACGATTCAGTGAAAATATACTGCCCATCTCTCCAATTCACCCACAATCACCAATTCATTAACAACCTCTAACACCATAAATCCAATCACCTGCAAGTGACCGTATAGTGCCTATTTCTTTTACCCATTCTTAAGACTCAGTCCACTTTTACGAGACAGAATTGGTATCCCAAGCAAGCATTGTCCCATTATCAATCACCTACTCTCAAACCCCTACTATAACAGCCTCATTAAGAATCAATGAATCTAGCAACTGAATCTAGCTCAAGCTCTGCAAGTATAGCTCCTACTGAAGGTGATAATGTTGAGCCTACTGAGATTAATCAAGAAGGTGAAGGGGAAGCAAATAATTTTGATGTTATTACTTATCATGAAGATGATATTAATGACATTCTAGTGAGCAAAAGTTATCTCGTGGCTGAGTGTTGATACATATGTACCTAGATTTGGATTTTAATGTAATATGTCTTCAATGTCTTACGCTTATGTAATGCTTGGGTACTTAATGGAATGACAATATTTTGTGATTTATAATGTTTAATATTTGATTAATGAGTTGTGTAACGTATATTTGGTGGGTTTGTTGGACCATTACCAAAGTAGTTTAACCATTTAAACTTGAAAATGCAGCGGAATAAAACTTAATATTATCATTTCTAATCTGAAAAATAAAGCTCATATCATAATAACAACAAACCCAAGAACATAAGGATCATTTATATGTGTATGAACTAGCTATCAAGAATAATATCCAACCAAAACAAGTCATACAAACTACCTTTTGTAGAGCTGCAGAAAAACGAATTTCGGTGAAGAAGATGAGGTTCTTGAATGACCAAAACATCAGGAGAGGTGTCCTCAAGTATCCATACCCACAAGCATCAAGCAAACACCTTGTTTCTAGGATTTTAACACCAATCTCGAACCAAGATGAGCTGAAAATCAAATTTTCAGCTTTGAACACCTTCAAGAAAATAGAGAGAAGGTGGGTTCTTGGTCCTTTGCATGTGAGAGAGAGAGAAGAGAGGATGTGTGTGTGTTTTCAAGAAGTAAAAACTTTCAAAACAAAAGGCCAAAGACCTCTTAATGGGGGCGGCCGAATACAAAAGGATTTGGGGTTTTCCCCCCCAAAAACTCCCTTCTATTTTGATTAACTAATTACAATTATAAGTTATCTAATTAACCTTTTAATTATATAACTTATACACACACTATTATTATTATTTGATGTTATTTAACAAACTTAAATAACATGACAAATAATGTCCATGAACAAAATATCCTTATAAGTTGTTTCATCTCATATGCAATTTATTTAGAAAACCCATTTTATAAATTGGTGTATTTATTTAATTGCATGATCATATCATCAATTAAATATTTATATTGGTGTTTGCTAAGCTTGTTATTGGGTGTGACCCGACTTGGATCATTACGTACTAACCACATCAATATTCTATGTGTCTTGGGCATAAAGAATCCAACAATCTCCCACTTGCACAAGATTCATAGAAGATTGATGCAAGCAGTAAATACCGCCTAACAATGGTTTACTACCCTTAATACGCATGACTAAAGCCATTCAATAACATCATCCCCTTCAAGTATCCAACTTGAAGTGATTTAGGTGAATCAATCATTTATCCTTTTGTTACAGATGTCATGTAACTCCAAGGACATAGAATGATCATTCCTTGTTGATTTAACTTAATCAGGCCTTAGACATCTTGCTCTCAGTGAATAAGAGGAACAAATTCCATCTTGACTACATACATTTCTCACTATCACCTCGTGTCACACCTTATCATAGCCTTATGTACTACCCATTATTTTAGAGTAGTGAAGAACTAGCTCAAGGTATAACATTTGGTGAATATCAAAACCCAGTATGTATCTCAGGTTAGAGGATACCAAATGATATTCGCCTTTACTCAATTTACTTATGATCAATCTAGAAGATTCCATGTAGTAAAATTGAGATGCGGGTCAGTCCAATATTTGTATCCCATAAATATCTAGAAACTGAAAAGGATCGGGATCTAGTTTGATCAATTAGATTAAGATTTGCAGCAGAATAACACACGAATTAGACGAAATTTTAGCAAGAATAATATGAATATTCAATCAAATAGTAACGGTTATAGAGAGAGAAAGTTTTCTGCAAAAAGAATGTTTTCATTCACGCACATGCTTCGCCATCCAGGAAATTAGGTCAACATTCCTTTTATAAAGGAATGTGATATCAGTTGACGTCACTTGATAGTGACAGCTAACTGATTTATACAAACAACTGAAAGTAAACTAAACTACTGAAGATGTCCACAACAATTGAGGACACCTTCACTAAAAGCCAAGTATAAGCTAACATTACAACTACTGAAGTTATAAAATCTGAAGTGTAAGAACTTCAGATGTTTTACATAATATAAAACTACTAATTACAGACTACTGAAAAGTAAACCATCACAACTACTGAAGAGAACTGCTTTAGCTGTTGTGACAACTTCTGAGAACTTTGTCTTCAGACTTTGTCTTCAGACTTTGTCTTCAGACTTTGTCTTCAGACTTTGTCTTCAGACTTTGTCTTCAGACTTTGTCTTCAGACTTTGTCTTCAGACTTTGTCTTCAGACTTTGTCTTCAGACTTTGTCTTCAGCTGTTGTCTTCAGCTGTTGTCTTCAGACTTTATCTTCAGACTTTGTATTCGGCTGTTATCTTCCACTGTTGTGTTCAGACTTTGTCTTCAGACTTTGTCTTCAGACATTGTCTTCAGACTTTGTCTTCTGACTTTGTCTTCTGACTTTGTCTTCTGACTTTGTCTTCAGACTTTGTCTTCAGCTATTATCTTTAGACTTTATCTTCAAACTTTGTCTTCAGACTTTATCTTCAGACTTTGCCTTGAGACTTTGTCTTCAGAATTTGTCTTCAGACTTTGTCTTCAGCTTTTGTCTTCAGCTGTTCTAGACCACTTTAGTTGTTTTGATGTCTATGGGACTTAAAGGTTTTTCTTATCTGGCTCATTGGTTCTTTTGGTCCAACAAACTCCCTTTGAACCAATGCAGCCAAAACCTTTAAGATTATTGAAGTCCCACTTATTGGCAGAGACATTATCTGGATCAGCTCAGAAATCTTCAAATTAAGCTCATGCCAGGGAAGAGGTTTCAGAAGGTTTGATTGGCAAAAGATGAATGGGAACTCTATCTTGGGGAATTGGACACAGAGCTGTTACCCCATCCATGAGACCTACTTCCCAATGATAAGTCTGTAAGACTCTCTGACATAGGCCTCAAGGAAAACAACTTGTTCTTCCATTGTGAGTTCTTCAGCTTCACTTTCAAAGAAGAACTCAGACCCATAGTACTCTGATAAGTACTTAACATGCTTTCCATTCTTCAGCTCCATAGTAGTTATTTCTCTGTATGCAAACTCATCAGGATGAGTGCCTTCAAGCAACAACTGGAGCTCATTTCTTCTTATTTCTTCAAGCTTCTTGTAGATCAACCCCTTCTTTATCATTTTGTTTTCTAGTAAAGTTTGTGGAGTCATCTTAGACTTGTATGCTCTCTTGAAGTCATCAAGGATTTCCCAGGGTGACACTACAATGGCCAGCATTATCACAGCATCTACAATCTTCTTTACTTGGCCATTGTATCTACTTGGAATCTTCTTTTCATGAATTCAGTCACTTACTCTGGGGTCAGGCCAAATTCTCACTCTCTCTTTTTGATATTGAAATGTAAATCTGAGAGCATACAACCTCTGAGCATGTTTCTTCATAGCTTGTATGGATGAAGACTTAGGAAACTCTTTATCAATCATCCTTAATAGCTGCTCATCATGTTGTTTGTGCTGTTCTTCTTCTTCAAGTTTGACTTTTACCATTTGCCTTTGGAAGTCAGGTGTGATTGTTGTTGGTTGACTCCTAGGCTCAGGCATCTTTATTTTAAGAACAATAGAGATTGGTAGACTATCATCCTCATCATCATCTTCTTCTTCTTCCATCCTCAACACCCTTCTCTTCCTCTTGGGTGCATCATTGGTAGTGGGTTGAGTGGGTTTCTTGGGTAAAGGAGTTGGTTTTGAGGGTTGTGAAGTTGGTTGTTTTGGTTTGGGAGATTGTACAGGCTGCTCTAGCATCTTGGTTATGTGTGAAGCTTTGGATAACTTTGCCATATCAGACCTTTTCCCAACACCAGCTTCAGCAAGAGCTTCTATGATCAATCCTTTGTTGAATACTTTAGAAGAACAGATTCTGGTGGTTATCTCCAAAATACTGTCTCTGGACCATGACTTCACTTCAATGATTGATCTTCCTAGATGTTTTGATATGAATCTTGTCATAGCTTCCAGCCTTTCCCTTTCTTTTTCACTCCAACTTGCCCATCTATGTTCAATCTCTTGAATCTCTAGCCTTTTGATTTCAGAGTCAAGTTTGGCTGTGTCAAAACCTTGTCTGAAGAGTTGATCAATAATCTTATCCATAGATCTGCTATGTTGCTCATCAGCTTCTTTGACCAGTTCTTCTAACTTTTTTGCACCTTCAGTCTGTTCAGAGATTTTCTTTCTCTTGTAGATGATCACTTCCTTTTCTTTCTTCTTCCTTTTCAACTCTCTTTCTTTTGTCTACTTTCACTGACTTAGACTCCCCCTTTTTGTTTGCTTTTGGTTTAGGGGTGTGAATGTCAGAAAGGCTCTTAGAAACAGCAACATCAACTAAGGATTGAAGATTTGAGGAAAGCCTCTCATCAATGGCTTAATGCACAATGTTGGTGATTATGGAAGTGATGAGAGGTAAGGATGATTGAAAGGCAGCAACCATTTGCTCAGAGGGGTTCTGCCCCTGAGAAATGGTGCCTGAATCAGAGGCTAGTGGCAAAGTTGTTGGGAGTGGCTTAGTGTTTGGGAGTGTTTTAGGAGAAACTATCATCTGTGGGTGAATGTGGGCAGATGGACTTGATTGTTGTGACATTTTGGCAAGCAGTTCTTGTAGTCTGCATACCTCAGTCTCAAGAATGGTGTTGTGGGCTAGAACATCAAAGAAAAAGCCCAGGTCATCATCAGTCTTTGCTGAATCATCTGACCTCCTGATGAAATCAGAATGAACATATGCTGAGTGTAGATCAGTATTCATATGTGCCCCTATTTCTTGGAACTGGGGACTTCCTGCCTCAAGATTATGTCCTTCATTGGCAGTTGCCTCTGGTGAGGACTTAGAAATGATACCATCTTCATCCTGGTCATGTGCTGAAACAGGAGAAGAGGCAGCCTCACTAGATGTTCGAATCTCCTCCTCACACAAGGAGATTGAAATCTGTAATCCATGTGTTGTGGGTTATCAGCCATATTATAATCCTCTCCCTCAACTGTTGAGGTTTTCCCAGTGGTAATAGGTTTCTGGGGAGGGGTAGAGGAATGTAGTTGAGTCAGCACTTGTGCAATAACCACAGTTGGACTTGTAGGGGTGGCTTCAGTGGGAGATAAGTGTGAAGAGGATTGCACCTGGGGTGAATGGTGCTCTTCAATGGCAATCTTCTCAAGTGAGAGAGATTCCAGTAATGTGGTTTCCCCATTTTTGGTTGCATTAGGATCCTGTTGAGAGGATAGCTGAGCGGTTTCAGCTGGTAGAGTCTTGGAAACTACAAGGGGATTACAACCCATAGTTTCATCCTGCCTTTGTGTTGCAGGGGCATCATCAAGGGACTCAACTCCCTGAGTAGCCTTTTTGGTTTGTTTGGAATATGGTTTGGAGGGGACTTTGGATCTGGAGGATGTGGCTGTGGGTTCCTTCTGCTTGGGTTTTAGCAGTTTGGCAGCCTTTTTGAGGTGTGGGTCAGATTTGTGCCTGGAGTATACCTCTGGCAAAACTACCACAGCAGGGACTCCAAGGCCAACAGGGCCATCAGATTTTAACGGATTCATGATTATGGCCATAAGAAACCTTCGATATAATAGCCATCTATTAGCCACAGGTTTCATTGCCAGATCTTTTAATTCTAAAAATATAATTTCAGAAAAAGTTAAGCTTTGGCGTTCAAGGATAGAATACAATACCTGCTGCCACCGGGATGACATTTGATCCCAAGAAGAGGATTTGGGGGCAAGGCAGACATTGATCATGTGGAAGATTAGGCGTTCAGCATCATGGAAGTGCTTCTTCAGAATGGTTGTAGCACTTAGGTTGCCCGCATATCCATAGTTGATGAATGATTGATCAATGGTGCCCTTCGGGTATTTGGTGACAAAGGTGGCATCATTCAGATCTAGCGTTTGGCGAATGATAGGAGGAGTGACTGGAGAGTGATCGCGACATCATTCTCACCAGTATGGACAGTGACATTTGTCCAGAATTGGCGAAGGGTATCGGGATAGATGGTTCGATTTAGAAGAAAAGCAGTTCGATACGGGGAATCCACCATCAGATCAATGGCAACATCAAACTTAGTCCAAAAGGCCGATTTTGTGAAGTAGGCAACACAGTTGTGTCATGGTTTGATTTGCATGGTCGCCATTAATGGAAGATGAACGTTCAGAAAATGATTTATGAAAAGTTTGAAGTTAGGGTTAGGTATTTATAGGTTATGAAACGGCTGAAAGAAAACAACTGAAAGTTTTGGTGTTAGTCATCAGTTGTTAGAAAACGACTGAAGACATGGTTTTAACTTTCAGATGGTGTAAACAACTGAAGACTTGGTATTTTTCATCAGTAGTTGGAAACTACTGAAGACTTTGTTTTGGCTTCAGTTGTTATGAAATGAACTAGCAGTTGTTTGAAACAATTGAAGAATACAATTACTCATCAGTTGTTGTCGATAGTTCACATATCTCAGTTGTTTCATTTGACCTTAACACTTACTCAGCAGATTATCTGATTTTCAGATGTTTCATTGGTCATCAGTACTTATCTGTTAGAACAGACATCAGTGGTTGTAACCACATCAGTACTTTGCAACAAATAAAGTACTTCAGTACTTTTGAGTAATTTAGTCTTCAGTAGTTATGAAAACTACTGAAGATAAAATAACTTATCAGTACTTATTTTTGACAGCTATATACTAATGCTCATCAGTACTTGTGAGCTGAGATCATCAGTAGTTGTCAAATTATTCAAGCTGCAACATACAAAGCCTTAGCGCTAGATTTTGAAAAGTTGCACTGTCCAAAGGCTTAGTAAATATGTCTGCAAGCTCATCAGCACTAGGAACAAACATTGGATCAATCAGACCTTTTTCATAACAATCCCTGATAAAATGATGTTTGATCTCAATATGTTTGGTCCTAGAATACTGGACAGGATTCTTAACAATACAAAGAGCTGAAGCACTGTCTATCAGTAAAGGAGTCTTAGTCTCTGTAATATCATAATCCAGTAATTGATTGTGAAGCCAGAGTACCTGAGATGTACAACTTGCAGCAGCAATGTACTCTGCTTCAGTAGTGGATGTAGCAACTGAAGTTTGTTTCTTACACTGCCAAGAAACTAAACAATTGCCTAGAAATTATTTCAAATTCATCTTTCATTTGGTAATTTTCTTTTTAATGATTTTATCTTTGTTGAATTTTGAACCCTTTCTGTACCAACATTCATCAGTGAGATGATTGAATAGACCACATATTTCACATGGCTTTTTTTCATCTTCTGTTGTTCAACTACTAAAGAAGATGAAACTACTGAAGGTGTGTTCTTCAGTACTTTCTTCCCCTTAGTACTTATGTGAAGTATTGAAGGATTTGTAACAACTGAAGACTTGTTCTTCAGAAGTTTTCTATTAGTACTTTTGGATTTCCTGATAGACTCTTCAGCAGTTGTCAAACCATGTTTGTTTTCATTTGGTTTGAAATGTCTTCAGGTGTTGTTACTTGCCTTTTAGTACTTTGAATACATTGTGAGACAACACCTGAAGTGCTCAGCTTTTCTTTGATCATGTGTTTATGAGTAGTAAGACCATTAGCAGATTGATTAGCTGAGGTACTATTACTGACTTCATCCTCTGATTTTACATTATCACTTGAGGATGAGACACATGATGATGTGGTTTGGGAATTGATTTCACCTTCAGATTTTACTTCTATCTTGGGAGTAAAATCTGTAGGAGGTACAGTGTGATTATACCCAATCCCAAACTTCACATTTGAAGCAGTTTGCTTACTGAGAAGCATTTCAAACCCCTAGCAAGATGTTACCCAGCGTTCACACTCTACCTGAGTAGCTGCAAGTGTTTCTTTGAGATCCTTATGATTTTCTAAAATGACCTCTACCTTTGCCTTTTCATCAGTGATTTGGCATTTTAATTTGTAAATCTCATCATCTTTTTCTTTTAAAACAGACTCAAACTCGGCTTTTCTTTTGGAAATCACTTTCTCTAGGTCAAGATTTTGATTAATTAATGCTACATTTGCTTCTCTAATTAAGGCAAAAGCAGGTATGCATGACTCAGAACACAACTTGGCCTTAGCCTCAGAAGATACTTGTGGTACCTGTGATGATGAAGAATTTGAGCATGAACCAACAGTAGACTCCAGGGCCATAAGAGCAAGATTTCCAAAAGAATTTTCACCATCGTGTTGACCAGCACCAGAAAACACTTGTTCAGAATAACGAGAAAGATCATCTGGTAAGCTACTCCAGTCAACAACACCAGGAATGAAAATGCTTTGATGTGATTGAGATTGAGATTGTTGATTTGATTAAGATGGTTGAGGCTCAGGTAGGGCATGTGGTTGTTGAGCTATGGGTACTGGAACCTGATTGGACTGAGGCATGTAAAAACAGGGATAAGGATATGGCATTTGACCTTGAGGAACAAAATATGCAGGAGATGATTGAATTTGTGAATGATGATCAGAACTGGTAGAATGTTGCCGTTTGTTTTGTGAACTATTGCCTGGAATGGTCACAAAGGGTGCAGAAGAGTTAGATCCAGATGATCTACACTCTCTTGCAAAATGTCCAAGTCTATGGCACTTGTGACACCTCAACATGCTCTTGTCAAAACCAACTTTGGTTTTTCCAGAGAGACTAGGAAATTTTCTACCTGTCCTTTTGTAAAGTTTTTGAGATCTGATATTGACTAATGCCATTTGGCTCAAAATATCCATCTCTTCCAAATCATCATCAGCAATTCCTTTCAAATCATCCATCAAAAAGCACAAATTATCACTATTACATCCTGAATTACTATCAACACCAACAAAAGCAGGATCTCCACTCTTTGAAGAGAAATCTATATGCACATCATAAGAACTTTCGGATGTAGCATATTCTGACTCATGACCAACCAAAGCAGTATTCCCTGGTACAAAATCATCAATGAGCTTCCCAGATGAAGCTAGTTTCCTTTTCTGTTCTATCTCTCTTTCAAATGATATCAGTTTCCCATGAAGTTGGGTGAGAGATAGATTGTCCAGATTTGCACTGGAGCGTAGGACAATAGTATATGTGTCCCATCTCTCAAGCAGGGATCTGAGGAATCTGTTGTTCATCTGACTGTTTGTATATTCATGTTTAACCATTTTCAGCTCAGATATGAAACAGGAGAATCGCTCAAACTGTTGAGTGAGTGACTCACCCTTTCTATGAGAGAATGTCTCATATTGCTGGGCAAGGATCTCTCTATTGTTTGCCAAGACCTCATCAGTTCCTCCAAATTGTTCTTTCAGAGCAACCCAGAGGTCATGAGCAGTTTCATGATGCATAAGTCCACAATAGATTTCATTAGGCAGTGCCATGGCCAGAATTCCATGGGCTTTAGCATCAATTTCAAACAGTTTCAGATCTTCATATGAGTACTGCTCTTTCTTCTTCGGAACCATCTCATTGGTTTCCGGATTACTCACCATAGGCTTATATGGTCCATGAACCATAGATTTCCAACAACCTGAACTGTTGACAGACAGGTGATGGAGTATTCGGCGTTGCCATATGTTATACTCACTCCTAACAAGCATCGGAGGCTTTGTTAAGGAGCCAGTATTGTGAGGATCATTGATTGATGTAGCCCTTTTCACCAATTCAAACAGGTTCAATGAGATTTTAACAGATCTAGCTCAAAAACTCAACAACGCAGTTTAAAACAAGACGAATCTCAAATTAATTCACCGGAAGCAACAGAAAAATCAAACTCTATAACCAATTCTTGCAAATTTGCTAATTCGATCAAACATAGATATCAAAAGAGCAGTTTCGATGATCAATTGTTAAATCCATTAATGATTAACCGGCTCTGATACCATTTGAAAAGGATCAGGGTCTAGTTTGATCAATTAGATTAAGAATTGCAGCGGAATAGCACACGAATTAGACGAAATTTTAGCAAGAATAATATGAATATTCAATCAAATAGTAACGATTATAGAGAGAGAAAGTTTTCTGCAAAAAGAATGTTTTCATTCACGCACATGCTTCGCCATCCAGGAAATTAGGTCAACATTCCTTTTATAAAGGAATATGACATCAGCTGACGTCACTTGATAGTGACAGCTAACTGATTTATACAAATAACTGAAAATAAACTAAACTACTGAAGATGTCCACAACAACTGAGGACACCTTCACTAAAAGCCAAGTATAAGCTAACATTACAACTACTGAAGTTATAACATCTGAAGTGTAAGAACTTCAGATGTTTTACATAATATAAAACTACTGATTACAAACTACTGAAAAGTAAACCATCACAACTACTGAAGAGAACTGCTTCAGCTGTTGTGACAACTTCTGAGAACTTTGTCTTCAGACTTTGTCTTCAGAATTTGTCTTCAGTTGTTGTCTTCAGACTTTGTCTTCAGACTTTGTCTTCAGACTTTGTCTTCAGACTTTGTCTTCGGCTGTTGTCTTCAGACTTTGTCTTCAGACTTTGTCTTCAGACTTTGTCTTCAGACTTTGTCTTCAGACTTTGTCTTAAGTTGTTGTCTTCAGACTTTGTCTTCAGACTTTGTGTTCAGAGTTTGTCTTCAGAGTTTGTCTTCAGACTTTGTCTTCGGACTTTATCTTCAGACTTTGTCTTCAGACTTTGTCTTTAGACTTTGTCTTCAGCTTTTGTCTTTAGCTGTTGTAGACCACTTCAGTTGTTTTGATGTCTGTGGGACTTAAAGGTTTTTCTGATCTGGCACATTGGTTCTTTTGGTCCGACATGAACTTTGGCAGCAACCAATTGCTCTATATTCATTCCTTATGAATATCCATAAATCCATGTTCATAATAGTCTTACGTTCATATTTGTTGCCACAAACATGACCGATTACGGACATTTAGAATAATAAACACATTCATGGATGTATACATGCTAAAATGAATATAACTCAAAGTATATAAAGAGTTAAATATTACATTGTCTCAAACTTTTAAATACCAAATAGATCATTTCCAATCACTAGAATATCGATGTCCCAAGGCACAAGTATGACTTTCATGCTTTGCCCTCTCAAGGAGCTTCGTGAGTGGATCCGCAATGTTTTGATCGGTGTGAACTTTACGAATACATATATTTCCCTTTTCAACTTCATCCCTTATGTAGTTAAATTTCCGCTTAATGTGCCTAGCCCTTTGAAATGCACAGGGTACCTTGATTTATGCAATCGTACCCTCATTATCAGAATAGGATTTCTAGGGGTCTTGAATGGTAGAGACCACCCTAGGTAGGCGATAAATTTCGTTATCCATGCAGCTTCCTGAGCTGCTAATGATGCAGCTATGTATTCAGATTTTGTACTGGAAAATGCTACTTCATTCATAATGAAGACATACCCCGATTGTGATCGAGAATCATCTCGAACGGTTTGGAAACTCGCATCCGTGTAACCCTTTACAACGAGTTCCTCTTCATCAGATCCATATATTAGAAACATTTCCTTAGTCCTCGTAAGGTATTTCAATATACTTTTAATAGCCATCCAGTGGCTATTACCTAGATTTTGTTGATATCTGCTCGTCATGCTTAACATGCATGGCACATCCGGTCTAGTGCATATTATCTCATACATGATGGATCCTATAGCAGATGCATATGGGATGTCCTTCATTCGATCTTGATCATCTTTTGAGCTTGGACATTGAGATGTACTAATATTGTCCCTCTTTGAATAGGTACCATACCTTTCTCAGAGTTTTCCATCTTGAACCTTTTCAAGACTTTATCAATATATGCATTTTGGTTTAAACCTATCAACCGCCTCGATCTATCCCTATAGATCTTTGTTCCCAAAATATATGCGGCTTCACCAAGATTTTTTATGGAAAAACAACTTCCAATCCTAGTTTTAACACCTTCCATGGTTGGAATATCATTTCCAAAAAGTAGTATGTCATCAACATACAATACTAAGAATGTTATTATGCTCCCACTAGCCATCGTATATACATAAGCCTCATCAGCGTTCTTGATGAAACCAAATTTCTTGATCTCTTCATCAAAATGTTGATTCCAACTTCTCGATGCTTGTTTCAATCCATAGATTGACCTCTTTAACTTGCATACTTTATTAGGATGTTGTGGAGTGACAAAACCATCAAGCTGAGCCATATGGATAGTCTCTTCGAGATGTCCATTAAGAAAATCGGTTTTGACATCCATTTGCCAAATCTCATAGTCATAATATGCAGCTATAGCAAATAATATCCTAAATGACTTTAGCATTGCCACAGGCGAGAAAGTTTCATCATAATCAACCCTTTGAGTTTGAGTGAAACCTTTTGCTACAAGTCTTGCTTTGTAAGTATCCAAGTTTCCATGTATATCCATTTTGTTCTTGAAACCCACTTGCAACCAACCGGTTTGGAGTTAAGTGGAGGGTCAACCAATTCCTAAACTTGATTGTCATACATGGATTGCATCTCAACGTTCATGGCATCCAACCATTTGTCAAAATCCGAATTGGAAATTGCTTCATGGTATGTAGTTGGCTCATTGGAGTCAACCACATAGCATCCATTGATGAAAAATCCATATCTTTCAAGTGGAATGCTAACTCTACCAGATCTGTGAACATTTTGTGTGTATTGATCAACCTCTTGATCATCATCAACAACCTCTTGTTGATTGCTAGTGTCAACCAAATGTGTATCGGCTTGTGGATCTTGATCGTTATCAAATTCCACTGTTCTGTACATTATTCCTTCCATGAGGAACTTAGATTCCAAGAACTCTGCCTTCGAGTAATAAATACCTTTTGCTCTGTTGGATCAAAGAAGTAGTATCCTATACAGTCTTTGGGATATCCAACAAATATACAATTAGTGGATCACTTTCTTGGTCAGGCCATATTCAAAATACGAGCCGTGGAGAGCAATGCAAAAACCCAAAATGATAGAGGTAGTGAGCTTATAGCCATCATAGATCAAACCATATCCAATAGGGTTCGATTTCTCCTTTTAGACACACCATTATGTTGTGGTGTTTCAGGTGGAGTAAGTTGTGAGACGATCCCACAACTTCTTAGATGGTATGGAAAAACATCACTGAGGTATTCACCTCCTCTATCTGAACGAAGAACTTTGATAGTTTTATCCAGTTGATTTTCTACTTCATTCTTGAAGATTTGGAACATTTCAAAAGCTTCATGTTTGTGTGTCATCATGTACACATAACCATAGCGACTATAATCGTCGATAAAGGTAATGAAGTATCTTTCACCATTTCTAGTCATTGTCTTAAAAGAGCCACATACATCCGAATGTATGATTCCCAATAAGTCTTTTGCCCTCTTGTTAGTGCCACTAAAGGGCGACTTGGTCATCTTACCTTGTAAACAAGATTCACACTTATCGAATGAAACATTTTCATTTGTTTTTCAAAAGACCATTCTTTTGAGGTGTTTGAATCCGATTCTTGTTTATGTGACCAAGATGATAATGCCAAAGATAAGAATCACTTAAACCCATTTTAAGTTTCTTGGTGCTTGTTTGGTATAATGAGCTATTATAGGATGAATCATTATGAACCGATTCGTAGATACCATTAAAAAGCATAGCCTTGAAATAAAATACATCATCCATACAAACATAAATACCATTGTTAACAAACTTTAATTCATAACCACATTGTTTTAAAAAGGAAATCAAAATTATGTTCCTAGTCAAACTAGGAGCATACAAAATGTTCTTAAGAATAACTTCCAAACCATTTGAAAGTTTCAAAATATTGTCTCTTTGGCTTCGACATCAACTTTTGCTCAGTTGCCCATGTAGAGACTTGTGTCTCCCTTCTTGAAGTGCTTATTTCTTTTGAACCCCTACAACAAATGGCATATGTGAGTTCCACATCCGGTATCCAATACACATGTGTTGAAGAAATAACATTTTAAACCAATGTGAACTATGAAAGTTGTACCTGAGGTTTGCCCAGCATCCCTCTTGTTTCTCAACTCTTTGAGATAGGTTGGACAATTCCTTTTCCAATATCCTATCTCTCCACACTCAAAGCATGGATCATTCTCCGTTACCTTAGGCTTCTTAAGCTTAGGCTTCTTAAGCTTAGGCTTTGGAGGTTCTGCTTTAGCCTTTCCTTTTCCCCTCCTTTGATGTACCCCTTTCCTTTGACAACATTTACCTTGGCATCGGGGAATGGCCTTTTCTTATTACCTTCCTCATTGATCGAGAGAACAGGTAGAACCGTTCTACCCATTCCTGCCTCGGCTATTTTGAGCATTGCGTGAAGCTCACCAATGCTCTTGTCCCACCCATTCATATGTAATTCATTATGAATGTCTCATACCTTTTGGTTAGGCCATTAAGGATCAAATCCGTGGCCAGCTCCTTTGAGACATGACAATTAAGCCGCTCGAGGTGATCAACGTGGCTTTTCATCTTAAGTACATAAGATGATACCGTTTCGAAGCGCTCTACCCTAGCTTGTTGAAGGAACATTTCCTTCAACCGGGTAATTATGTCATATGCCCCAAGATGCTCCAATACTTATGGAGTTTGGGAATCATAGTTCCCAACATGAGGCAGGAAACCTGCATGGAATCCTTAGTGTATTGAAGCCAATCGTTATAGGCCTCAACATCCTCGGGGTCGGGTTGGTCAGGAATGGGATCGCTAAGGACATAGGCCTTTTTCTCTTGCTTAAGAACAATTCTCAAGTTTCGAAACCAGTCAATAAAGTTATTATGGTTAAGATGATTCCTTTCTAAGATTGTTCTCAGTGATAGGGTAGGGATGGTCGAGGTTGTAGCATTATTGTTTGCGGCCATTACTACGAAATTATAAAGTTCATTTTAGTATTTCTGAAAAATTGCATTTAATTATTAATACCCTTTACACGTCTCATAGAAAATTAATAATTAAAATCTAGAATCCAACGTCACATTTAAATGATGGTTAGGTGACCTTATCCCATTATTTAAATTAACAAGGTAGTCAACTTTTGACAATTGCAAACTATTGCAACTTCTAGCTTTATGGGATCGGTTAAACATCTTAGGTTTAGTCGACAAGTAAAATCCCATCAACACCATTGTACGCCATGCTTCGGTGACACTATGTGTTGGATTCTGTATGCCCAAGACACATAGAACATTGATGCGGTTAGTATGTCATGATCCAAGTCAGGTTATACCCAATAACAAGCTTTGCAAACACAAACATTATTCAATTGATGATATGATCATGCAATTAAATAATAACACCAAATTTAGAAAAATAGGTTTTCTAAATAAGTTGCATATGAGATGGAAAAACTTATTAGGATATTTTGTTCATGATTATTATTTGTAATGTTATTTAAATAAGTTAGATAACATCAAATAATAAAAGGGGTTTATAACTTATACAATTAAATAGTTAATTGTATAAATTATTAGATGACTAGTTTTATTTTTATGTGTGTGTTTGAGAGGGAAAATCCTTTTCCCTTTAAACATTTTCGGCTGCCCCTTCAAAGGGTATGCCCCTTTTTCCTCTCTTGAATAGATACACATAAAGCATGTCATTCACTCCAACTTATTGATCACTCTCATTACATGCAATCTTCAACCAAACACTCTGTTTTCTCTCTCAAGCTCCATGGCAATAGCAGCAGAATTTTGGGAGTTTTCTTTTGGTTTTGGTGTTCATCTCCCTAACAAGAAGAGTGTTTGCACACAAGCTTGGGGTATACAAGCTTGAGGGGTCCTTCCTTGGAGCCTTGGCCGAATCTTTAGCATCTAATCACTCTTCCTTGGTCGACATTTTAGCTGGAGAAAGGTAGTTAATCACAGCTTTATGTAGCTGTGATTTTATGTACACTTTCATATTGATCATAGCTTGTTTATTCACATAAATGATCCTTTTGTTTTGGGTTTGTTTCTTTCATATATATGTCACCATAAAACATGGATTTTCAGCTTTAAAATCATGTTTTAAAATATATATATATCCGCTGCGTTTTCTGAAAGTTTAAAAGGTTAAACTCGGTTTTATCTTCCAACAAACCCTACAATGGTATCAGAGCCGGTTATGTGGATAGCTTGCTTGTTCTTGTCTTTTATAATTGTTTTATGGGACTTTCTAACCCTTTTAAGGGCTTCTATATTTCTGTTTTGTTGAATCCCCAACTTTCAAGGTTATATTACACATGCTTGTGATTAAACCTTGAAAGATATGTATGTTGATGTGTTGTGTTGTTTGGACAATATTTAAACCCGAAATTTTCAGTTTATGTTGGCTGAAAATTCGTGGGTTTTGAGGGGATTCATGGTTATATTTTGGATGATATGATGAATGTTTATATTAGTGCATAACCTAGCCTTTGGCCTTATGTTGTTTGGATGATTGCAATGGTTGATTTGTTTATTCAATGGGGTTGTATATATTTATTCATTTGTGCTTTATTTAAAATGTATTTTATTTATTATTGGGTTGTAATAAATAGATTAGGTGCATTTTCATTTTACTAGATATCTTGTATTAGGACTCTATATCTTGTAATGTGAAGATGTATGGATTGGAAGCACAAAGGAGAAACATGGAGCATTTGGATGCGGTTTCAAGTGGGAGGCTTTTGGAAGCTTTCTATGTGTTTTGTTTGTGACCCTTAGGAATGTCTTTGGACCACACTTGTGATGGCAAACAAGTGTGTACCTCTTTAGATGCTATGGTTATGCACATTTGCTATGTTGTTTTGTTTATATTATTGTGGTTGATAGCATGTATATGATATTTGCTTTGACAAACCTTTCTACGAACTTAACAATCTAATTAAATGGTTCTTAATCATTAAAAGGAAATAAAAGGTTATTAAAATGATTTAATGATTTAATGATTAAAATGAGTTTTAATCAAAGGACCATAATGGTGTGTCTGAGAGGAGGAATCAAACCTTGTTGGATATGGTCCGATCTATGATGGCTAGAAGCACATTACCTCTATCATTTTGAGGTTTCGCTTTGCTCTCCGCGGCCTGTATTTTAAATATGGCCCCAACCAAAAAGGTGTAAAGGACACCTTTTGAGATATGGCATGGAAGAGTTCCATCCCTGTCATACTTAAGGGTCTGGGGTTGTGAGGCTTATGTTAAGACTCCCACCCTAAACAAATTGGAAGTCCGATCCACCAAGTGTATCTTTGTTGGATACCCTAGAGATTCTATGGGATATTACTTCTATGATCCACTGGAACAAAAGGTGTTTGTTGCCAGAAAGGGTGAGTTCTTAGAAGCAAAGTTCCTTATGGAAGGAACTAGCAGTAGAACAGTGGATCTTGAGGAGGATCAAGAACCACAACCCGATGCACGTTTGGTTGAAACTAGCACTCAACATGAGGATGTTGAAGATGATCAAACGGTTGATCAATACACACAAAATGTTCGCAGAAGTGGTAGAAATAGTAATCCACCTGAAAGATACGGATTTTTCATGGATGGATGCTATGTGGTAGATTCAGATGAACCAACCACATATCATGATGCAGTTTCCAATTCGGATTGTGACAAATGGCTCGAGGCCATGAGCGTTGAGATGCAATCCATGCATGAAAATCAAGTATGGGACTTGGTTGTACCACCTCTTAACTCCAAAGTAGTTGGAAGCAAGTGGTTTTCAAGAAGAAAACCGATATGCATGGAAACTTGGATACTTATAAGGCTAGACTTGTAGCAAAGGGTTTCACTCAAACTCAAGGGGTTGATTATGATGAAACCTTCTCACCTATTGCGATGCTAAAGTCTATAAGGATATTGTTTGCCATAGCTGCTCATTATGATTATGAGATTTGGCAAATGGATGTCAAAACCGCTTTCCTAAATGGATATCTTGAGGAAGATGTCTATATGGTTCAGCCTGAAGGTTTTGTCAATCCAAAACATCCTGATAAAGTATGCAAGTTAAAGAAATCAATCTATGGATTGAAATAAGCACCAAGAAGTTGGAATCACCGTTTTGATGAAGAAATAATTAAATTCGGATTCATCAAAAACGCTGACGAAGCTTGTGTATATAAGAAAGCTAGTGGGAGCATCATCACTTCCTAGTATTGTATATTGATGACATACTACTATTTGGAAACGACATTCCAACCTTGGAAGGTGTAAAAACCTGGCTTGGAAGTTTTTTTTCCATCAAGGATCTTGGTGAGGCTGCCTATATTCTGGGAATAAAGATCTAGAGGGATAGATCAAGGCGGTTGATTGGTTTAAATCAAAGTGCATACATTGATAAAATCTTGAAAAGGTTCAAGATGGAGAACTCTAAGAAAGGTATGGTACCTATTCAAAGAGGAACGATATTGAGTACGACTCAATGTCCTAGCTCAAAGGATGAGCAAGATAAAATGAAGGCAATTCCATACACATCTGCTATCGGATCCATCATGTATACAATGATATGCAGTTGACCGGACGTGTCATGTGCCTTAAGCATGACAAGCCGATACCAGCAAAATCCGGGAAACAGTCATTGGATGGCTGTTAAGAACATACTTAAGTACCTAAGGAGGACAAAAGATATGTTCCTAATCTATGGATCTGGTGATGAGGAACTTGTTGTAAAAGGTTACACGGATGCCAGTTTCCAAACAGATCATGATGATTCACCATCACAGTCGGGATATATTTTCATTCTGAATGGAGGAGCGGTCTCTTGGAAGAGCTCCAAACAAGATATGGTGGCTCTATCAACTACAGAATCAGAATACGTCGCCGCCTCATTGGCAGCTCAAGAAGCTACATGGTTGAAGAAATTCATTGCAGATCTGGGGGTTGTCCCTTCCATTCAGGACCCCCTAGAGATCTTTTGTGATAACGAGGGTGCGATTGCTCAAATCAAGGAACCTCGTGCTCATCAAAAGACTAGGCACATTGAGTGGAGATTCAACTACATACGAGATGAAGTTGAAAAGGGAAATATATGTATTCGCAAAGTTCACACGGATCAGAACATTGCGGATCCTCTCATGAAGCTCCTTGAAAAGGCAAAGCATGAAGGTCATACTTGTGCCATGGGACTTCGATATTCTAGTGATTGGACTTGATGTGTAAATTTTGTATTTGGATATGTGGAACTCTTTATTATTTGAATAAAATTATTTGGTTATAATGTTTCAATTAATATTCCAATTTAGCATGTTTAATCCATGAGTAAATTGCTTACTCTAAATGTCCGTAGTCATTCAGACTTGTAGGAACAAGTGTGAAGGTAAGATTATTATGAACTTGGATTGGTTGATATTCATAAGGATGAATATATAGTAATGGGTTGCTACCAAGGTTCATAGATATTTGTGGATACAAATATTGGACTAACCCGTAACTCAAACTTTACTACATGGAATCTTATTGATTGATCATAAGTAATTTTGAGTAAAGGCGAATATCATTTGGTATCCTCAGACCTGAGATACATATTTGGTTTTAATATTCACCAAGTTTCATACCTTGATCTGGTTATCCGCTGTTCTAAAAAAATGGTCAGTACATGAGACTATGTTCAGATGTGACACAAGGTGATTGTGAGAAACATATGTAGTCAAGATGGGATTTGTTCCTCTTATTCGTTGAGAGTTAGATGTCTAAGGCCTGGATAAGTTAAATCAACAAGGAATGATCACTTTGTGTCCTTGGATTTGACATGACATTTGTAACAAAAGGATAGATGATTAATTCACCTAAATCATTTCAAGTAGGATACTTGAATGGGATGATATTATTCAATGGCTATAAGTCATGCGTATTAAGGGTAGTAAACTATTGTTAGGCGGTATTTACTGCTTGCATCAATTTTCTATGAATCTTGTGCAAGTGGGAGATTGTTGGATTCTGTATGCCCAAGACACATAGAACATTGATGCAGTTAGTATGTCATGATCCAAGTCAGGTTATACCCAATAACAAGCTTTGCAAACACAAACAATTATTCAATTGATGATATGATCATGCAATTAAATAATAACACCAAATTTAGAAAAATGGGTTTTCTAAATAAGTTGCATATGAGATGGAACAACTTATTAGGATATTTTGTTCATGATTATTATTTGTAATGTTATTTAAATAAGTTAGATAACATCAAATAATAAAAGGGGTTTATAACTTATACAATTAAATAGTTAATTGTATAAATTATTAGATGACTAGTTTTATTTTTATGTGTGTGTGTGTTTGAGAGGGAAAATCCTTTTCCCTTTAAACATTTTTGGCTGCCCCTTCAAAGGGTATTGGCCCTTTTTCCTCTCTTGAATAGATACACATAAAGCATGTCATTCACTCCAACTCATTGACCACTCTCATTACATGCAATCTTCAACCAAAACACTCTCTTTTCTCTCTCAAGCTCCACGGAAATAGCAGTAGAATTTTAGGAGTTTTCTTTTGGTTTTGGTGTTCATCTCCCTAACAAGAAGAGTGTTTGCACACAAGCTTGGGGTATACAAGCTTGAGGGGTCCTTCCTTGGAGCCTTGGCCGAATCTTTAGCATCTAATCACTCTTCTTGGTCGACATTTTAGCTGGAGAAAGGTAGTTAATCATAGCTTTATGTAGCTGTGATTTTATGTACACTTTCATATTGATCATAGCTTGGTTATTCACATAAATGATCCTTTTGTTTTGGGTTTGTTTCTTTCATATATATGTCACCATAAAACATGGATTTTCAGCTTTAAAATCATGTTTTAAAATATATATATATCCGCTGCGTTTTCTGAAAGTTTAAAAGGTCAAACTCGGTTTTATCTTCCAACAAACCGTACACTATGCACATGGTTTCTAATTCAAGTCTTCCTAGTTACACACACGTATGAGTTTACACATACAAGTGGTTAGGTGACCTTTATCCCACAAATATGTTAAGCCCATCTCAAACACACAAGTTCCCTAAAAGTGGTTAGGTGACCTTTATCCCACAAGTAGTTCTCAAGTGATTCGAGTGTCGTGTAAAAGGATGGTGTTTAACTTGTTTCCAAAGGGATTTAAGTTTCTATTAATTCTATTTATGAAAACTCCATGTACCTTGTATTCGCATGCTTTCAAATACATGGTACCTTGTGGTTCTTTTTTAATAAAACCTCTTTTATTTTGAAATCATTAATCCTTTTAATAAATTTTTATTAGTCACTTAATGATTAGGAACCAAAAAATTCAGCTTGTTATGAATTTATTTAGATTGTTAAGCATATCCACATATCAAACAATCAACATAAAATGAATAATCAAACAAGCATATATAAAACAATCACATGTGCATAACCATAGCCACTACGTTGACAACACTTGTTTGCCATCACAAGTGTTGTCATTTGGTCTTTCCTAAGTGTTGAAAATAACACAAAAGATGAGATCTCCAAAGACCCCCACTTGAACTTGCATCCAAATGCTTCAAGTCCTTCTCTTTGTGTCTTCCTTTTGTGCTTCCATCTTGTGCATCTTCTTTTACAAAATTTATATACTAATACAAATTTTCTAATAAAAGAAAACACACTTAATCTATCTATTACATTGCCATTGAATGAATAAATAAATTACATCCAAATACAAACACAAAAGAATAATATTACAACCCATTATGAATGAAATCAACCAAAACAAAAATCCATTCAAAACCAAATCAACACAAGGTCAAGGCTAGGTTATGCACCAATATGAACCATCATATACAACATTCAAGAACCTAATAAATCCCCATATGACCCTAAATTTTCAGCCAACATAAACCACGAATTTAGGGTGTTTTTGTCCAAACAAAACACAATCAACCATTTGACATCTTTCTTTCAAGGTTTAATCACAAGCATGTTAGATATTTCCTTGAAAGGTTGGGGATTTATAACATCACCACAAAACAGCCCCTATAAGGTTGTTAAAGTTCTATAAAACCAATTTTAGAAGGACAAATGAAACTAGTCATCCACATATCCGGCTCTAGATGCCAATGTTGGGTTTGTTGGACCATTACCAAAGTAGTTTAACCATTTAAACTTGAAAACACAGCGGATTAAAACCTTAATATTATCATTTGTAATCTGAAAATTAAGGCTCGTATCATAATAACAACAAACCCAAGAACATAAGGTCATTTATGTCACACCCGGCCCCTCGCATCAACAATATTGTCCGCTTTGCCCACGAAAAGCTCACGGATTTGCTTTTGGTTGCCCGGGTAGGGAGGTCACCCATCTTTGGATTGCTCCCACCTGAGCACGCTTAACTGTGGAGTTCTCCTCTCATCCACAGCCAATACGCCCAAAACACATTGTTGATGTTAGAGATCGGACATTCCTTATGAACCAGGAATCTCTCCTGTCCATAGCCGATGTGGGATATGTGTAGGGTGTCACAAGCACCCCCTATTTGGACTCATCGTCCTCGATGAGCCCAGAAGTCACCATCCTTGGTGAGGTATGTCCCACATCCCGAACGGCACAGGAGTGGCTCTATAGCATTCTGTCACACCCAGCCCCTCGCACCAACAATATTGTCCGCTTTGCCCACGAAAAGCTCAAATTTGCTTTTGCTTGCCCGGGTGAAAACTTCCCAGGGAGGTCACCCATCCCTGGATTGCTCCCACCTAAGCACGCTTAACTGTGGAGTTCTCCTCTCATCCACAGCCAATATGCCCAAAACACGTTGTTGATGTTAGAGACCGGACATTCCTTATGAACCAGGAATCTCTCCTGTCCACAACCGATGTGTGATATGTGTAGGGTGTCACAATTTATATGTGTATGAACTATCTATCAAGAATAATATACAACCAAAACAAGTCATACAAACTACCTTTTGTAGAGCTGCAGAAAAACGAATTTCGGTGAACAAGTCATACACCCTCAAAATCCACGTGCGGAGTTTTACCGCGAGGCGTTTGAACAAACCAGGATCACAGTCAATAGTTAATCAGAACGACTCTATATGCCACTATTAAAAATAAAATCAACCAAATTATAAATTTGAAACAGTGCGAAAGCGTTTTGTAAAACAACCCAAGGAAATAAATATGTATACTATGGCAAAACATGTGCCAACCCAAAATAGTAAACATTAACCATTAAAATACTAAAAATGTCTGAAGACCGAGTCTTAGAATGCAAGTGAAACCATGTAGTGCTCCTAATGGCAAGCAAGCTAATGACCTGAGAATAGCATACTAAAATGTCAACACAATGGTTGGTGAGTTCAAGAGTGATATTCAAACATAAACAGTTTAATAACATAGATATAAAAGTAGTGCATTGTAATAGATAGCTAGTCCATTAACAATAAATATTAATTCATAGTGATTTCGCAATTGAAGCTGACTGTGTTACGTTGTTGCCTTCTGTCACGACTTAACAGGTCATGACAATGTTCAATAGGACAAATTGCACCGGTTGACCTCGAGTCACACAGGTGGGGCTTGTCAGACCTAGTAGTACTACCCAAATTTCCCCGATATTCAATATTAACAATTCGAAAGTGTGAGGACTTTTCCATGATATCAACACTATATTAATATTATACACAACTTCAATATATAAAGCGTTTGTGATTTACCAGTATGATATCTCCACCAAAACAGATTAAATAAAGAGTGGGGCATGAACTTACCTGATACGCGTGATAGACGCTTAGAGTTTTACTCGACAGACAGAATGGACAGACAACCTTTAAAGGTTACCTAGATCATATAAGTACGTGAGTACGTGTAAATAGAGAACATGTGAAACCCTAAGTACACTACAACCAAGGACTCGTGATTTCAGAAAAACAGACACGTTTGACCCAGTTGACCCGTTTGACCGTTGGTGACTTTATATGTTGTAAACCATTCAAGCAATCATACACATATATCATACGTGGTTACATTCAAATAGATCATATGTATGCTACATTATCCAAGTGTATCACTTAGATCATTATACAACCAAGTATCATACAAGTCATGCGAATCTAGAACATTAACATGTCCACTAGTTATAACACAACTAACATGCCACACAAAGATCAAATCACGCACCACATGCCACATGAAGCCACTCACGACTTCACATCCTAAACCTGCCAATCCTACTAAGTAGGGGCCTCAGATTCGCACGCGTGTATGATGATCATAATCATATTCATTAGCCATGTTCATTGCATTCAACAAACATCACAACAATCAATTTCCAGTCCCAAACATGATACCCTAACTACTAATCAACATCAATATCATACATGATCATCAAAGTCCAAACATCACCCATGATTATCCAAGCATCCCATACAACTAATTTAACAGGTTCTACCACATTAGAATTCATCCATGAACTTACTAACATGCTCCTAACATCCCAAACATATTCAAACTATCATCCTTCCAACTTTGTGCAAATAAAGTTTCCCTTTTGGGAAAGCACATCCCAAAACCTATCAAACATCCAATGCATTCATGAATTCATTAATAATATACCAATTCAAGTTCATATCAACATCTAAGCATGATCAACAACATCCAAACATCATAACTCATCAATTCATATCCTAAAAAGTTACTATCTTTATTAATGTATGAACTATAACATGTGTTCTTGAATTCCCAATGATCACAATAAGAATCTAACATCTAATCATCACCATGAACACATACATAACATCAATTCATCAATAACTCAACATTACATGCAAAATAAAGTTACTATTATTAGTAAGCTATGAACACCAACTTCAATTCATCAAATTCTTGCAAGATCAACGTATCCTAACATTCATACAACCTACAAATCATCATACATTCATCAAACAATCATCAACTTCACATAATCATGCTAATTTCGAATTAGGGTTTGCATAAAACCAAAGTTCATGATCAATCCACTAAAAAACATACAATTCATGCATAATCAATGTTAAACAACATGTATTCAATCCAACTAACATCTTAACATCATCAAACAACATCAATTTCGACCCCACGAAGATCCATAAACGATTTTAGGTTCGGCCATCATGAAAAACTCACAAAAACTTGAAAAATCTAACCTTTAAACGTGTAATTGCTTGCATTGATGATTCCAACGTGTTGTAATCCTTGTAATCGAACAAAATCGAGGCTTAGAGGCTTGTTCTTGGTCGAATTCGAAGTGGGAGAGGGTTGAGAGGTTGAATCGCGACCGATGGGGGTGTGGGCTAGGGTTTTTGTGTTTTGTTTAATCTAATTTTCCATATTACCCTTTAAGCCCTTGTAATTTGTATTTTTATAAAAACTAGGCTTTAAACTCTTTGTAAAGTGCTTTTAACTTAATAATATAAAGATATAAACTAATGAAAATCATTATATATTTTATCTTTATAAAAACACAAGACATACGAATAAATAGGCATGTTTCCGCGCTACGCGATTAATTTTCTAATTAACATTTAAAACATGCAAACACATAAACATAACACAATAATCACATAATAAATTAGATTAACATTAATTAACATTATTAAATATTATTAGGTCACCAACATTAAACGACAACTAGTGTGTGTTTATGACACGTGTATGCAAGACGTAACGGAACTAACGGAGTTTCATAACGGAAATTTACCTGATGTCACATTATCCCCATGTTGAAAGAATTTTCGTCCCGAAAATTGCATTACATGGTGAGAGTGTTCCATCACTGGTCTACTGCATTGGCACACAGAAATTGAAATCGAGTGAGTTTTGGATGAGTTGTCACATCATCCCCATATTGAAAGAAATTTCGTCCCGAAATTTCAATCAATACCTTCGTCTGTTGGCATCGTCCGTTCGAATAGTTGAGGGTACTTAAGCTTCATTTGATCTTCTCGTTCCCATGTGAATTCCAGTCCACGTCGCGAATTCCAACGGATTTTGACAATGGGTATCTTGCTTTGCTTAAGTGTTTTCACCTCACGGTCCATCACCTCAACTGGTTCTTTGATAAAACGCAATTGTTCATCCACTTGAACTTCTTCTAGTGGTACGACCATTGTTTCATCAGTTATGCACTTCTTCAGGTTTGACACGTGAAATACATCATGGATTCCACTTAGCGAATTAGGTAGGTCTAGTCGATAGGCCACTGGACTATTCTTTCCACTATTTCAAATGGTCCAACGTACCTCGGATTTAGTTTCCCTCGCTTACCAAACCAAACTACGCCTTTCCATCGTGAGACTTTCAACAAAACCTTGTCACCAACCTAAAACTCTAAAGGTTTCCGTCTCTTGTCAGCATAACTCTTTTGTCTGTCTCGTGCTGCAGCCATACGGTTCCGTATCTGTACAATCTTCTCGGTTGTCTCATGAATTAACTCGGGACCTGTTAGCTGACTATCACTAATTTCTGCCCAGGAAACTAGTGATCGACATTTTCTCCCATACAGCGCCTCGAAAGGTGCTACTTGTATGCTAGTATGATAACTGTGTTATAAGAAAACTCCACCAATGGCAGGTGAATTTCCCAGTTATTCCCGAAGTCAATCACACAAGCACGTAGCATATCCTCCAACGTCTGTATGGTACGCTCACTCTGGCCATCCGTCTGTGGATGATAAGCAGTACTCATATCTAATTGTGTACCCAAAGATTTCTGCAATGATTGCCAGAAATGTGACGTGAAACGAGCGTCACGGTCGGAAATAATTGAGATTGGTACACCGTGTCTTGAAACGATCTCTTTAAGGTACAGTCGGGTTAATTTCTCCATCCTGTAAGTTTCCTTAATTGCAAGGAAGTGAGCAGACTTTGTCAATCGATCCACAATAACCCATATCGTGTCACAACCAGTACTAGTCCGGGGTAACTTAGTAATAAAATCCATGGAGATCTGCTCCCATTTCCACATTGGTATCTTAGGTTGTTGTAATAGTCTAGATGGTTTTTGATATTCCACTTTTACTTTCGAGCAGTTCAAACACTTGCTCACATATGTAGCTACATCTGCTTTCATGTTAGGCCACCAGTAGTGCGCCTTTAGGTCATGATACATCTTGTTGGATCCAGGATGTATAGAATACTTGGATTTGTGCGCCTCGCTCATAACTAAATCTCTCAGATTTCCATAAACAGGAAGCCAGAGTCTATCCATGAAATACCGAATTCCATCCTCTTTCACCACTAGCTGTTTATCCATTCCCCTTAACGACTCAGAACCAACATTTTCTGCTTTTAAAGCTTCTATCTGCGCCTCCTTAACTTGTTCGGGCAGTTGGGTACTGATAGTAAGCTGTAAAGCTTGCACCCATCAGGGTTTAGCTGTTTCCTTCCTGCTTAGGGCATCGGCAACTACATTCGCCTTTCCCGGATGATACTTAATAGCGCAATCATAATCGTTTAGTAGTTCCACCCAATGTTGCTGCCTCATATTCAACTCTTTTTGCTCAAAGATATGTTGAAGACTCTTGTGATCGGTGTAGATAGTGCACTTGGTACCGTACAAGTAATGTCTCCAGATCTTTAAGGCAAAAACCACTGCACCCAATTCTAAGTCATGGGTGGTATAGTTCTTCTCATGAACCTTTAGTTGTCTCGAGGCGTAGGCTATCACTTATCTTGTTGCATCAAGACACAACCCAATCCTTGAATGGATGCATCGCAATACACCACAAAGTCATTCGTTCCCTATGGTAATGCTAATATCGGGGTAGTATAGAGTTTTTGTTTTAACAATTGGAAAGCTGATTCTTGGCTCTCACTCCATTTGTATGTCGTTCCTTTGTGGGTCAAGATAGTGAGAGGTTGTGCGATCTTAGAAAATCCTTCTATGAATCGTCGATAATATCCTGCTAATCCCAAAAATTGTCTTAGCTCGCTCGGCATTTTGGGTGTAGTCCAATTCTTTATCGCCTCAATTTTGGCAGGATCAACATGTATCCCTTTCTCATTAACAATATGACCTAGGAATTGCACTTCTCGTATCCAAAAGTCACACTTTGAGAATTTGGCATATAGCTATTCATTTTTCAATAGTTCCAAGATCATTCGTAAGTGCTCTTCATGCTCCTCCTTGGTCCTAGAATATGTCAGTATGTCACCGATGAACACAATGACAAACTGATCAAGATAGGGTTTCTACACGCGGTTCATGAGGTCCATGAACACAGCAGGTGCATTAGTCAACCCAGAAGGCATGACCAAGAACTCATAATGACCATAACGAGTACGAAACGCAGTCTTGGGAATGTCTTCTTCTCGAACTCTAAGTTGATGATAACCAGATCTCAAGTCAATTTTCGAATAATAGCTCGATCCTTGAAGCTGATCGAACAAGTCGTCGATACGAGGTAAATGGTATCGGTTCTTGACTGTTACTTTGTTTAACTCTTTATAATCGATGCACATCCGGAATGTGTCATCCTTCTTCTTAACAAAAAGAACAGGAGCTCCCCAAGGTGATGTGCTAGGTCGAATAAAGCCCTTATCTAAAAGCTCCTAAAGTTGTCATGACAACTCTTGTAGCTTGTTTGGTGCTAATCGATAAGGTGCCCTAGCAATCGGAGCTGCGTCGGGAGTCAACTCAATCTGGAATTCTACTTGGCGGTGAGGTGGTAATCGAGGAAGATCCTCTAGAAACACCTCTGGAAAATCACGCGCTATGGGAATATCCTCCATTCTCCTTTCTTCTGCCTGCTTATCGGTTGCAAGTGCTTGAATAGCCACACGACCCTTTCGTAATAACTTTTGAGCTTTCATGTATGAGATGATGCCTATCACAGCACCACTCCTATCACCTCTGACAGTATGGATTTTGTCATCAACAGGGATTCGTATGATCTTCTCATGACATATGACTTCCGCTTGCTTGCTAGAGAGCCAAACCATGCCTATCACATCATCAAAACTCCCCAGCGTAATAGGCATAAGATCTATAGCGAAAGTATGACCAGCAAGTTCTATCTTACAGTCTTTAAGGATATGCGTTACATGGATCTCTTTACCATCGGCTAATTCCACAATGTATTTAGATTCTAAAGCAAAGGGTATATCACTTAAAAGACTACAGAACTTTAAGGACACGAAACTCCTATCGGCTCCAGTATCAAATAGTACTATAGCAAAACAACCATTAACAGAGAACCTACCAGTAACAGTTGTGGGATCATTTAGAGCCTCACCTCAGCCAATGACGAAGGCTCTCCCCTTGGCTCCATCTTTATTGCCGCCATTACCAGTACCATTACCTCCATTGTTGTTATTATCGTTGTTGTTGTTGTTGTTGTTGTTGTTGTTGTTGTTGTTGTTATTGTCATTACCATTTCTCCTTAGTTGTGGGCAATGTTGCCTGTAATGCCTTTCTTTCCCACATTCAAAACAACCTTTGGGAGTTTCTTGAGGTTGTTGTGGCCTCCTTACCAGTTCACCACGACAATCCTTAGCAGCGTGTCTAATTTTTCCACAGCGTTAACACTTGAAGTTATCACACCTTCCCACATGATGGTAATTACACCGAGCACACTTCGGATGTCTACCACCATAACCACTGGGTCCTTGATTATTTGCAGCCGTTTGTTGAAGTTACAGTTATTGTCAAACCTCTGCTGTTGCTAAACTGGCTGTTGCTGTTGTTGAGGTTGAGGTTGACCGCTAGAAGATGATGATGCTTTGGTGTTGTTGGAATTTGTTGGACCAAAAGAACCAATGAGCCAGATCAGAAAAACGTTTAAGTCCCACAGACATCAAAACAACTGAAGTGGACTACAACAACTGAAGATAAAATCTGAAGACAAAGTCTGAAGACAATAGCTGAAGACAACGGCTGAAGACAAAGTCTGAAGATAAAGTCTGAAGACAACTGCTGAAGAAAAAGTCTGAACACCAAGTTCTTAGAAGTTGTCATAACAGCTGAAGTAGTTCTCTTCAGTAGTTGTGATGGTTTACATTTCAGTAGTTTGTAATCAGTAGTTTTATATTATGTAAAACATTTGAAGTTCTTAGACTTCAGATGTTATAATTTCAGTAGTTGTAATGTTAGCTTATACTTAGCTTTTAGTGAAGGTGTCCTTAGTTGTTGTGGACATCTTTAGTAGTTTAGTTTACTTTCAGTTGTTTGTATAAATCAGTTAGATGTCACTATCAAGTGACGTCAGCTGATGTCACATTCCTTATAAAAGGAATGTTGACCTAATTTCCTTGTACGGGAAGCTTGTGCATGAATGAAAACATTCTCTTTGCAGAAAACTTTCTCTCTCTATAACCGTTACTGTTTGATTGAATATTCATATTATTCTTGCTATAATTTCGTCTAATTCGTGTGCTATTCTGCTGCAAATCCTAATCTAATTGATCAAACCAGATCTTGATCCCTTCAAATGGTATCAGAGCCGGTTAATCATTGATCGATTTAACAATTGATCATTGAAACTACTCTTTTGATATCTAAGTTTGATCGAATTAGCGAATTTGCAAGAATTGGTTATAGAGTTTGTTTTTCTGTTGCTTCCTGTGAATTAATTTGAGATTCGTCTTATTCTAAACTGTGTTGTTGAGTTTTTGAGCTAGATCTGTTAAAATCTCATTGAACCTGTTTGAATTGGTGAAAATGGCTACATCAATCGATCATCCTCACAATACAGGCTCCTCAACAAAGCCTCCGATGCTTGTTAGGAGTGAGTATAACATATGGCAACGCCGAATGCTCCATCACCTGTCTGTCAACAGTTCAGGTTGTTGGAAATCTGTGGTTCATGGACCATATAAGCCTATGGTGAGTAATCTGGAAACCAATGAGATGGTTCCGAAGAAGAAAGAGCAATACTCATATGAAGATCTGAAACTGTTTGAAATTGATGCTAAAGCCCATGGAATTCTGGCCATGGCACTGCCCAATGAAATCTATTCTGGGCTTATGCATCATGAAACTGCTCATGACCTCCGGGTTGCTCTGAAAGAACAATTTAGAGGAACTGATGAGGCCTTGGCAAACAATAGAGAAATCCTTGCCCAGTAATATGAGACATTCTCTCATAGAAAGGGTGAGTCACTGACTTAACAGTTTAAGTGATTCTCCTGTTTGATATGTGAGTTGAAAATGGTTAAACATGAATATATAAATAGTCAGATGAACAACAGATTCCTCAGATCCCTGCCTGAGAGATGGGACACATATACTATTGTCCTACGCTCCAGTGCAAATCTGGACAATCTATCTCTCACTCAACTTCATGGGAAACTGTTAACATTTGAAAGAGAGATAGAACAAAAAAGGAAACTGGCTTCATCTGGGAAGCTCACTGATGATTTTGTACCAGGGAATACTGCTCTGGTTGGTCATGAGTCAGAATATGCTGCATCAGAAAGTTCCTATGATGAGCATATAGATTTCTCTTCAAACAGTGGAGATCCTGCTTTTGTTGGTGTTGAGAGTAATTCAGGGTGTAATAGTGATAATTTGTGCTTTTTGATGGATGATTTGAAAGGAATTGCTGATGATGATTTGGAAGAGATGGATATTTTGAGCCAACTGGCATTAGTCAATATCAGATCTCAAAAATTTTACAAAAGGACAGGTAGAAAATTCCTGGTCTCTCTGGAAAAACCAAAGTTGGTTTTGACAAGAGCAAGTTGAGGTGTCACAAGTGCCATAGACTTGGACATTTTGCAAGAGAGTGTAGATCATCTGGATCTAACTCTTCTGCACCCTTTGTGACCTTTCCAGGTAATAGTTCATAAAACAAAGGGCAACATTCTACCAGTTCTGGTCATCATTCACAAATTCAATCATCTCCTGCATATTTTGTTCCTCAAGGTCAAATGCCATATCCTTATCCCTGTTTTTACATGCCTCAATCCAATCAGGTTCCAGTTCCCATAGCTCAACAACCACATGCCCTACCTGAGCCTCAACCATCTCAATCAAGTCAACAATCTCAATCTCAATCACATTAAACCTTTTTCACTCCTAGAGTTGTTGGCTGGAGTAGCTTACCAGATGACCAATCTGGTTATTCTGAACAAGTGTTTTCTGGTGCTGGTCAACATGGTCGTGAAAATCCTTTTAGAAATCTTGCTCTTATGGCCCTGGAGTCTATTGATGGTTCATGCTCAAATGTTTCATCATCACAGGTACCACAAGTATCTTCTGAGGCTAAGGCCAAGTTGTGTTCTGAGTCATGCATACCTACTTTTGCCTCAATTAGAGAAGCAAATGTAGCTTTAATTAATCAAAATCTTGACCTAGAGAAAGTGATTTCCAAATGAAAAGTTGATTTTGAGTCTGTTTTAAAGGAAAAAGATGATGAGATTTACAAATTAAAATGCCAAATCACTGATGAAAAGGCTAAGGTAGAGGTCATTTTAGAAAATCATAAGAGTCTCAAAGAAACACTTGAAGCTACTCAGGTTGAGTGTGAACGCTGGGTAACATCTTTCAAGGGGTTTGAAATGCTTCTCAGTAAGCAAACAGCTTCAAATGTGAAGTTTGGGATTGGGTATAATCACACTGAACCTCCTACAGATTTTACTCCCAAGACAGAAGTAAAATCTGAAGGTGAAATCAATTCCCAAACCACATCATCATGTGTCTCATCCTCAAGTGATAATGTACAATCAGAGGATGAAGTCAGTAATAGTACCTCAGCTAATCAATCTGCTGATGGTCTTACTGCTGATGAACACATGATCAAAGAAAAGCTGAGCACTTCAGGTGCTGTCTCACAAGGTATTCAAAGTACTGAAGAGCAAGTAACAACACCTGAAGAACATTTCAAACCAAATGAAACCAAACATGGTTTGACAACTGCTGAAGAATCTATCAGGAAATCCAAATGTACTGATAGAAAACTTCTGAAGAACAAGTATTCAGTTGTTACAAATCCTTTAGTATTTCACATAAGTACTGAGAGGAAAAAAGTACCAAAGAACACACCTTCAGTAGTTTCATCTTCTTCAGCAGTTGAACAACAGAAGATGAAGAAAAAGCCATGTGAAATATGTGGTCTATTCAATCATCTCACTGATGAATGTTGGTACAGAAAGGGTTCCAAATTTAACAAAGATAAAATCATTAAAAAGAAAATTAATAAAATGAAAGATGAATTTGAAACCAAGTTTGTGCCACAAACATCTCAAACTGATAATCCAAAGCTTTCACAAAAATCTAAAAAGAAGGAAGGGGTTTATGATAAAATAGCTGAAAATATTCCTCATGGAGTATCAAAACACCAAACTAAGTCTGTGTCTCTAAAAAAGGACATGGTGAGTCATAGGAACCAATCAAAAACAAGTAGTGATGTGTCTGCTGAACTGAAGGCTTTAACAACCAATCAGACACAACTTGTTATGATGGTTCAACATCTATTGGGAAGAGTTAACCAAATAGATGTACCTGTGATTAAACCACTAAAAAGGAAAAATAAGCCAAAATCAAAGGAATCCTTGTCAGCACCATCTCCTTCCTCAAAGGCTGTTAATCATGACAAATAGTTAGTATAAAATATGTTGATGAGAACAGACCCAAAACCAAAATGGTTTGGGTATCAAAAGCTAAGTAGTTTGTTGTGATAAATGCAGGGTTCTTCAGCATGCCACAGAAGCATCTGGTATGTGGACAGTGGAGGATCTATGCATATGACAGGGAGTAGTTCTCTTCTTCATGACTACTCTCAAGGAAAGAAGGGATTTGTAGCTTTTGGTAATGATGCTAAAGGTTACATCATCGGCAAAGGCTTTGTGTCAAATGGTGAGATAAGATTTGATGATGTTAACCATGTGGAGAATCTCAAGTACAACTTGTTGAGTGTCAGTCAAATGTGTGATAAAGGGCATGTTGCACTTTTCACCAGCCAGAACTGTCGGATTCTGTCTTCCAATGTTTTGAGAATGATTGACAAGATATTGGATGAATATACTCTCTGAAGGCCAACAGGATTGGAAGAGTATATGCCTTAGACTTATCAAAGAAAATTGATCTAAAAGGCCATCCATGTCTATTCTCCAAGGCCTCTCCTCAGGAATCTGAACTATGGCACAGAAGGCTTGGGCATGTGTATCTTAAATATATGAACTAGCTGATCCATCATGGTTTAGTGAGAGGTCTGCCTATAAAGGAGTTCAAATGTGATGACAACTGCTCTGCTTGTTTAAAAGGAAAGCAACATAAAGTATCATTCCCTCCAATAGAAGAACCAAAGTCAACTGCCTGCTTGCAATTACTGCATATCGATCTTTTTGGTCTAGTAAGAGTGATGAGCATGGAAAAGAAAAAATATTGTCTGGTAATTGTGGATGATTATTTCAGATTTGTATGGACTTTCTTCTTACATTCAAAAGATGAGGCTAGTCAATCATCATCTACTTTGTGTTGCATGTTGAAAAGCAGTATTCTATTTTGTCAAGCGTGTGAGGAGTGATAATGGCATAGAATTTAGAAATCACACACTTGATGAATTCTATCTCTCTAAGGGAATCAAGAGGCAGTATAGTATTCCAAGAACTCCTAAACAAAATGGAGTGGTGGAGAGAAAGAACAGGACCTTATTGAAGCTGCAAGGTCAATGTTGGCTGATTCTAGTTTGCCACTAACCTTTTGGGCTGAAGCTGTTAACACAGCTTGCTATGTGTAAAATAGAGTGTTAGTAAATCAGAGGTTGATGAAGACTCCTTATGAAGTGTTACATCATTTGGCTCCTCTGATTTCCATCTTTAGAGCATTTGGGTGTCCTTGTTATATTCTTAACACAAAGGATCCACTTTAGAAGTTTGACTCAAAGGTGGATGCAGGGTACTTTGTTGGGTATTCATCTAGTTGCAAGGCATACAGAGTTTTTAATTGCAAAACAAAGATAGTTGAAGAAACCTTGCATGTAAAGTTCAATGAATCTCCAAAGGACAAAATCCCACAAAACCCTGTGGGGTTATTTGATTTGGACATACTACAATATGTTCCTTATCAGTCTCCAGCTGTTGTAGGTTCTGGGAATCTATCATCTCCTGCCTCTTGTTATCCATCTGTTGGTATAAATGCAAGTTTTAGTGATCAACTGCTTGAGTCTACTAAACTTGATGTTCTTGTAGCTTCAGCAGTTCCATCCACAACAAATGCTGATGAGATCTCTGAATCCTCTACTTCATTTGAATTGTCATCTCATTCTAGGTTTCAAGAATCTGGATCACCATCTGTTGCTGCTGAATCACCTACAAACACTTGCACAGATCTTATTGAGTATCAAGAACTGAAGAATCACCCCATGTCTCAGATCATTGGTGACATCAATGCTGGTGTTTCAACTAGAAGTCAATTGTCCAATTTTTGCTTCTATGCTCTCTTCATCAGTCAGCAAGAGCCAAAGAACTATCATATTGCATTAAGAGACAATGGATGGGTTGAAGCTATGCAACTTGAGCTTCTTCAGTTTCAAAAGTAGCAAGTGTGGGAACTGGTTCCTCTACCCCAAGGTAAGTGTGCAATAGGCACTAAATGAGTGTTTGGGAATAAAACTGATGAAAAAGGCAAAATTGTCAAGAACAAGGCTAGACTGCTTGTACAGGGGTTTTCATAAGAAGAAGGTATTGATTATGATGAAACCTTTGCCCCTGTAGCCAGACTGGAGGCAATTAGATTGTTTTTAGCTTATGTTGCTTTCCATAATCTCAAAGTTTTTCAAATGGATGTCAAAAGTGCATTCTTATATGGTAAAATAAAAGAAGAAGTTTATGTGTGCCAACCACCAGGTTTTGAAGATCATAAACATCCAGATTGGGTGTATAAGCTTGATAAGGCTCTTTATGGGCTAAAACAAGCTCCCAGAGCCCGGTATGAAACACTGTCTAACTTTCTTCTTCAAAATAATTTCACTAGAAGCTCTATAGATAAAACCTTGTTATTTAAGAAAGTAGGCATGCATAAGCTCCTTGTTCAAATTATGTAGATGATATTATTTTTGCATCCTCTGATCCATAGTTGTGTGATGCCTTTACTAAGTTGATGCAACAAAAGTTTGAAATGAGTGCCATGGGAGAATTATAGTTCTTTGTGGGGTTGCAAATCAAACAAAAGGCTGATGGAACTTTCATTCATCAGTCAAAATATACAAAGGATTTATTGAAAAAGTTTGATTTACAAAACTGTAAGCCCTATTCTACTCCCATGTGCAGCACCACACAACTGGATGCTGATCAGAATGGTAAAGCAGTTGATGAAACTCTTTACAGATGTATGATTGGTTCCTTGATGTATCTTACAGCTTCTAGACCAGAAATTATGTTTGCAACTTGTGTCTGTGCTAGATTTCAAGCTGCACCTATAGTATCCCATATGATTGCAGTCAAACGGATCTTTAGATATTTGCAAGGAACTCAATCTCTAGTACTTTGGTATTCCACTGGGCACTCTTGCAAATTAGTTGCTTTCTCTGATAGTGACTATGCAGGGTGTAAATTAACCAGAAAATCAACCTTGGTGGATGCCAATTTCTAGGCAATTGTTTAGTTTCTTGGCAAAGTAAGAAACAAACTTCTGTTGCTACATCCACTGCTGAAGCAGAGTACATTGCTGCTGCAAGTTGTACATCTCAGGTACTCTAGCTTCAGAATCAATTACTAGATTGTGACATTACAGAGACTAAGACTCCTTTACTGATGGATAGTGCTTCAGCTCTTTGTATTGCTAAGAATCCTGTCCAGCATTCTAGGACCAAACATATTGAGATCAGACACCATTTTATCAGGGATTGTTATGAAAAAGGTCTGATTGATCCAAAGTTTGTTCCTAGTGCTGATGAGCTTGCAGATATATTTACTAAGCCTTTGGACAGTGCAACTTTCCAAAATCTAGTGCCAAGGCTTGGTATGCTGCAGCTTGAATGATTTGACAACTACTAATGATCTTAGTTCACAAGTACTGATGAGCATTAGTATACAACTGTCAAAAATAAGTACTGATACGTTCTTTTATCTTCAGCAGTTTTCATAACTACTGAAGACTAAATTACTTAAAGTACTGAAGTACTTTATTTGTTGCAAATTACTGATGTGGTTACAACCACTGATGTCTATTCTAACAGATAAGTACTTATGACCAATGAAACTTTTGAAAATCAGATAATCTGCTGAGTAAGTGTTAGGGTCAAATGAAACAACTGAGATATGTGAATTGACGACAACAACTAATGAGTAATTTTATCTTCAATTGTTTCAAACAACTGTTGTTTCATTTCAAAACATCTGGATCCAAAACCAAGTCTTTAGTAGTTTCCAACTACTGATGACAAACACCAAGTCTTTAGTTGTTTACAGCATCTGAAAGTTAAAACCATGTCTTCAGTCGTTTTTCAACAACTGATGACTAACACCAAAACTTTCAGTTGTTTTCTTTCAGCCATTTCATAACCTATAAATACCTAACCCTAACTTCAAACTTTTCATAAATCAATTTCCGAACGTTCATCTTCCATTAATGGCGACCATGCAAATCAAACCACGACACAACTGTGTTGCCTACTTCACAAAATCGGCCTTTTGGACTAAGTTTGATGCTGCCATTGATCTAATGGTTGATTCCCCGTATTGAACTTCCTTTCTTCTGAATCCAACCATCTATCCCGATACCCTTCGCCAATTCTGGACAAATGTCACTATCCATACTGGTGAGAATGATATCGCGATCACTCTCCAGTCATTTGTAAACCAGAAGAAGGTGGTAGTCACTCCTGCTATCATTCGCCAAACGCTAGATCTGAATGATGCCACTTGTGTCACCAAATACCCAAAAGGCACCATTGATCTATCATTCATCAATCGTGGATATGCGGGCGACCTAAGTGCTACAACCATTCTGAAGAAGCACTTCTATGATGCTGAATGCCTAATCTTCCACATGATCAATGTTTGCCTTGCCCCCAAAACCTCTTCATGGGATCAAATGTCAGCCAGGTGGTAGTAGGTATTGTATTCTATCCTTGAACGCCAAAGCTTAAATTTTTCTGAAATTATATTTTCAAAATTAAAAGATCTGGCAATGAACCTGTGGCTAACAGATGGCTATTATATCCAAGGTTTCTTATGGCCATAATCATGAATCAGTTAAAATTTGATGGCCCTGTTGGCCTTGGAGTCCCTGCTGTGGTAGTTTTGCCAGAGGTATACTCCAGGCACAACTCTGACCCACACCTCAAAAAGGCTGCCAAACTGCTAAAACCCAAGCAGAAGGAACCCACAGCCACATCCTCCAGATCCAAAGTCCCCTCCAAACCACATTCCAAACAAACCAAAAAGGCTACTTAGGGAGTTGAGTCCCCTGATGATGCCCCTGCAACACAAAGGCAGGATGAAACTATGGGTAGTAATCCCCCTGTAGTTTCCAAGACTCTACCAGTTGAAACCGCTCAGGTATCCTCTCAACAGTTGAGGGAGAGGATTATAATATAGCTGATAACCACAGCATAGGGATTACAGATTTCAATCTCCCTATGTAGAGGAGGAGATTAGAACATCTGGTGAGGCTGCCTCTACTCCTGTATCAGCACATGATCAGGATGAAGATGGTATCATTTCTAAGTCCTCACCAGAGGCAACTACCAATAAAAGACATCATCCTGAGGCAGGAAGTCCCCAGTTCCAAGAAATAGGAGCACATGTGAATACTGATCTACACTCAGCACATGTTCATACTAATTTCATCAGGAGGTCAGCTGACTCAGCAAAGACTGATGATGACCTGGGATTTTCCTTTGATGTTCTAGCCCATTATACTATTCTTGAGACTGAGGTATGCAGACTACAAGAACTGCTTGCCAAAATGTCACAAGAATCAAGTCCATCTGCCCACATTCACCCACAGATGGTAGTTTCTCCTGAAACTATCCCAAACACTGAGCCATTTCCAACAAATTTGCCACCAGCCTCTGATTCTGGCACCATTTCTCAAGGACAGAACCCCTCTGAGCTAATGGTAGCTGCCTTTCAAACATCCTTACCTCAAATCACTTCCATAATCACAAACATTATGCATCAAGCCATTGATGAGAGGCTTTCCTCAAATCTTCAATCCTTAGTTGATGTTGTTATTACCAAGAGAATTTCTGACATTCACACCCCTGAACCCAATGCAACCAAAAAGGGGGAGTCTAAGTCAGTGAAAGTAGACAAAAGAAAGAGACTTGAAGAGGAAAAAGAAAAAGAGAAGAAAGAAAAGGAATTGATCATCTACAAGAGAAAGAAAAGCTCTGAACAGGCTGAAGGTGAGAAAAAGCTAGAAGAACTGATCAACGAAGCTGATGAGCAACATAGCAGATCTATGGATAAGATTATTGATCAACTCTTCAAACAAGGATTTGACACTGCCAAACTTGACTCTGAAATCAGAAGGCTATAGATTCAAGAGATTGGACAAAGATGGACAAGTTGGAGTGAGAAAGAAAGAGAAAGGCTGGAAGCTATGGCAAGATTTATATCAAAACATCTGGGAAGATCAATCATTGAAGTGAAGTCATGGTCCAGAGATAGTATTTTGGAGATAACCATCAGAATCTATTCTTCTGAAGTATTTAACAAAGGATTGATCATAGAAGCCCTTGATGAAGCTGGTGCTGGGAAAAGGACTGATATGACAAAATTATCCAAAGCTTCACTCACATCCAAGATGCTAGAGCAGCCTGCACAATCACCCAAACCAAAACAACCACCTTCACAACCCTCAAAACCAACTCCTTTACCCAAGAAACCTACTCAACCTGCTACCAATGATGCACCCAAGAGGAAGAGAAGGGTGTTGAGGATGGAAGAAGAAGAAGAAGATGATGAGGATGATAGTCTGCCAATCTCTGATGTTCTTAAAATAAAGATGCCAGAGCCCAGGAGTCAACCAATAATAATCACACCTGACTTCCAAAGGCAAATGGTAAAAGTCAAACTTGAAGAAGAAGAACAGCACAAACAACATGATGAACATCTGTTAAGGATGACTGATAAAGAGTTTCCTAAGTCTTCATCCATACAAGTTATGAAAAAACATGCTCAAAGGTTGTATGCTCTCAGATTTACATTTCAATATCAGAAAGAGAGAGTGAGAATTTGGCCTGACCCCAGAGTAAGTGACAGAATTCATAGAAAGAAAATTCCAAGTAGATACAATGGCCAAGTAAAGAAGATTGTAGATGTTGTGATAATGTTGGCCATTGTAGTGTCACCCTGGGAAATCCTTGATGACTTCAAGAGAGCTTACAAGTCTAAGATGACTCCAAAAACTTTACTAGAAAACAAAATGGTAAAGAAGGGGTTAATTTACAAGAAGCTTGAAGAAATAAGAAGAAATGAGCTCTAGTTGTTGCTTGAAGGCACTCATCCTGATGAGTTTGCATACAGAGAAATAACTACTGTTGAGCTGAAAAATGGAAAGCATATTAAGTACTTATCAGAGTACTATGGGCCTGAGTTCTTCTTTGAAAGTGGAGCTGAAGAACTCACAATGGAAGAACAAGTTGTTTTCCTTGAGGCCTATGTCAGAGAGTCTTACAGACTTATCATTGGGAAGTAGGTTTCATGGATGGGGTAACAGCTCTGTGTCCATTTCCCCAAGACAGAGTTCCCACTCATCCTGTGCCAATCTAACCTTTTGAAACTTCTTCCCTGGCCTGAGCTTAATTTGAAGATTTCTGAGCTATTCCAGATATTGTTTCTGCCAATAAGTGGGACTTCAATAATCTTAAAGGTTTTGGCTGCATTGGTTCAGGGGGAGTTTGTTGGACCAAAAGAACCAATGAGCCAAATCAGAAAAACCTTTAAGTCCCACAGACATCAAAACAACTGAAGTGGTCTACAACAGCTGAAGATAAAGTCTGAAGACAAAGTCTGAAGACAACAGCTGAAGACAAAGTCTAAAGACAAAGTCTGAAGACAACGGCTGAAGACAAAGTCTGAAGATAAAGTCTGAAGACAACTGCTGAAGACAAAGTCTAAAGACCAAGTTCTCAGATGTTGTCACAACAGCTGAAGTAGTTCTCTTCAGTAGTTGTGATGGTTTACATTTCAGTAGTTTGTAATCAGTAGTTTGTAATCAGTAGTTTTATATTATGTAAAACATCTGAAGTTCTTAGACTTCAGATGTTATAATTTCAGTAGTTGTAATGTTAGCTTATACTTAGCTTTTAGTGAAGGTGTCCTCAGTTGTTTTGGACATCTTCAGTAGTTTAGTTTACTTTCAGTTGTTTGTATAAATCAGTTAGATGTCACTATCAAGTGACGTCAGCTGATGTCACATTCCTTATAAAAGGAATGTTGACCTAATTTCCTTGTACAGGAAGCTTGTGCATGAATGAAAACATTCTCTTTGCAGAAAACTTTCTCTCTCTATAACCGTTACTGTTTGATTAAATATTCACATTATTCTTGCTATAATTTCGTCTAATTCGTGTGCTATTCCACTGCAAATCCTAATCTAATTGATCAAACCAGATCTCGATCCCTTCAGCATTATCCCACTTTCTTTTGTTGTCGGGCACGCTCGCCACAGCGCCCCGTTTGGGTAGACGTCCTTGCTCCACGTCTTGGTCAGTTAGCCTGTGAGCTAGGTAGATGGCTTGCTGAATTGTGGTTGGGTTGGAAGCAATTACCATACTTTGGATTTTGGGTACTAATCCCCGTATGTAATGCTCTACCCTTTTATGCACCTCATTCACCATTCCCGGGCACAAAGTTGCTAGTTCATGGGTTCTAGTGGTGTAGGCCTTGATTTCCGAGCCCTGCATCTTCAATTGCCAGAACTCCATCTCTAACTTCTGCACTTCATTGCGTGGACAGTACTCCTCAGTCATCATTGTTTTAAACTCATCCCATGGAAGTCCATTCTCCATCGTTTGTCCTAGCATCTGGACTTGCGCGTTCCACCAAGACAGAGCAGCACCTTCCAAAGTCCCGGTGGCATACTTCACTTCATCCGCAGGTGGACAGTTACATTTGGAGAAAACAGACTCAGTCTTCTCGAACCATCGTACAAGCCCTACAGCACCCTCTGTACCGCTGTAGGTGTGTGGTTATAGTCCATAAAGGACTTGTAGGTACACACTGGTGATCTTGTTTTAACACAAGACACATTAATCAGACATCCCATACAGTTATGTAGGATATCAGATTTATCTTTCTATCATTGTTTACCTGCTGGCTGACCTACGTGGGCTGCAGCCACTACCGCCTGAACATGCTCATTAATTAGAGCAGCTAATTCTGAGGGGTTCATGTTAATTGCACCACCGCCCCGTTCTCTAGTGCCACGTCCACGTCCGCGTCCACGACCACGTCCATGTCCACGGGCGTCCATTCTTTTCACTTTACATTCACAAATACAATAATGAGTAACATCAAACACATTTATCTCATTGAAGTACAGTAATAGTAAATAAAAGAAATAATGAATCATCACAACCACAACATTCATAACAAAAATAATAACCAAAGTAAATAAATTGTAAATGAGTCACAATGTATTTATCAATGTCAAAATTTAAGTTTGTCGTTCGTGTGGGGAAACAACCCTTCCCACATAGGTTTCAAAAAGAAAACACTACGTAGTCTAAGTCATATAAAAAAAGGCAATCGATAACATCTGACCCATCACTGTCATCCTCCATCTCCACTGGTTCCTCCTCCTCGGGTCCCTCCTCGGGATCCTCATCCTCAAGGTCTGCTGCTGGAGCAAGAGCTATAGCAATCTGAAGTGCTGCTAGTTGAGCTTCTAAAATAGCAATCCTATTATCGGCTACGGCATCCTGCTGTTCACGAGTAGTCACGCACCCTCGGAGTGCCATGAGACCATCTTTCATATGGTGACACCCGTTTAGGGTCTTCCCGTGTTGTTCCTCAAGTTCATCCAGTTGATGTCTCAGTTTGTGCACCTCTTGCTACAGTGTACAGACATCACCCGTGAGCCGCCTGACTCGATGCTGCTCAGTGTCCAGTGCTGCCACCAGTGCAGAAATCAGTTGCTCGTTGGACTACACCGTCCGTGGGAGTGAAGGCATTGGTTGGTCGGCATTGTTCCTAGTCCTGAGCCTCGGGACAGGTACGCGCTCCCTAAACATAATATGATCAATGAATATAGGATAGAAACTCCAGTCTCATGGAGGGTCATGCTTCATTAATGCAAAAGGTTGATCCCAGTCAATCTCCACTCGAGGATAAGCTAGTCGGGGCCAATCGAATCCATTGTCAGGTACAGGTGCGGGAGGTGGGGATTCAGATCGTGAAGGTGATTCAGATCGCTTACCCGGAGCTCTCGATGACGATGCCATGCTGCAGAGAGTGTGACGTGTATGCCAGTGAGTATACAGTAGATGAGAATAAGGCATATGTAACTAATTAACTGTGTGCAGTTATAGTCTAGTATGTATGCAGCCTAGTTCCCTATAACCAATGGCTCTGATACCAATCTATCACACCCTCAAAATCCACATGCGGAGTTTTACCGCGAGGCATGTGAACAAACCAGGATCACAGTAAATAGTTACTCAGAACCACTCTATATGCCACTATTAAAAATAAAATCAACCAAATTATAAACTTAAAACAGTGCGGAAGCGTTTTGTAAAACAACCCAAGGAAATAAAAATGTATACTATGGCAAAACATGTGCCAACCCAAAATAGTAAACATTAACCATTAAAATACTAAAAATGTCTTGAAGACCGAGTCTTAGAATGCAAGTGAAACCATGTAGTGCTCCTAATGGCAAGCAAGCTAATGACCTGAGAATAGCATACTAAAATGTCAACACAATGGTTGGTGAGTTCAAGAGTGATATTCAAACATAAACAGTTTAATAACATAGATATAAAAGTAGTGCATTGTAATAGATAGCTAGTCCATTAACAATAAATATTAATTCATAGTGATTTCGCAACTGAAGCTGACTGTGTTACGTTGTTGCCTCCTGTCATGACTTAAGAGGTGTGATAATGTTCAATAGGACAAATTGCACCCGGTTGACCTCGAGTCACATAGGTGGGGCTCGTCAGACCCAGTAGTACTACCCAAATTTCCCAGCTATTCAATATTAACAATTCGAAAGTGTGAGGCCTTTTCCATGATATCAACACTATATTAATATAATACACAACTTCAATATATAAAGCAATTGTGATTTACCAGTATGCTATCTCCCCCAAAAGAGATTAAATAAAGAGTGAGGCATGAACTTACCTGATACGCGTGATAGACACTTAGAGTTTTACTCGACAGACAGAATGGACAGACAACCTTTAAAGGTTACCTAGATCATATAAGTACGTGAGTACGTGTAAATAGAGAACATGTGAAACCCTAAGTACACTACAACCAAGGACTCATGATTTCAGAAAAACAGACACGTTTGACCCAGTTGACCCGTTTGACCCGTTGGTGACTTTATGTGTTGTAAACCATTCAAGCAATCATAGACATATATCATACATAGTTACATTCAAATAGATCATATGTATGCTATATTATCCAGGTGCATCACTTAGATCATTATACAACCAAGTATCATACAAGTCATGCGAATCTAGAACATTAACATGTCCACTAGTTATAAGACAACTAACATGCCACACAAAGATCAAATCATGCACCACATGCCATGTGAAGACACTCACGACTTCACATCCTAATCCCTGCCAATCCTACTAAGTAGGGGCCTCAGATTCGCACGCGTGTATGATGATCATAATCATATTCATTAGCCATGTTCATTGCATTCAACAAACATCACAACAATCAATTTCCAGTCCCAAACATGATGCCCTAACTACTAATCAACATCAACATCATACATGATCATCAAAGTCCAAACATCACCTATGATTATCCAAGCATCCTATACAACTAATTTAACATGTTCTACCACATTAGAATTCATCCATGAACTTACTAACATGCTCCTAACATCCCAAACATGTTCAAACTATCATCCTTCCAACTTTGTGCAAATAAAGTTCCCTTTTGGGAAAGCACATCCCAAAATCTATCAAACATCCAATGCATTCATGAATTCATTAATAATATACCAATTCAATTTCATATCAACATCTAAGCATGATCAACAACATCCAAATATCATAACTCATCAATTCATATCCTAAAAAGTTACTATCTTTAGTAATGTATGAACTATAACATGTGTTCTTGAATTCCCAATGATCACAACAACAATCTAACATCTAATCATCACCATGAACACATCCATAACATCAATTCATCAATAACTCAACATTACATGCAAAATAAAGTTACTATTATTAGTAAGCTATGAACACCAACTTCAATTCATCAATTTCTTGCAAGATCAACGTATCCTAACATTCATACAACCTACAAATCATCATACATTCATCAAACAATCATCAACTTCACATAATCATGCTAATTTCGAATTAGGATTTGCATAAAACCAAAGTTCATGATCAATCCACTAAAAACATACAATTCATGCATAATCAATGTTAAACAACATGTTTTCAATCCAACCAACATATTAACATCATCAAACAACATCAATTTCGACCCCATGAAGATCCATAAACGATTTTAGGTTCGGCCATCATGAAAAACTCACAAAAACTTGAAAAATCTAACCTTTAAATGTGTAATGCTTGCAATTGATGATTCCAACGTGTTGTAATCCTTGTAATCGAACAAAATCGAGGCTTAGAGGCTTGTTCTTGGTCAAATTTGAAGTGGGAGAGGGTTGAGAGGTTGAATCACAGCCGATGGGGGTGTGGGCTAGGGTTTTTGTGTTTTGTTTAATCTAATTTTCCGTATTTACCCTTTAAGCCCTTGTAAATTGTATTTTATAAAAACTAGGCTTTAAACTCTTTGTAAAGCGCTTTTAACTTAATAATATAAAGATATAAACTAATGAAATCATTATATATTTTATCTTTATAAAAAACAAGGCATACGAATAAATAGGCACGTTTCCGCGTTACGCGATTAATTTCTAATTAACATTTAAAACATGCAAACACATAAACATAATACAATAATCACATAATATATTAGATTAACATTAATTTAACATTAATAATTATTATTAGGTCACCAACGTTAAATGACAACTAGTGTGTGTTTACGACACGTGTATGCAAGACTTAACGGAACTAACGGAGTTTCATAACGGAAATTTACCGGATGACACATTATCCCCATGTTGAAAGAATTTCCGTCCCGAAAATTGCATTACATGGTGAGAGTGTTCCATCACTGGTCTACTGCATTGGCACATAGAAATCAAAATCGAGTGAGTTTTGGATGAGTTGTCACAACCAAAACACCAAGGAGAGTTGTCCTCAAGCATCCATACCCACAAGCATCAAGCAAACATCTTGTTGCTAGGATTTTGAACCAAGATGAGCTGAAGATCGAATTTTCAGCTTTGAACACTTCAAGAAAATAGAGAGAAAGTGGGTTCTTGGTCCTTTTCATGTGTGAGAGAGAGGAGAGGATGTGTGTGTGTTTTCTAGATGTAAAAAGTGTCAAAACAAAAGGCCAAAGACCCCTTAATGGGGGCGGCCAAATACAAAGGATTTGGGGTTTTCCCCCCAAAAAATCCTTTTTATTTTGATTAACTAATTACAATTATAAGTTATCTAATTAACCTTTTATTTATTTAACTTATACACACACTATTATTATTATTTGATGTTATTTAACAAACTTAAATTGGTGTATTTATTTAATTGCATGATCAAATAATGTCCATGAACAAAATATCCTTATAAATTGTTTCATCTCATATGCAATTATTTAGAAAACCCATTTTCTAAATTGGTGTATTTATTTAATTGCATGATCGTATCATCAATTAAATATTTATATTGGTTTTGCTAAGCTTGTTATTGGGTGTGTCCCGACTTGGATCATTACGTACTAACCACATCAATATTCTATGTGTCTGGGGCATAAAGAATCCAACAATATTGACTAGATTATATAGGTTTGTGATTGTTTGAATTGATATGCATAATGTTATAATAATGAATACATTCAAACTTGGTTAAGTGAAGTTCTCATGCGTCCGACTGGACCATGCGCCCCAACAGTGGTCATGCGTCCGAATGGCCATGCAACTGAGTGTCCATGGGCCTAAATAGTCCATACGCCTGAACAACTTCATGCGACAGACTCAGTGGCACGACTAAACACTCAGCCGTGCGAATGGATCAACTGTATGGCTCAATCACACGAATGAACCATGCTAATGGTTCAGTAGCCCGAATGAGCAACCCTAACCTATAAATACCGCCTAATTCGTGGAAAAAAAAGCTTGATACACACTTTGACTCCAGACGTACCCTAGCCGTCCAGAGACCTCTAAGATCATACTCCAAGTTCATAGATCACATTAGATTAATTCCTAATCGATTCTTAACGTTAGATTCAATCACATAATTGTTTCTACATGCGTTCTCACTGATTGGATCACCAATCAAATAGGATTCTGCACTATTTGGTTTGGTATACACGTTAATCAGTTAGTACATCGTCTAGTACACAATCCCTAACAAGTGGTATGAGAGCTTTGGCTCTTGATTACGTGTTGATTCAATCGTTTTTTATACAAAAATTGTGTTTATTCACTAAAAACGTAATCCTTTTGTGTCAAACGGAGTCTTAGACGTTTCCTGACCATAAAGTTTAGTTTTTCCGGCATACGGCAATTAGGGTTTGTGAAAATTCGAGTTTTTACGGGCAAAACACGTTTAACCTATGAATTTTCAAACTTCAGCAGGTTCAGTGGTACGATTGGCTCAATCGCACGACTGAGTTCATTCGCATTCCCCAAACGCACGATTGGACTCATTCTACCCTCATTCGTACGACTGAGAACCGTATTCAGACTGTTCAACCGCATTAGTACATTCGGACGACTGACTCATCCGCATTAGTTTAGTCGCACGATTGAACCATTCGCCTAGTTCAATCGCCCGAATAAGCCCAATCGCATACCTTCATTCACACACATAAACAGTTTGTTTAATAGTAAAGTTAACTGAAATGGAGGACCAGTTTTTAGCATACACAGCAAGTAGAGACACTCATATTCAGAATCTACTACTGTTGGAGAACGAAGTGGGAATTCATAATAAGCCCCCGAAGCTTATCACGTTAGACGACTGGCCACAATGGAAGCAACGTTTCAAAATTCACTTAAATGGAGTAGATACAAATTTGTGGGAGGCAATAAAATCGGGGCACAACATGCCTGTTGAAGCTGACGGTGTCAAACTTATGTTAAGTGGCATGTCTGATGCACAAAAGGTAAAACAGAACGCTGAGAAGAAAGTCTACGCTTTGCTTACTCAATCTATTCCGAAGGACATCTTCCATCAGTACTTGGAATATACTCAAGCAAAGAAACTATGGGATGCGTTAGAGAAGAGGTATGACGGGAATGCTTCACTCAAGGCTATTAGGCCAAAGCTTTGAAGAAGGAGTTTGACAACTTCTCTTCAATAGGAAAGGAAGGCATGGACAATGTGATCGACAGATTTTACCACTTGATAAGTGAGATGCACACTCAGGAGTAACTACGTCGATGGAGGATAAGGTATCCAACTTTGCAGATTGATTACCAGAGAAATGGGCTTCCTTCGTTTCTAATCTTAGACAGAATGGGATGCTCTCGAAGTTAGACATAAATGACTTCATTCTGAAACTGAGAGAGGAGGAGCTTAGGATGAAGTATAGAGCACAAAAGGCAAACTATGACCAGAATCTTGCGCTCTACAACGCAAATCCTCTGGTCAAGACATCTAGAGCACCACTGCAGACTACCTTCGTCTCAAGCTCAGCAAGTCCAGCACAAGCATCTATTTCAGGGTCTGAAATATCAGGGTCATCTGGTACCTAGTATATTATACCTGAAGCCAATGCATCAAAATTGAAGACCGATAACTTCGGTAACATGACTGTTGAGGTAGCCAGAGAACACATGGACCTCTTAGCTGCTGTAGTCCACTCCTATGATGGACTAATTGCTAGAAAGATAAGAAATTGCCACCTGGCAGATGAGCATTATGAATAGGTGGATGAGATGGAGTTGGAATGAATGGATATTATGTGGGCCTTGGCAAGTGCTGTCCAATGAGCTAAGAAGTTTGTAAAAAAGATCGGACAGACCTTGGTTGCAACAAAGGACACAACTTTTGGCTTCGATAAGTCAAAGGTAACCGTTTCAATTGTGGTGAGAAGGGACACTTCAAATGGGAGTGTGTGAATCCAAAGAAGACTGGTAATGGCAATCCTTTCTCGTCCTTCAATCGTCAGGACAACGCCACATCTAGTGGTTCTACTTCATCAAGCAAGGAACCAAAAGCCTTGACTGCTAACGATGATGAAGGACAGGACTGGAGCTTTCAATTCGTCACACAGGGAGAGTCCAACATGGCTAGTGTGGAGGAAATTTATGACTATTCCGCTAGCGAGGGAGACATAGCAGTAGAGCTCACGATGTCCAACTCTGAAGACACTACACCTATGGTTAACCACCTCCCTGAAGATGAAAAATCTGCATCAACCTCAGAATCACCAGAACTAGAGTCAACAGATTCTGCACACATGGCTGATTCCTCTTAAACATCTCAAGTAAGTACTACTGACCAATTGTTTAATAATCATGCTTGTTCTTGTTGGGGTTTGTTAGAACAAGATACAAAGTTTAATCTTTTAAAATTAGTGAAAAACGCAGCAGAAACATGCATAATAAGTTAGTTAATGAACTGAAAAAGTCGAGTTTCATCTTGTTTTAACAAAGTAATGAACAAACCCATGAACATAGTATCTTTATATGTGAATATAAGCTAGCTATGTTAATAAAGCAAACAATATGGACAGCCATGTTAAGGCTGCCAAAAGACTACCTTCCAGGAGTCAAATACGAAAAGGTGGAGGATGATGTGGATCAAATCGAATGACCAAGGCACCAAGAGAGGTCCCCTCAAGCTTGCATACCCCAAGCTCAAATGCAAACACCTTGATGCTAGGATTGAAGACCAAAAACCGAAGGTAGCACAGCTTGAACCTGTTTCAGCCAAGAATTCCTCCAATAACACAAGAAAACCCCTTTCTAGAGTTGTTGTTTTGCATGTTAGAGAGAGAATGAGATGGAGTGAATATGTGTCTAATGTGTGTCCCCTTTCAAGACCACCAAACAAACCAAGAAAAGGCACTAGCAATAAGGGCGGCCGAATTCTTGATTTGTTTGGGTTTTTTCCCCCCGAAAGTTAAAACCAATTATCCAACACATTAACATGTCATAGATTAAAAGTTATTCAAACAATTAACCTTTTATTTGAATAACTCATGCACACTCACTTATTATTTGATGTTATTTAAGTAACTTAAATAACATTACAAAAAATATCTATAAACAAAATATCCATATAAATTGTTCAATCTCAAATGCAACTTATTTAGAAAACCCATTTTCTAAATTGGTGTATTTATATTTAATTGTATGATCATATCATCAATTAAATATTATATGGTGTTTGCTAAGCTTGTTATTGGGTATGACCCGACTTGGATCATAACGTACTAACCACATCAATGTTCTATGTGTCTTGGGTATAAAGAATTCAACAGTTCTGACTGTAATAACTTTAGAGAAAGCATAGATTTAAATTTTTCTAGGTTATTAGATCATAATGATAGCTTAGTAAAGGATCTAGAAATGTGCACTGAAGCTAATAGAGTTTTAAAACAAAATGAGCACAGTTACAAGGAAAAGATAGACCTTTTGAACAAACAGCTTAGGGAAATAGAAGTTGTTGCCTTTAACCAAGCTAATGATATTAGGTACTATCTTAACTCCCTAGAGGACACTAAGAAGCAGAAAGAAGTTTTAGAAGTAGAAGTCAACTCCTTAAAAAAACTGCATAGTTGGACAAGCTCATCGCACATTGTCCAACACTTAGTGAGAGAAAGAGACAATGGGAAGGGATTCGGATACAAAGTGGTTCGACCACCACCTGAGACCTTGATGAACACCAAAAGTAAACCAATTAATAATAACCCCATCAAAGATCATGTGGTGACCATTCCTCTTGTTAGTGACCCAGATACCACAAGTAAATCAATTGCATCTGGCACAAAACAAAAGGAGTCCACTTCAAAGGAAAAAGGAAAAATGCCTTGTGTTAACATGGAAAAAGAGTTTAAAAAGGTTAATTTAAAGTCAGGTTCAAACAAAGTCAAATCAGAACCCAAAAAGACTATTAAACCTAATCAATCATGCACATCATGTCAAAGTCCAGATAAACAAGAAATAAAAGATGTAAAACCAGGTAAAACAATTAAGTTTGTAAAACCCGACCATACATCTAAAAAAGAAGTGTCTCAATCTAAAGAAAACAAGGTCAACCATGTGACACCTACATCTCCACAAATATATTTAAACCGTAAAGTTGAAAGCGGATCCTGCTACAACTGTGGAGAGTATGGTCACATTGCGTCTCATTGTCCTTATTATCAGACACCGAGGAGAAAAGTTGAACTTCCTAGATCTTTTAAGAGGAACTCAGTGATGCCTCCTAAAAGGGATAGTGAACCCACAGTTCAACCCATTAGCCAGTCTTCTGTTTATCACAAATAGGCCTTACACAAAGCTGGTCTATGGAAAGAAAAATCCACCTCAGCATCTGAAAATGAGAACAAACAGGCATCTGAGTTTTCCTCAAACTAAAGTTTTCATTGAATGTGCAGGGTGTTCGCTATAGTGTGAGACTAACACGTGGATTGTAGATAGCGAAGCATCCAGGCACATGACGGGGAACAGAGCTCTCTTATCAAACGTTAGACAAATCAAAGCAAGGCATGTTTCATTTGTTGGAAACAAAGGAGGGTACATCACAGTCCAAGGAGAAGTGGGAAATCAGAAAGTTAAGTTTGACAAGGTAAACTATGTCCAACAAGTACAGAATAACTTACCTTCTGTTTCTCAAATATGCGATAAACGCTTCAAAGTAGTCTTGACAACAAGAAGTGCTACGCTTTGAAGAAGGACTACGTGATCTCGGAGGATCAAGTTCTAATGTCAGCTTCAAGATATAATGATCTTTATGTCCTGGATCTTTCAAACGCCTCCACAACGGATCCTGAAGTTTAGTGCTTCTTGTCCAAAGCTACTGAGAAGGATTCCATCTCATGGCATAGGAGAATGGGACACATAAATCCGAGAAAGATGAATCACTTGATCCAGCATGATCTAGTGAGGGGAGTGAACATCAAAAACTTCCAACTCCAGATTTCTTTGTTGCATGCAAGAAGGGAAAATAGACAAAGAAGTCCCATAAGGAAAAGAAAGTTCATTCCATAGAACTACCTCTTGAGCTTCTTCACATGGATCTGTTTGGTCCAGTCAGTACAAGAAGCATCGCAGGAGACTTGTACTGCTACATATTTACTAATGACTACTCAAGTTTCTCTTAGGTAATGTTTCTAAAGTCCAAATCAGAAACATTTGAATCCTTCAAGGAATTAGTAACTACACTAGAATCCCTATACAAGGTGAAAGTACGACAAGTGCGCTCAGACAACGGAACCGAGTTCAAGAATCAGTGGATGGAGGCCTACTGCAAGGAAAAGGGAATTGTGCATCAATTTACCTCTGCCTACACTCCTCAGATGAACGGTGTTGCTGAACGGAAGAATCGCAGCTTGATAGAGACTGCATGGACTATGCTAGCAGACTCAAAACTACCTATTCAATTCTGGAATGAGGCAGTTGCAAATGCATGTTATACGCTCAATCGAGTTCTGGTAGTTAAACGCCATGGAAAAACGTGCTATGAATTACTACAGCGATGTAAACCTAACTTAGAGTATCTCGAGCCATTTGGCACTCCATGCACCCTGCTGAAGAAGAATCTGGACGGAAAATTCAGCGAGAAGGTAGATGAAGGGATCTTTCTAGGATACAACATACCAAACAAGAGAATTTACAACAACTCAACGGGTCAAGTAGAGGTGTGGTGTAATGTTGATGTTTAAAGATACACCACACCACCTGCTGGAAAAGGGCCTGCTTACTTCTTGACTATGATGGATTCTTCAAGTCCTTCACATACCTCTCTCCACTTCTGAAGATGAGTTGGCCAACAAGATGATGTATGATGTCTTGAACACACCGTCTCAAGATTCAACACCATCCGGTTCACAAAGTCAATCATCTACCAACTCAAGGGGAGCACTTGATGTTAGTGACTCTTCCTCTGATGAAGAAAATATGGAAAATGATTAGAACAACCAGGATGAACCGGTTCCGACTACCACCAGTTCACCGGCATTGGACAGTGATGCTCCTGAGCCCTCTGAACCTCAGACTCCTATAGCCTCATATCCATAACCAAATGTTCACAATCTTGATTCTGAGGTGGTTGTTCTAACAACTCCCGACTCACGTCTAAACATCTATCATCCCTTGGATAATGTCATAGGAGATGTGAGATCAGGAGTTCAGACTAGAAATCAGTTGTACTCAGCTGATTATGCCTCCGTAATGGAAAAGGCATACCTTCATGACGGTGCCTATCATTGCTTTGTGTCTCAGTTTGAGCCAAAGTATGTTAGTGAAGCCCTGAATGATAAGGCATAGGTGAGTACCATGAAAGAAGAACTTCTTCAGTTCAAGAAGTTGGGTGTATGGACTCTAGTGGATAGACCTAAAGGTGCTAAGGTCATTGACACCAATGGGTCTTGAAATTCAAGAAAGATGATCAAGGAGTGATCATCATAAACAAGGCTCAATTGTTGTTCAAGGTTTTCGACAAGTTGAGGCTATTGACTACAATGAAGTGTTTGCACCCCTGGCAAGAATGGAAGCAATCCGCATCTTCCTTGCCTATGCATCGTATATGAAGATCAAAGTATATCAACTAGATGTGAAGAGTGCGTTCCTTCATGGTGACATCCGAGAAACAGTGTATGTCAGTCAACCCGAGGGATTTGAGGATCCATATCATTGGGATAGAGTTTACAAACTTGACAAGGCACTATACGAGCTTCATCAAGCTCCAAGGGCCTGGTATGAGAAACTCTTGACACATTGTTAGGATCAGTGATCTATGTTTGATTGATTAGAGAGTATAGCAGCGGAAATCGAACAATGAATTAGCCAATTCACAAGAACGAAACGATATTCAATGAAGAACAAAGATGGTTATAGAGAGAGAATTTCTGCAAATATATTCATTTAATATTCACTTTCGTGGTAACAGAATGTCACACTTACAATTAAGTCGACACCTCTATATAAGAGATGTGATGTCTGCTGATGTCACTTGATAGTGACATCTAACAGATTTATTACAACTGAAACACAACTACTGAAGATGTCAAAACAGCTGACATCTCCTTACAAAAATGCTAAGTGTTATCGGTTGTTATAACTACTGAAAAACATAAAACTACTAAAACTACAACGACTGACGAACAAGCTCTTCAGTCGTTTTACAAAACTACTGAAAGTAAAAATATAAAACTACTGATATCACAACTACTGAAGAAGTACTCTTCAGCAGTTGTGACAAACTACTGAAACTTCAGTACTTGATCTTCAGACTTGAACTTCAGACGTTTCATCAGCTGATGACTTCAGTAGATATCATCAGCTGATGTCTTCAGTCTTTGTCTTCAGACTTTGTACATCAGTTGTTGATCTTCAGCACTTGTAAACTCTTCAGCTGTTGTACTTCAGTACTTTGAACTTCAGCTTCAGCACTTGTGTTCTTCAGCTGTTGTACTTCAGCACTTTAGTTCTTCAGCTGTTGAAGTCTTCAACACTTGATCTTCAGCTGTTGAAGTCTTCAGCACTTGTCAAACTGCTGATGAAGCTTTCAGCAGTTGTTGTGATACCATGTGGGACTTAGAGGTTTTCTGATCTTGGCTCATTGGTTCATTTGATCCAACAAACTCCCCTGAACCATGCAGCCAAAACCTCTAATTTATTTATTATCCCACTTATTGTTGGCAAAAGGTTGGTTTTTTTCCTTCTTGATCAGTAGAGAAGATGACCCATATATGCTCCGGACTGGGAAGAAGTCTCTGATATTTGTTTGGCAAGATATGAATGGGAACTCTGTTTTGGGGAACTGGACACAGAGTTGTTATCCCATCCATGAGATCTACTTCCCGTGTATGAGCCTGTAGGATTCTCTGGTGTAGGCTCTGAGAAACATGATTTGTTCTTCCATGGTCAGGTTCTCGGCTTCACCATCAAACAATCCTTCTCGCCCATACAGCTTTGAGATGTACTTGGCTTGTTTGCCGTTTTTGAGCTCAACTGTTGTAATTTGTCTATATGCAAACTCATCAGGATGATTCCCTTCGAGTAGCAGACTGAGCTCATTCTGTTTGAAGTTCTCAAGCCTCTTGTAGACTAACCCCTTTTTGATAATTCTGTTCTCTAGCATCTTCTGGGGTGGTTGTTTAGTCTCGTAGGCCTCTTGAAATCTTTGACAATCTCCCAGGGTGATACTACAAGGGCCACTGTGATCTCTTCATCTACGATCCACTTGACTTGACCCTTGTATCTTGAAGGAATGTCTTTCTTTACAATCCTGTGAGCCACCCTTGGATCATGCCATACTCTCACCCTTTCCTTCTGATATTGAAATGTGTTGGCGAGAGTGTACAATCTCAGAGCTTCTTTCTTCATGCTGATAATTGATGAGGAGGCAGCATAGGTTTTGTCAATGCTTTTCAGCATTTCATCATCATGAAGCTTTTGCTGCTCCTCTTCTTCAATTTTTACTCTCACAACAATCCATCTGTGAGGTGGGAGTGATGGGCATAGGTTTGGCTTTCGCCAGTGTTAGGACTGCAGACAGAGGCATCCTATCTTCTCCACACTCATCTCTTCTTCTTCTTCTTCTAGCCTCAACACCCTTCTCTTCTTCTTCTTAGGTGCATCATCGGCTATTGGTTTAGATGGTAAGGGAGTTGGTTTTGTGGGTTGTGATTGTGGTTGTTTGGATTTGGGCTTTGAGATTGGTTGGAGATTTGAGGGGTAGGTGTTTTTGAGTGGGTGGAAGGGAAGGTTGTTCCAGCATCTTGGTTGTGAGTTTAGCCTTTGTAAGTCTTGCCATTTCAAACCTTTTTCCAGCCCCAACCTCATCAAGGGCTTCAATTATAATCCCCTTGTGGAATTGCTCAGACAGACAGATTCTGGTGGCTATAGTCAGAATACTGTCTCTGGTCCACGCACGAATCTCCATCAAAGATTTCCTAAGTATTTGGCAATGACACGGATCATGATCTCCAATCTCTCCTTTTCAAGTGCATCATACCCAGCCCATCGGGTTTGAATCTCCTCCACTTCCAACTTCCTGATTTCACTATCTAATGTGGTTGTATCAAAACCTTGCCTGAAGAGTTGCTCAATGATTTTATCCATGGATCGGCTGTGTGTATCATCAGCATCTTTTACCAGCTCTTCTAAGGATTTTCTTCAGCAGTAGGTTGATCATCAGCACTTTTCTTTCGTTTATAGGTGATCAGTTGTTGCTTTTCTTTTTCCAACTCCTGGGCTTGCTCTTAGGCCTTCTCATCCTCTGTTCTTTTCCTCTTCTTTTCTTTCACTGCAGAACTCTCCCCCTTTTTGGATGCATTGGTGGTAGGGGTTTGTACCGCAGAAAGTGTCTTTTGCACAACAGCATCAATCAATGGTTGTAAAGTTAAGGAAAGCCTCTCATCAATGGCTTTAGTCACAATGTCAGTGATTATGGGTGTGATGAGAGGGAGGGAATTTGAAGGACAGCAACTATTTGCTCAGGAGAGTTCTGTTCCTGAGAAATAGTGCCAGAAGCAGAGGCAAGTGGCTGAGTTGGTGGGAGTGGCTCAGTGTTTGGGGAACCTTCAACTGAAGGTGCCATCTGTGGGTTGGTGGAGGCAGATGGTCTTTCTCCTGAGAGAGTTGGTCAAGTAGGTTTTGCAGCCTACTGACTTCCTCCTCAAGGATTGTGTTCTGGGCAAGAACATCGTAAAAAAGCCCAGGTCATCATCAGCTGAAGCTGAATCACCTGACCTCCTGCTTGGAGCAGGATGTACATGCACTGGGTGTAGACCAGTTGTAGCATGTGCCCCTTTGTCTTGGTACTGGGGACTTCCAGCCTCAGGACTATGTCCATCATCAGCTGTTGCCTCTAGTGAGGTCTTAGCAATGTTACCAGCCTCAGTCTGATCATATGCTGATGCAGAAGAAGTGGCAGCCTCACTAGATATTCTAATCTCCTTATCTACACCAGGAGATAGAAGTGGTAAACCCCTATGCTGTGGGTTCTCAATTGCACTTTGGTCCTCCCCCTCAATGGTAGAGGTGTCCCAGTAGTAAGTGGTATCTGGGGAGGGGGTGAGGAGTGCAATTGAGTCAGCACTTGTGCAACGATCAATGTTGGGCTGTGGGGGGCGGTTGCATGGGGTGAAGGGATAGAAGCAGTGTGCACCTGGGGAGGAAGGTGCTCTTCAATGGCAATCCCCTCAAGTGAGGAAGATCCCAGATGTGTGGGTACCCCTTGTGTGGTTGCTGCAGGCTCCTGTTGAGAGGAATCCTGAGCGGCTATGGCTGGAAGAGTCTTATATCCACTAGGGGTTATAACCAGTGGATATATCCTGCGTTTGTGTTGCAGGGGCATCCTCAGGGGACTCATTTCCCTGAGTAGCGTTTTGGGTTTCTTTTGGTGGTTTGGTGGGGACTTTTGATTTGGAGGTGGTGGTGTGGGTTCCAGCTGCGTGGGTTTGCGCAGCTTGGCAGCCAATTTGAGTGTGTGGTCAGAGTTGTGCCGGGAGTATACTTCAGGCAAGAACAGCCGTAGCAGGGACTCCCAGGCCAACAAGTCCCTCAGCTTGAAGCTGTTTGTAATGATGGCCATTATGAAACGTGGATATAATATCCAACGGTTAGCAATTAGTTTTTGAGCCATATCCTTGAGCTCGGAAAATATTATTTCTGAAAATTTAAAGGCTGTTGCTCAAGAATAGAATACATTACCTGCTGCCACTTCGTAGACATTTGATCCAAGACGAAGTCTTAGGAGCCAAACATACATTTACCATGTGAAAAATTAGGCGTTCAGCGTCATGGAAATGTTCTTCATTATAGTGGAGGCACTAAGATTGCCCTGATATCCATGATGGGCAAAGGATAGATCAGTTGTGCCCTTGGGATATCTAGCAGGAGAAATGGCATATCCAGATGTAGAGTTTGGCGAAGTATTCGGGAGTGATGACCACTTTTGGTTGTTGACGACCGACGGAGAGATGTTGTGTTGTTCTCCCCAGTGGTGATGGTGACGTTCATCCAAAACTGTTGAGGGATTCGGCATGTAGAATGGGATTGAGAAGAAATGCCGTTTTGTATTGTGACTGGACCATAAGATCGATAGGTATCGAACTTAGCCCAACTGCGATTTAGTAAGGTAAGCTACACAGTTGTGTCGCGGTTGATTTGCATGGACGCCATTTAGAAGAGAGAAGTTTTGGAGAGGAACGTTAGGTTTGAAGAAGATGAAGCTTTGAAGATTAGGTCAGGGATATTTATAGGGTAGGGTTAGAAAACGACTGAAGGATGTGGTGTTAGTCATCAGTAGTTTTAAAACGACTGTTGACATGGTATTACCTTTCGACGTTGTGAAACAGCTGAAGTCGTGGTGTTAGGCATCAGTAGTTAGAAAACTACTGAAAGCCGTGGTTTTGACTTCAGATGATGAACAACTGAGGACTTGGTGTTTGTCATCAGTAGTTGTGAAACTACTGAAGACAGTGTTTTGTCATCAGTTGTTGTAAACAGCTGAAGACTTGGTATTAGTCATCAGTAGTTATAAAACTACTGAAGACATGGTTTTGCTTCAGTGTTTAGAATGAAACAGCAGTTGTTGAAACAACTGAAGAGAAAGTTCTCTTCAGTAGTTTTCGTCAATTCATAGCCTTTCAGATGTTTCATATTGTCTCAAGCCAGTACGTCAGTTACTGTGAGGCATATTTAGCCATCAGTAGTTATAAAACTACTGAAGGTGAAAGGACTCATCAGTACTTATATGTGACATGGGTACCAATGATCACCAGTAATTATTACTGAAATCATCAGTAGTTGTCACTTATTCTAGCTGCAGCATACCAAGCCTTAAACAAAGGTTTTGAAAGTAGAACTATCCAAAGGCTTAGTAAAAAATATCTGCAAGCTCATCAGCACTAGGCACAAACTTAGGATCAATCAGACCTTTTTCAAAGCAATCCCGAATAAAATGATGTCTGATCTCTATATGTTTGGTCCTAGAGTGCTGGACTGGATTTTTGACAATACACAGAGCTGAAGCACTATCCATTAATAATGGAGTCTTAGTCTCTGTAATGCCATAACAGAAGTTGGTTCTGAAGCCAGAGTACCTGAGAGGTGCAACTTGCAGCAGCAATGTACTCGGCCTCAGCAGTTGATGTAGCAACAGATGTTTGTTTCTTACTCTGCCAAGAAATCAAACAGTTGCCTAGGAATTGACAACCACCAGAAGTTGACTTTCTAGTTAACTTGCACCCTGCATAGTCACTATCTGAAAAAGCAACTAATTTGCAAGAGTGTCCAGTGGAATACCATAAACCCAGAGATTGTGTACCTTGCAAATATCTAAATTCTCTTGACTGCAATCAAATGAGACTCTTTAGGAGCAGCCTGAAATCTAGCACAAACACATGTAGCAAACATAATATCTGGTCTAGAAGCTGTAAATACATCAAGGACCCAATCATACATCTGTAAAGCGTTTCATCAACAGCTTTCTTTCTGATCAGCATCCAGTTGTGTGGTGTTGCACATGGGAGTAGAACAGGGCTTACAGTTTTGTAAATCAAACTTATTCAAAAGATCTTTTGTATTTTGACTGATGAATAAAAGTTCCATCAGCCTTTTGTTTGATTTGCAAGCCTAGAAAGAACTGTAATTCTCCCATTGCACTCATTTCAAACCTCTTTTTCATTAATGTTGTAAAATCATCACACAACTGGGGATCAGAGGATGCAAAAAATAATATCATCAACATAAATCTGAACAAGTAGCTTAGTGATCCACCTTGTAATAAACAAAGTTTTATCATGGAGCCTCTAGTGAAATTATTCTTAAGAAGAAAAGTAGAGAGTGTCTCATACCAGGCTCTAGGAGCTTGTTTCAACCCATAAAGAGCCTTATCAAGTTTATACACCCATTCAGGATGTTTATTATCCTCAAATCCTGGTGGTTGACACACATAAACTTCTTCCTTATTTTACCATATAAAATGCACTTTTGACTCCATTTGAAAAACTTTAAGATTGTGGAATGCAGCATAGGCTAAGAACAATCTGATTGCCTCTAGTCTGGCTACAGGGGCAAAGGTTTCATCATAGTCAATACCTTCTTCTTGTGAAAACCCTGTACAACCAGTCTAGCCTTGTTCTAACAATAAGCCCATTTTCATCAGTTTTATTCCTAAACACCATTTAGTGCCTATTGCACACTTACCTGGGGGAGAGGACCAAGTTCCCACACTTGCTGTTTCTTGAACTGAAGTAGCTCAAGCTGCATAGCTTCAACCCATCCATTGTCTCTCAAAGCAACATGGTATTCTTTGGCTCTAGCTGACTGATGAAGAGAGCATAGAAGCAGAAGTTAGACAATTGACTTCTGGTTGAAACACCAGCATTGATATCACCAATAATCTGAGACATGGGGTGATTCTTCAGTTCTTGATAAACAATGAGATCTGTGCAAGTGTTTGTAGAACCTTCAGCAGCAGCAGATGTTGATGTAGACTCTTGAAACCAGAATTAGATGGTAACTCAAAGATGAGAGGAAACAGAGATCTCATCAGCATTTGTTGTGGATGGAACTGCTGAAGCTACAGGAACATCAAATTTAGCAGACACAGGCAGTTGGTCACTAAACTTGAATAGGTGAGTATTGATATTATCATCATCATCATCAATACCACCAGGTGGAAGACATGCTGCAGAAGATGATTTATCCACAGGATCTGCAACAGCTGGAGGTGATAAGAAACATATTGCAGTATGTCCAAATCAAACAACTCCACAGGGTTTTGTGGAATCTTGTCCAAAGGAGATTCATTAAACTCACATGCAAAGTCTCTTCAACTATCTTTGTTCTGCAGTTGAAGACTCTGTATGCCTTGCAAGTAGATGAATAACCAACAAAATACCCTGCATCCACCTTAGGATCAAATTTATGGAGTTGATCCTTGTGTTGAGAATAAAACAGGACACCCAAATGCTTTGAAAAATGAAATTAGAGGAGCCAAATGATGGAGAACTTCATATGGAGTCTTCATCAACCTCTGATTTACTAAAACTCTATTTTGCACATAGCAAGCTGTGTTAACAGCTTAGCCCAAAAGGTCAGTGGCAAACCAGAGTCAGCCAGCATGGACCTTGCAGCTTCAATGAGGTCCTGTTCTTTCTCTCCACTACTCCATTTTGTTCTGGAGTCCTTGGGATGCTAAACTGCCTTTTGATTCCCTTTGAGAGATAGAAGTCATCAAGTGTATGGTTTCTGAATTCAGTTCCATTATCACTCCTGATACACTTGACTGGAAGGGAATACTGCTTTTCAATATACAACACAAAGTAATAACTTCTGAGAAACCTCATCCTTTGAATGTAGAAAGAAAGTCCATACAAATCTGGAGTAATCATCCACAATTACCAGACAGATTTCTTCTTTGCCATGCTCATCACTCTCACAGGACCAAATAGATCCATATGCAGTAATGCAAGCAGGCAGTGGACTTAGGCTCTTCAATAGGAGGGAATGAGACTTCTGTGTTTTCCTTTTAAACAAGCAGTGCAGGTTTCATCACAGTGGAACTCCTTTATTGGTAAGCCTCTGACTAAACTATTGTGGATAAGCTGATTCATGTTTTTGAAATTACATGACCCAGCCTTCTGTGCCACAGTTTAGATTCTTGAGAAGAGGCTTTGGAAAATAGGCAAGGATTGCCTCTGAGATCTATTTTCTTGGAAAGATCTAAGGCATACACTTTCCTGTCCTGTTGGCTCTCAGGAGAGTGTGATCATCCAACACCTTGTCAATCAAATGCAGAACTTTGGATGACAGAATCCTACAGTTCTGACTGGTGAAAAGAGCAACATGGCCTTTATCACACATTTGACTGACACTCAAGAGATTGTACTTGAGATTTTCCACATGATTAACATCATCAAAATTGATTTCTCCATTGAGACAAAGCCATTTCAATGATGTAACCCCTAGCATCATTGCCAAAAGAAACAAACCCTTCTTTCCTTGAGAGTAGTCATGAAGAAGAGAGCTGTTCCCAGTCATGTGCATAGATCCCCACTGTCTACATACCAGATGCTACTTTGGCATGTGGAAGAACCCTGCAAAATAAACAATCAGTAGTTTGGAGACCCAAACCTTTTTGGTTTGGGCCTGGTCTCATCAATAGATGTAAACTAACAGGTTTATTTGAAACAACAGCCTGAGAGGAAGAAGATGGGGAAGAAGAGGAATCCTTTGGCTTGGATCTCCTTTTCTGTGGTTTCAACATAGGAGCATCTAGGGTTAACTACACCCAACAGATGTTGAACCATCATAACCAGCTGTGTCTGATTTTGTGATAGAGCTTTCGCTCATCAGACACATTGCCAGTGGAGTTTGATAAGTTCCTATGTTGCACCTTCTTCTTCTGAGCACTCTCAGCTGTCACCTGTTTAACCCCTTCCTTTTGGATTTCTTTGAGGACTTAAGGGTTACAGGATTTGATGTTGCTGATACAAATGTGGTCTCAAACTCAGTTTTCATTTTACCATTTTCTCTTTAATTTCTTCTTTTGTTTGAGTTTGGAACCTCTTTTGTACCAACAATCATCTGTAAGATGATTGAACAAACCACATACTTCACATGGTTTCTTCTTCATCTTAGGTTGATCACCAAACTAAAGAGGGTGAAGCAACTGAAGACTTGTTCTTCAGTGCTTTGGAAGCAGTTTGCTGTCTTGACTTCCTCTTTAGTAGCCTTCAAACTCTTTCTACTGACAGTTTTCTTCTTTTCAACTGACAGTAGTTGGAGTTTGAACTTCAGGTATTAAATCTGCTCTCTAGTCCTTTCAGGACTTTCAGAATTAACTCCTGAGTTGAACAACTCATTGATCATGTGAGTGTCAGCATTTGAACCATCAATCATCAGCTGATAGGTTCTGAGAGGGCTTGATGCTGACTTCTACTTCTGATTGTGCTGTATCAGAAAGTAGATCACATGATGAGATGGATTGGTGTATTACTCACCATCAGATTGTACCTCTGCTCTTGGAGTAAAATCTGTAGGTGGAGCAGTGTGATTGTAACCAATGCCAAACTTCACATTGGAAGCAGATTGCTTACTAAGAAGCATTTCAAAACCTTGCATGATTGTACCCATCTATCACACTCTACCTGGGTAACTGCAAGGGTTTCTTTGAGATCTTTATACTTCTCTAGAAGTATCTCTTCCCTAGCCTTATCATCAGTTATTTGGCATTTCAGTTTGTAAATCTCTCATCATTTATCATTAAGCACCACTCAAATTCAGCTTTGCTTTTGGAAATTATTTGTTCTAGCTCAATGTTCTTGTTGATTAAAGCTACATTTGCTTCTCTAATAGATGCAAATGCTGCTATGCATGTGTCAGAACATAATTTGGCTTTTGCCTCAGAGGATACCTGTGATACCTTTGGTGTAGAGGCATTAGAGGATGAAGTATCAGCAGAATCCAAAGCCATAAGAGCTAGATTTCCAAAGGGACTTTCACCACCATGTTGACCAGCACCTGAGAACAGTTGTTCATGACCAGACAAGTCATCTGGTAAACTGCTCCAGTCAACAACTCCTGGGGTGAAGAAGCTGTGTTGTTGAGGTTGAGTTTGTTGATGAGATTGGGAAGGCTGTGGTTCAGGCAATGCTTATGGTTGTTGTGCAATTGGAGCTTGAACAGGATTTGGTTGAGGCACATAATAGCAGGGATAAGGATATGACATTTGACCCTAGGGAACAAAGTATGCAGGAGATCTAGGATGTGAATAATGACCAAACCAGCAGGATGTTGCCCTCTGTTTTGTGGGACTAGTACTAGGAAAAGTCACAAAGGGTGCAGAAGAGTTAGATCCAGTTGATCTACACTCTCTTGCAAAGTGTCCCAGCCTTTGGCATTTGTGACACCTCAACTTACTCTTGTCAAAACCAACTTTGGTTTTGCCAGAGAGTCCAGGAAATTTCCTGCCAGTTCTCTTATAGAACTTCTGAGATCTGATATTAATCAATGCCATTTGGCTCTGTATATCCATCTCTTCTAGATCATCATCAGCTATTCCTTTCAGATCATCCATGATGAAGCATAAATTGTCACTATTACTGCCAGCATGACTCTCAATACCAACAAATGCATGATCAGAACTATTTGAAGAGAAATCTATATGCACATCATAATTGCTTTCAGATGTAGCATATTCTGACTCATGACCAACCAAGGCAGTATTCCCTGGTACAAAGTCATCAGTGAGCTTTCCTGATGAGGACAGTTTCCTCTTCTGCTCTATCTCTCTTTCAAATGTAAGCAGTTTCCCATGAAGTTGGGTGAGAGATAGGCCTTCCAGATTTGCACTGGAGCGTAGGAAAATAGTGTATGTGTCCCATCTCTCAGGCAGTGATCTGAGAAATCTGTTGTTCATCTGGCTATTGGTGTATTCGTGTTTCACCATTTTCAGCTCAGAGATCAAGCAGGAAAAACGCTCAAACTGTTGAGTCAGTGTCTCACCTTTCTATGAGAGAATGTCTCATATTGTTGGGCAAGGATATCTCTATTGTTTGCTAAGACCTCATCTGTGCCACCGAATTGTTCCTTCAGGGCATTCCAGAGATCATGAGCAGTTTCATGATGCATAAGCCCCGAATAGATTTCATTAGGCAGTGCCATGGCCAGAATTCCATGGGCTTTAGCATCAATCTCAAACAGTTTCCAATCTTCATCAGAGTATTGTTCCTTCTTCTTTGGAACCATTTGATTGGTTTCCGAATTGTTCACCATAGGCTTATGTGGTCCATGTACCACAGATGTCCAACAACCTGAAATGTTAACAGACAGGTGATGAAGCATTCTTCGTTGCCATATGTTGTACTCGGTCCTAACCAGCATCGGAGGTTGGTTGAGGAACCGGTATTGTGAGGATCATTAGAAGGAGTTGTCATTTCAGATTCAATCAAATTCGGTTAAGCTAAAACAGATTTAGAACAAAACGCAACAACCAATTGGACCAGAAGATCTCAAAATAAATGAACGAAAGCGACAGAAATTCAATAATCTATAACCAGTTCTTGCGAATACGCTAATTCATCATATCAATTAGCAGTTTCAATGATCAATTGTTAGATCGATCAATGATTAACCTGCTCTGATACCACTTGTTAGGATCAGTGATCTATGTTTGATTGATTAGAGAGTATAGCAGCGGAAATCGAACAATGAATTAGCAATCACAAGAACGAAACGATATTCAATGAAGAACAAAGACGGTTATAGAGAGAGAATTTCTGCAAATATATTTCATTAATATTCGCTTTTGTGGTAACAGAATGTCACACTTACAATTAGGTCGACACCTCTTATATAAGAGATGTGACGTCTGCTGATGTCACTTGATAGTGACATCTAACAGATTTATTACAACTGAAACACAACTACTGAAGATGTCAAAACAGCTGACATCTCCTTACAAAAATGCTAAGTGTTATCAGTGTTATACTACTGAAAAACATAAAACTACTGAAACTACAACGACTGAAGAACAAGCTCTTCAGTCGTTTTACAAAACTACTGAAAGTAAAAATATAAAACTACTGATATCACAACTACTGAAGAAGTACTCTTCAGTAGTTGTGACAAACTACTGAAACTTCAGTACTTGATCTTCAGACTTGAACTTCAGACGTTTCATCAGCTGATGACTTCAGTAGATATCATCAGCTGATGTCTTCAGTCTTTGTCTTCAGACTTTGTACATCAGTTGTTGATCTTCAGCACTTGTAAACTCTTCAGCTGTTGTACTTCAGTACTTTGAACTTCAGCTTCAGCACTTGTGTCTTCAGCTGTTGTACTTCAGCACTTTAGTTCTTCAGCTGTTGAAGTCTTCAGCACTTGATCTTCAGCTGTTGAAGTCTTCAGCACTTGTCAAACTACTGATGAAGCTTTCAGCAGTTGTTGTGATACCATGTGGGACTTAGAGGTTTTCTGATCTTGGCTCATTGGTTCTTTTGGTCCAACACACATCTTGTGAAACATGGTTTCGTAGGGGAGTCATTGATTGTACACTGTTTATCAAGGAAAAAGATGGAGATTTACTGCTGGTACAAATCTATGTCGATGACATAATCTTCGGATCAAAGAACGAAGAATTATGTAAAGAGTTTGAAGCAGTAATGAAGGCGGAGTTTGAGATGAGTGCAATGGGAGAGATGAAGTTCTTTCTTGGGTTACAGGTGGATCAGACACCAAATGGGATCTTCCTACATTAGACCAAGTATGTAGGTGATATTCTTAGTCGGTTTGACATGGAGAATGCTTCTACAGCTGGAACTCCTCTTGCTACAAATCATGATGTAGCACCCGACGAGAATGGTGATCTGGTGGATGCCATTGTGTACCGAGGGATGATTAGATCTCTCATGTATCTCACGGCGTCACGACCTGATATCATGTATGCTACGTGTCTATATTCATGATATCAGGCAAAGCCTAAAGTGAACCATCTTATTGGGTTCAAAAGTATTTTTCGTTATCTGAAAGGTACACCCACACTTGGGTTGTGGTATCCTTATGATGATGACTTTGAGCTTACGAAGTATAGCGACTCGGATTACGAAGGTTGCAAGATGAACTACAAGTCTACATCAGCAGGGTATAAGTTCTTTGGGAGAAGATTAGTAACCTGGCAGTGTAAGAAGCAGACCTCGGTTGCATCGTCAACCTATGAAGCCGAATATGTTGCTTCTGCAAGTTGCTGTTCACAAATCATATGGATTCAACAGCAAATGCAAGATTACGGTTTGAAATTCTCTTCTACTCCTATCTTCGTGATAACTCAGCTGCAATTGCAGTCACTAAAAAACCTGGTCCAACATGCAATGACCAAACACATCGGGATTAAATATCACTATATACGTGATTATTTTGAAAAGAACTTAATCAATGCGGTAAACATAAACACAGAGTTTCAACGCGCTGACCTTTATACAAAGGCTTTTGACAAACCATGTTTTCTATATCAGTTAGAGGTCAATGGCGTTAAAAAGAAAAATGAGGTCATTCTTGATGATGACCATGTGTAGTCCGATGTGTCGTGTAAATTTACTTTTTTTTAATTATATTTTTATTTTTCAATTTTTAATTTATTTGCTTAATTTTAAGTTGGTTAATTAAAATTGGTTTATTGTATTGCCTATTAAAATCCTAAAATGCTAATCCATTATGGTTTTAAAATTTTAGGAGGGAGAATAAGTTTAGATAGTATAAAACAAAAAAAAATGAGGGAGAAGGAGAGGTAGCTGATAAAAATAAGATCGTGTGTGTGATACCGATTCAATCTTTGGAATATGATAGTACACAGGAGAAAACCATTTGGGACTTTAAAAATTAAATTGAAAATGATGCAAAGCTCAAGTATAAATCTGTGTAGTCTGAGCAAAATAAAAGGAAATATGATAGATAAACTAGCTACTACTAAGGTAACACAAAGAAAGTAGACCTAGAGGTTGCTAGACCACAGATGATATGTCGGTAGATTCAACACAATAGATGACTAGACCCATTGGTGATCTCAAGATTAAACAAAAATGCTTGACTAGTTGTGGGTAACACCTTATCCCTGGTTAACACAATCAACAAGATTCCAATAAGGGGTGACGAGCAAAATAAACGCCACGAATGTGTGCGTAAGACCATAGCATAAGCAAAAGCACATAAAAAATGCAAATACAATCAAACTGATAACCTATGTTGTTAGTGAGATTTGTGCAAAAAGAATGAAATTGCTCAAAAAAGAAGATAGGTTATGTGCCTCTCTACTGTGCGGTGGCACTGGCCTGAGGATAAGCATAACCTATATATTCTAGAATTCATTGTTTTTTGCCGCCTCTCTGCTGTGCGGTGGCACTAACTGAGGCTTGGCTTCTCTTTGAAAGTTCTATGAATAGTTTCTTCTTGAATACTACCCTGAGACCGCTCAAAAATCTCCTAAGGAATGTTGATTACCCTATAAGCATGGGATCCACAAATGCTTGTTGAAATAAACAAACCTTAACCATCACCAATTTGTGTTGAAAGTCTATGTATGGATTTAAGGGGACATGTATACTGATAATCATTGTGGCTACAATTCTTGAAAGTTCAATCAGAGAGGGGACCTAATAGTACAAGTATGATTTCCTAAATTTGCTAAATGACTCTAGATGAAAAACAAGAATAGAGCATCAAAGGTTTAAACTTGTCCCGAACGATTGAATATCCTGTATGATTCCAAATTGAATTGGTCCATGTATGGTTTAAATGAATTGAAGCTGCCTTTTCAGAAAAACATTTCTTTAGATTTACATCTTAGGATTTAACCCTCACAAAAACACAAAAACATGTCTTAGTTTTAAGTTTCAGTTTTATTTCTATATAAAGTTTGTCAATTTCAGTTTGTTCAATATTGGACTATGTCATGGAAGTTGATAGGGAACCTTATCATCTAAACGGTCACGTCTGAGGTGACCACACATGCTTTCAAATAAAAAAATGGGTCACGTCTGAGGTGACAAAGTATTTTAAAAGGACCACGTCTGAGGTGGTCAAAAGTTTTTCAAGATAAAACGATCATGTCTGAGAAGATCAAATGCCAATAATGTTTAATCAAAAGATAAAAGTGTGGGATGGTCAAAAGTCAAAATCATGAGTATGATCATTCGCACGACTGGACCATGAGTATGGACCAGTCGTACGATTGGATGATACGAATGTGCCCAATCGCATGATTAAACCACACGTTGAGACATATATGCGATTGGACCATCAGGATGTGCAAATCGCATGGATTAAGGTGACCGAATGACCCAGTCGCACGACTGACTACTAGTCGCACGACTGACTACTAGTCGCACGACTGACTACTAGTCGCACGACTGATGGTGACCGAATGTGCTAGACGCACAACGGATCTTCAGTCGCACAAAACAACTATGCGACTGAACTCGGTCGCACGACTAAAGGAAACCCTAGTATAAATAGAGGGGGATTCGGTCGCAGCCATTCATCACTCCCAAAATCATCCTGATTCGCACGAACCATTGTTACTGTGCCAAATTTTCTTTTGATCATTCTATACCATTGATTGTTGTTTACTAACAATTCCCACTGATATATAGGTATAATGCAGTGCAATCCACCCCAATTTCGATCAATTTGATTCCAAAATCAAGATCTTCGGCCCTAACCAAGAACCGAGACTTGTTTGGACAAATAACCTAATAAAACTAAGTAAAATATTGAAAACAAAGTTATTAGGTGCTAAATAGAGTGATTGCGAGTCCAATGAACCAAAACATGATGTCTAATCTTAAGAATTGGTCAGAACTTGAATTTGAATTGAGCAGTAGTCTGTCATGCGAATGGACATCTTGATAAACTTCAGTCGCACGACTGAGTTGTGCGAATGGCTAAACCGCATGACTAAACCATGCGTATGAGTTCAGTCGCACGACTGTGTAAACGCATGATTTTGCATACGTATGAGCCTAGTCGCATGTTCAGGCGTACGTATGAGGTCATTCACACGACTAGATCTCAGTCGCACAGTCTCATTCGCACGACAGAACAGAAAATTTAAAAGCCCAAATGATTCAAGTTATTACTCATCGACGGTTACTAACGTTTATATTTATTGTGTAACAGATGGCTAGTCGTTGGACTATGAGCACTAAGCACAACATCTGTGCTCATCTGGATCTGACATCCAGAAATGCTTCAGACTTTTCTGGCATTATCGCGTTTCTACAAAGATCGAGGATCTCTCATGCCATATCGACTCCATGTACACCATACCGCTCAATTAAGCAAGCTTTTTGGAAAGCGCTATGGTGGACAGATCCTCTGAGCCGCATTGCATAGGGAGCTTGATTTTTGGAGAGTCGATTGAGATCACTGAGGATGATCTTCGGATAGTTCTACAGTTCAGGGATGATGTTGACTGTCCCACTCGATTACACCCCTTACTGTTCGAGGATGTTTCATGCGAGCTAAGTACTCTGGGGACATCAATGTAGGGGTGCTCAACAAGAGCACCTTGTGCCCCTAGTTCAAGTACCTCGCACATGTGTTGCTGAAGTGTATTGCTTCTCAGAAGGGAGGGTTTGACGAGCTCTCAGGTCAGATGCATAATGCTTATGCAACGTTGGTGCTGAACCACCTGTTCAGCTTCTCCAGGATGATCTTCACCTACCTGGTGGAGAACATTAAGGGGAAAGGGAAGGAGGGATTTTGCATGTACCCTTGATTCATGCAGATGATCATTGACCAGAAGCTCCCTTCCTTGCCAAAGGAGGAGGAGGATGCGGTAGCTCTCGAGGTGATAGATGATACCACCTTGGGTCGGATGAAAGTTTGCAGGGGAAGCAGGTGAAAACCCTGTAAGGAGACTGTTCGGGCATCTGGCCCGGGAGGATTACGTGGCGCCGGCTTGGCGTAAATTGCACCACGCAGACAGTGATTCAGAGGTTGAGCAGTTACAGCTCCGGAGGATGACTCCGACGATGACAACAACGCTGATGGTGGAGATGCAGGGCCCACTCAACCAAGGGCCCCCACTACTGATATAGCATCTCCGCCATCTACCCATGATGGAGCGGAGGCTGTAAGTTTCCATCAAGACTTATAACCTGATGAGGAGGAGGATACTGATGAGGAGCCCCCACTCGGACTATAGGCAGCAAAGTGGTTGCCACAGAGTGAGGGCTCCGGGCTATTGGTGGAGCGCCCTGGCAGATCGGAGAGACTGACACGGATCCTACCATTGCTCCCGATCAGCCAAGCTGTGTTCTAGGTGGAGCATCCACCTCAAAAGGATCGAGGAAGAAAAGGATGGCTCCACCCCACGGCTGAAGAAGAAGAATAGAAGACTGACCTTCATAACCACCACCACTACTACCACCATTACCACCACTCCACCTACCACCATACTACCAAACCACTCCACCTACAACCACTACTACCACACCCACTCCACCTACCACCACTACTACCACACCCACACCACTACCACCTTTATCCATATTACCCCCAATCTTCACCACTACCACCACCACCACCACCACCACTAGCCATCCAGCTGCACCATCATCCTCCTCTCCATATACATCTGGAGCACCTCTACCTCCCTTTGGGGTAGAGGAACAGATATCAGCGTTGAACCGTATGGTGATGCAGCTGTTAGCGGCCGATGATGAGAAAACTACACAGATTCGTCAGTTAGTAGATCTTACTGCTGCACAATCTCAGCAGATTTCTCAGCAGGCTTGATTGATTGATCAGCAGGCTCAACAGATGTCTCAGCTCCAGGAGCAACATGCCAAGAAGATTGAGGAGCTGGAGGCTGCAAACAAGACTATCTTGCTAAAGCTCAAAGGATCCAAAGAAGAGTCATTGAAGATAGGAGAAGAAGACGGAGATGATGATAATGATGATGAGAGTGATGATAATGATGATGATGATGGTGATGATCACTAGGGTGATACTGATGCAGATGTTGATGATGATGATGACGATTCTTCTGTTGCGGGTGCCATATCTGCAAGCGAACGGAGGACCAGAAGGACTCAAGATTAGGGTGCCTCCACATCCGTCCCGGTAGCAGAAGAGCAGAGGATATAGGATAAGAGTAATATTTAGTTATTTATTGTATTCAAATCATATGTATTTGAATCTTGTATCTCACTATCTTAATGAATGTTATATATTTAATTGTGGTATTTTTGTCTTGATTATTAACTAATGATTGTTGTGTTACTTGTATAAATCAAACAGATCCAAACTTTCAGAGGGATGAACATGATGTTGCTCCCCTCCAACAGATCAAGACTCAGCTCACAATGATTCTTGATCTACAGGGTATTGTTAGGAGATCAGTGATGTACACTCCTGAAGAAGGAGAGATCATTCATAATCTCACTGACGAGCAAATTACAGAAATGTTCAAGCTTAATCCTGTTGAGATTGTCAAGGACGCTCCAACTTTTGTAGAAACCAGTGATGACGAGCTGAATGACATTGATGAGATATAGATCGAGGACGTCACTGCATAGCATTATCCAGAGTACGCTGACAAAGAGGGAAATGCGGTCCCTAATTTGGGTGACTCCCTGGTCGGTGATACATTTGAGATATTAGATAAGATGGACCAAGAGTCAGAGTAGGTTGATGAACAAGCCCAAGCCTCAAACACTGATGTTGATATCAGAAAGGCTAAATGGGCTGCTTGTTTTGAGGAGATCCGAGCCCAACGCGCTGCTCCTAAACAGAATGTCTACACCAAGCTCTACAATGTGAAGAAACATCACAAGGTGTCAGGCAAGATTATTGCGTGGGCATATTTTGATGATCTTAATGTATACGTGGTGAAAAGAGAGAAAGGTATTGAGTATTTTAGATTCCCGCATGATCTAAAGTCTCTACCTGGTTTTGAGCTTAACCAGCTGGCTAAACTAAAGCTGTTATACGCTGACCTGAGAAAGATGTCAGGCTAGTTTGAGGCTGCCCTGAAGAAAGAGTACCACACCAGGTGGGTCAACTTCAAACCTCAACAACCTACGAGGTATATCAGACGTTCTGAAGTTAATCCCATAACTGGAAAGCTGAAGATAGTGCTGAAGTGGAGTCCTCCACGAACAATGTCAAAGATCCCTCTACGGGAAATGCCACAGGACTTCACTCCTCACTTCAAATGGTGGTACTATGATTGGAGAACTGGGGAAGCTGTCATAGTTCTGAACAAAGAGGGCAAAATGGATACTATCAGGGTATTCAACCCGATGTGGCTCACCAACTTGTCAGCTGACGACGTTTACACTCTATACAAGTGGCCACTGTTCTATGACACCCAGGATATTATACAAGCCCTCCAATTCAAAATGTGATACCACTCTGCTTTGCATTTGAAATACATGCAGGAGTCACAAGAGAGGAAAAGTACAAGAAGTATGAGGAGGATATGAGGAAGATAAGACGATAGATAGATCTTGGTCCAAGGAGGAGTTTGTTGATACATATGTACCTAGATTTGGATCTTAATGTAATATGTCTTGAATGTCTTACGCTTATGTAATGCTTGGATACTTAATGAAATGAGAATGTTTGATTGTGATTTATAATGTTTAATATTTCATTAATGAGTTGTGTAACGCATATTGACTATATTATATAGGTTTGTGATTGTTTGAATTGATATGCATAATGTTATAATAATGAATACATTCAAACTTGGTTAAGTGAAGTTCTCATGCGTCCGACTGGACCATGCGCCCCAACAGTGGTCATGCGTCCGAATGGCCATACGACCGAATGGTCATACGACTGAGTGTCTATCCGCCTAAATAGTCCATATGCCTGAAAAACTTCATGTGATTGACTCAGTCACACGACTGAACACTCAATTGTGCGAATGGATCAACCGTATGCCTCAATCGCACGAATGAACCATGCTAATGGTTCAGTCACCTGAATAAGCAACCCTAACCTATAAATACCACCTAATTATGGCAAAAAAAGCTTGATACACGCTTCGAATCTAGACATACCCTAGCCGTCCAGAGACCTCTAAGATCATACTCCAAGTTCATAGATCGCATTAGATCGATTCCTGATCGATTCTTAATGTTAGATTCAATCACATAATTGTTTCTACGTGCGTTCTCACTGATTGGATCGCCAATCAAATAGGATTCCACACTATTTGGTTTGGTATACACGTTAATGTCACACCCCCAACCACGGTCGTTTCCCCCGGGGCGTGAACGTCATGGAGACCATAGTCATTGATCGACAATTACATGGTTTAGTAAACATACGATGCAATAAAGTTTAAAAATACATAATTGTTTCAGAGTTGAATTGCGGAAGCAGTAGAGCTAATGTAATTGTTTTCAAAACATGACAAATACAACAATAAATGTCCCAACAGCATGAATGACCCTAAATGCGACATGGACCAAGCTAGCTTAACTTGACGCAATGTCAAATACCTGAGAAAACATGTATGAAAATATGTCAACATAAAGTTGGTGAGTTTACAGGTTGAAAGTAATAGTAAATAGTGTAATGGACCACAAGTCTTTCCATGATTTGATTGTTGATCATACATACTACAATATTGTATAAGCACCGCAACCGAAGCTAGACTGTAACTGTAACAAATTGCCCCTACCCATGTCTACCGTAAGCATGAGTGTGAACAGGCTAATAATGCACCCATTTAGACCTCCGGTCAAGATTAGGGTAATTAATCCGGGTGGGGGTAGTCAAACCCAATAGTACTATCCATGATTACCTCGCTTTGGGAAATAAACTAACGGTCCTATAATAGGGGACTTTATACGGTAAGTAAACAACTTATATAACATGTGAAATCATTAACAAGTAAATGTCTCCAGGAAAATAGTAATTTGCATGTAATCTCCCCCAAAAGGAAAATAAGTAAAATGGGGCCGTAAAACTCACCTGTAATGCATGCGTAAATTCTAGCAGTAGTCTGTACGTATGATTGGTGTAGGAATCTCCTAAACAAAATCAACAATATTCATGAGGTCATGATTACTAACCCTAGATGGTCATGCATAACTCATCCACAAAGTTAGTTTTGAAAATATCACTTGACTAGTTACACACGTTGAGCCGTTAATGTTTTATTTAGATCTTGTCTTTATAGTTATCTTCATAAAAACACATAATGTATTGGATGGGCTTTATATTAAGTATAATAGCATTATACTTTTCATGTGTATGAGTTTCTTTTCATCAAATACCTCCAAAAGTGTACTTTATATAAATATGGACATTGGACAGAAACAAGAGGATTTTTAGGTCTGGTTGACATCCTCTTTTCATTGTATAAAGAATTTTTATAAAATCTGATATTTTTACCACATATAGATCTATGTCTTAGGTTTCCAAAAACGTATATCTTGTAGTATGTAACAAAGTTTAAGTGTCTCGAAATGGGTCATGAGGTAACAGATGTCAGTGCAGCATTTTTCTGTACATGTCCTTGGATTTCCTTTTTGAGGGGTCAAACCCTACATTCATAAATATAACCTATAGTACTTTTAAACCTAACACCTTAAGATAAGTTACCACAGAAGGAAAATCTCCATTTGATTACTTTAAGCATAACTTATGTCTCAATCTTTCTGCCCTATCTGTTCTGCCAAAAATTCAGGTTCAACACTTTGATCATGTTTGTACGTTTTGGATAGGTTATACTTATCTAAAAATTTCAAGGTTGGATGAGTTAAAAACTAGACATCCTAAATTTAATGTTAGGCTCAAGAAACTGTTCGTTTGACCATGTTTAGGTCGAGTTATGGTGTCGAAAACACAGAACATGAATCTGCCAGAAATTGTCTTACATGTTTTGTTACTTTTTAAACTTTGCTAGAGCACTTTTGGATGAGTTAGTGAACATGAACACAACATGGTGATGTATACAATATTAGAAACAAGGTGCTAACCTTAAACAAGCAAGGAGAAAGAGATGGTAGTCTTGAAATGCAAGGAAAAAAAAAGAAGACTTGATCCTTTGAACTAAGAACCAACCAAGGAAAAGTAGAGAAGATGTTGTAGGATGCTTGGAAGCTTCAAAAATTGCTTGATCTTTACCCAAAAGCACTTAAAACACTTAGATTTATAGTATATGAGTTTTGAAAGATGGTGAAGTGAGGGTGGTGATGCCTTGGCCGAAAATTAAAGGATAAAAGAGGGAGAAGAGTGTGTTGGTGATTTGTGTGGATGAAGTGTGAATGTTGCTTGTATTTGTAATCTCCAAAAACTCATCACTTTGGCTCTTGGTCAACCATAGGGAAACGAACTCACACATATGGAAAAGGAATCATGTAATTTTTTCATAAACTTTACTTTAACACCAAAATGGCAATTCTTGAGCTTCACAAAAGACATCTTGTCTTGTGAGGATTTGACAAGAGAGGAAGAAGAAAAGAGAAGAAAAGAGAAGAAAAGAGAAGAAAAGAGAAGAAGAGAAAGGTGAGGGGGGAGGGGGGGACGGCCAAAGAGGGGAGTTTGATTTTCAATTTTTTTTGTATTTGAGTGGTATTTCTTGTATTTTTGATAATTTCTGTATATTTTTATTTTTTTACTTGTTACTTCTTAAAATACATAAAAATATATAATAAATAATATAAGGTCACATATCATAATATTGATAATATGTTAATAATAACTTGTGTATGTAGTAGTGCGTTATACGCGTTTTATCCGGGTAAATATTAGTTTACGCGCTAAGGTTTATTTTAAGTTTTTCCAGTGTATATAATTTGAAATCTAAAATACTTGGAAACAATGGAATCTAAATTACTTTGGAATACCTTAAAATATTTATTAGTACATATATATATTAATTATCACCAACGTTCGTGTGTGCCGGTTGTATAGCGTGTAAAAATGGTAATTACGCCGAATCACCGATGCATGAAATGTAATGCGTGAAATTTTGCAATGCATAAAATGACTTCAAAGTTGGAATTCAATTGAAAATCAAGTATTATAGGTGTACTTATAACTAAGTCAAGGTCGGGTATTGATCTGAAATTGCCGGTTGTCACAGTTAATCAATTAGTACATCGTCCAGTGCACGATCCCTAACACGAGTACAACAAATTGATAATCAAGTCTAACAAAAGGTTGGAAAGAATAAGGAACTAAAAAGTACGTTAAGGAGAAGGAGGAGGTGTTTACAAAGCAAGAATCTTCATTAAAGAGATTGAGGGATAATGATCAAGAAACTACTGAAGTGATAGATGCTCTCCATGAGTTAATCAAAGAACTTCAAGAATTTGTGAATCTTGAGAAAAGTGAAAAGGAAAAGCTGAAAGTGAATTTGGAGAACGCAAACGATTCATTGAGCTACCAATTGGAGATTCTCAAAATGAAAGATCAAGAAATTAATAAGTTAAAACTAAGAATTCATGCTCTTGAATCTAGTACTCCAATAACAAAAACAAAAGAATATGTTGAAGTGTAACACCCAGATATTTTTAAAGATGGAAAAGAAAGAATAAAGTAAAGAAAAAGAAAGAAACACAATTTAACCCAAGTTGAGGGGTTAAAAGTGTCAAAAAGGACAAAAGTTTCAAAAGTTGGTGTAAAAGGTGGGCATGGCCGCCCATGTTGTCTACACACACACTTTATTCGGATATTTCTAGAGAGAGAAAGAGCAGAGCTTGGGTTTGAAGAAGAACAAGAAGGAAAACGAATTCAAGGTAAGAATTCATCATTTTGTGATGTTCTTGACCGGCCTATGCCTTGGTTATGTGTTTATGTGTGTTTGGGTTTGTGTTTTGGTGGGTTTTAGGTGATTGAACTCAAAGTACATTCAGGTTTGAGGAAGTTCATCTGAAAGTTGCAAAAGGTGAGTTCTAGAACCTCCTATTTACATGTTTTAACTGATTTCGGGGCTGGAAATGCATGTATGTATGTTTTTATAAATGGGACTTTATACCCATATGTATGTGTGTGTATGAATATATGTGGGTGATGATTTGGTATTTATGATAATATGTTTGAGTTATGTTCTTGTGATGATGCTTAGAATGTTAGTGATAAGCTTAGAGCATGTTAGATTGATGATTGGGACTGATTATGATGATTGATAGTATGAGTTGGCTGCCCATGCACCCAACGGTCTAAACTGCCTAAGTGTCCCATGCGCTCAAATAGTAGCCATGCACCTGAAAAAGGCTGAATTTGGCTAAGTGTCCCATACGCCTAGATTTCCCATGCGCCTAGGCACTCATGCGCCTGCATAGTGCCCATGCGCCTAGAATTAAGCCAGAATAATTAAGTGATGGGCAATGCACCCTAATAGTGCTCATGCGCCCGGAAGTTCCTCATGCGCCTAAGTGTTCCCCATGCGCCCAGAAGGCCATGCGCCTGCATAGTGCCCATGCGCCTAAGACTTAGAATATTTTTCTCAATTTTTTGGGAAAATGTAAAGTGTAGTCTTTGACTTGGGAGGGTCCTAGGGGTAATGTAAGTTGACTTTATGATGTCATATATGATGTGATGGATGATGTTATGATGTGTGATGCATGATGATGCATGATGATGGTATGTTATGTATGATGTGTTTCCTTATGTTCCTTATTATGTATTATGATATGACTTTACATGGTGTGATTATGTTAATAAAGGTAAAGTATTATCTTAACAAAATGAAAGATTTAAGATAATGAAAGTGGAACATGATAAACAAATGAAAATTCTTTCAAGAAAATGAAAGAGGTTCGTAACTCATTGAGAGTTGTTAGCTCAAGTCTGTGTTTATAGCGTGTGATCTTGGCTAACCCTTAAGTGTTCACACACAGGGGGAGTTAGTCTATGTGACTACTCCATATGTGTGATATGTGCAATATGGGGTCATTGTCGCTTAACCCTAGATGAACTGGCTTTGTGCTTAAGAGGGGGTTAGGCATACGACAGGACCAAGATAGAAGTGAAAAGATAATAAATGTACGAAAAGTGTGATAAGTATGAAATGTGCGATATGTATGAAATGAACGATAATGAAATATAATAATTATTACCTTCATGTACGTATGATGTGTGTTAGTGTGTGATAGTAAAGAAAATGTTTTAACAAATGAAATGTAATATAATGTTTTGTAAAACTAGAACTCACTCAACAACGCTGACTTTTATGCATGTTCCAGTTGGCAGGTAAATGTTTTTGAGGATGGCACAAGGTGGCTACTTGGCTTATTTTGGATGGCATCCATTTTATGTTGCGATGATGTTTTTGCATTATAATATGAACAAACAATATTTTGTAATGATTATTAATGTTGTGTTATATTGCAAAAGCAATTATTCATATATATGAAATGAGTTGTTTAAATGATTCCACTGCAATATTTTAGTAAAGTTAATTTATGTTTTATTTTTATGTGTGATGATTGGCCAGTTGTGAGCGTCCTAGAAACGGGGCCTTACAAGTGGGTATCAGAGCCAAATTTTAAGTGAAACAGGTTAAAATTTTCAAAAGAAACCTAAACTTAAACTGAACATGGGACAAAGGGAAGGGATGCCAATCCGAGTAGCTGTGTGCCATCAGGTATTTTCTTTATATTAAGCGGCCTTATTTGCGCATGTTATGTGGTTTATGTGTTGTTAGTAGATTTAGATACTAATGTAGTCAGGATAGGGAATGTTTGGGGTATGAAGAGTAAAGTAAGTGGCTAATCACAATTAGCCACTATAGTTAGGGACTTACTATACTTGACATGAACTGAGCTATTACCTTGAATGACCGTGTTAGTTTTTGAATCTTATAGCATGTTTGAGGATGGCTGGTGGTAGATCGTCAAAGGCATCTAGAGGTGGAGGTTGTGGTGGATGTGGTGTTGGACCACGGGTCACGAGAGGAAGGCCTCGAGCTGAAGAGGTGGCACATGAAGAGCCTGAGACCCCTCATCCAGAGGGTGGTGACGAGAGTGCCAATCTAAGGGCCTCGGTGAAGGAGGCTATTGTAGAGGAGGTTCATCAAGTCATGTAGACGATCTTACCATCTATGGTGATGGAAGTGATCAAGGTTGTGACAGAAGGAGAAAGGAAGAAGAGGAACAAGTCCGAGAGAGAGAGAGAGCAACCAAAACTAAGACGGTTGTTCTTTATAGATAAGGAAGAAGAAGAAGAGCATGTGCTAAAGGCAGCACGAGGCTATAACTCAGGGCATTTCAAAGATGCAAGCCCCCAACATTTGATGGAAATGGCACTACTGTTGCTGCTCACCGGTGGGTGAGAGAGATGGAAGTTGTGCTTGATATCAGCGAGTGCAAGGAGGATTAGAAGGTGAAGTTTGCCGCTCATTCGTTTGTGGACTCAGCTCTGTGTTGGTGGGACAATATCGTCTAAGCTGAGGGTACCAGGGCAATTAGAAGAATGAGGTGGCCAGAGCTGAAAAAGCTAGTGATTGAAGAATTTTTCCCTCACAAGAAGCTTGACAAGGTGGAAAGGGAGTTCCTGCAACTAGAGGTGGAAACAATGACATATGAGCAATACACCACCAATTTTAATGAGACGGCATGACTGGTGCCGAATCAGGTGATGCCTCTATCATGGAAGATTAAGAGATACATCCAAGGGTTGTCGGCGGATATCCATAGGCAAATGATCGCTGCCCGACCGAGCACGTTCAGGTCAGTGGTTGATCTGGCTAGAAGGTTGTATGATGAGCAGGAGGTGGTGGTGGTTGAGGTGAACAAGAGAGGTGGTGGTGACAAGAACTAGAATGGGCAATGTTTTGGACGTGTTGGAACCGTTGTAAACAATAAGGTTGCGAAGGTGAGCGACCGACATATGGTCACACCCGGCACGACGACAAAGCAATGTGGTAAATGTGGGAAGGAGCATTCGGGAGAATGCAAATAGGGATCCAACATTTGCTTCAAATGTAGGAAGCTTGGTCATATGGCTAGATATTATGGGTTTATAAGGTGTTATAACTATGGAGAAAACGGTTACCTGAGCAGGGATTGCAAGAATGAGGGTAGAGAGTTCCGGGGTAGGGAAGAAGACTGGGATCAAGGGGCAGAGGGTGAGCGCCAGGGCATTCACGATGACTCAGGAGGAGCTAGGATGGACCCCTGATGTTGTGTCAGGTACATTTCTAGTAAACCAAACTTTAGCTTCTGTGTTATTTGATTTTGGTGCTTGTAAGAGTTTTATTTTTGCAACTTTATATGCTAAACTGCCTGTTAGTAGGAGTATTTATAAGCCCTTTGATATAGAAACTACCAAAAGTAAGTCTACCAGGATTGTTGACCTGATAGAAGGTTGTGACATAGAACTAGAAGATCATAAGTTTCCTGTTAAACCATTCGTGATGACCTTAGACAGGTTCAATGTAGTACTGTGAATGGATTGGTTATCGGGCAACGAGGCAAACATTGTGTGTTGCAAAAAGATGATTCGGTTGACAGCACCTAACGGGAGTTCAGTGACGGTGTACAGTGATCGAATCACTATGATTCCGAAAAGGTAAGGGCTCAAGATGACCTTAACATGGATATTCAAGATTTGGCAAAGCAGTTCGAGAGGGCTAGTGCTCATCCTGATGGAGCTAGTGATACAGGAGGAAATAGTAAAAGATTAGGTGTTGAAGCTTCAGAGGGAGATGTTGTAGGAGATGATGAAGACTTATCTAAAGCAACAAAAGACACTGGAGCTACAGAGACTAATCAAGCCGAGTGAATATGGTGAGGTCCAACCTAGGGGGAGTATTGAAGATCATGTGTAGGTTGGACTCACTTTTAGTTTAGTTTGTTTACTTTTTAGTGTAATAGGTATTTTGTTAGTTTTCCTTTGTAAGTACTTAGTTTTATGTATTTTAGCAGTCTAGCGAAACTGTGAGCGAAACTATAAGTTCGCTCACAGTTGTAGTTTTGTTCCCTTGACGAAACTACTGTTTCGTCTGGCGAAACTGTAGTTTCAGCAGAACAGTTTCGCTGACAGCAAAACTGTCTACGAAACAATAGACTACTATATATTGTTTTGTTTCTTCTCATTGTAGGTCAGCTTGCAAAACCCTAATCGATTATCATTGTTGCAAGTTACCTTTTGAAAGTAGTTAATACACAGAATCATCTTTGTGCTTTATGTTATTGATTGTCATTGATCATTATGTTATTATGAGTGAGTTCTTATTGTGTTCAATCTTCGTTATGATTGTTGTTTAGTATGTTTATGGGATATTGAACGTTTTTAACATCATTTGCACTGTTACTCGATCATATGGACAAACAATATGGTATCAGAGCCTTAGTGCTCATGATTTGTTGAGTTTCTTTGTGTTTTTTTTGTTCAATATCTTGTCTCAATCATTTTGGATCACTTATTGGCTGTTTTTGATAAGGAAACTGATTGAGTTTACCTTGCATTCTATTGTGGAAGCCTTGTTAATCATTAGATCTCAAATTCATTGAGTTTTTGATGATTTCAGATTGATTTTGTGTTAAAAAAGGGTTTTGGGTTCGATCAGCGAAACTATAGTTCTTTCAATGAATCTGTCAATCTTCTTCCAGCGAAACTACGGGTTATATTGATTTGGAAATTGTTCTTTTGCTGTTCTGCGAAAGTAGCCTTTTGAATGAAAGTTCACCAGTATTGTGAAGGACTTTCAAGCGAAATTACTGCCAAAAGTGTGCCTGAACGAAAGTTCAAGCTTGTTTCATGCGAACTTATCTACGAAACTAAGCCTGCTATGACAATCGGTTAGCGAAACTGCTGCCAAAATTGTTAGCGAAACTATCTCTCTCTGCAGAACTATTAGCGAAAGTAGCTTTCTGCGAAATTGTCTGCGAAATTGTCTGCGAAAGTATTTTATTTCTTGCCGAAACTACTATAATCTCAGCGAAACTATAATGTCTAGGTTAACATCACTCACACTTGCATATCTTGAAAGTGTTGCTCCCAATAGACCTCCGAGACTCATTAATGGCGACAATTTTGAAGATTGGAAAAGATGTCTCAAGGCCTTTTTCTTCTACAATGATCACAACCAATGGGAATCGATTATTTCTGGTCCTCACATACCAACGGTTACTATTGGTGATGTTGTCTCTCCAAAATAAGGACCCATCCTCTTTCACTGAAAAGGATTTAAATTTGATCGACCGTGATCAAAAGGCTTTTGGTGCTTTAACTCTTTGTCTGGCCCCGGACTTTTACAATCGTTTTGCAGAGCATAAAAATGCTAAATCTCTTTATGATGCATTATGTGAGTTTTATGATGGGAATGCAGATTTGGTAAAGGATACGAGCATTCAGGCTAAGAAGGAATGCAATTCCTTCATTGGATACAAGAATGAGAGTTTGACTGATCTCACAAATCGTTTCCTAACTATTTCAAGCACCTTAAAGAAATATGATGAAAAGCTTTCCAACAGTGAACAAGTTAATAGGCTTCTAGACTCTCTCCCACCTTAATGGAGTCTTCAAGTAAGGATGCTTAAACAAGAAAGAGGATTTACAGACTAAGCTGATGGATATTATCAATAAGCTGAAATCCTTTGAGTTGGACATGAAGAGACGGGAGTTTAACCAGACTATGATGCCCACGCCTGGTTTTTCACAAAATGCTGCTTTATTGTCATCCGCCGCAAGCTCTCAAATACAAAATTCAACTCAAGGAGGAATTAATACAAGTACTTTCTCTAGTGGAAACAGTTGTGTTGGAAAATATCTAGGAAATCCTAAGGCCAATGTTGAAAGTTCAATCCTATCTGAAACTATGGCTCTATTTGGAATGTTTGTTCAAAGCTATGAAGGACTGGTAGCTGGAGAGTTAAAAGGGAAGGGAATGACTACAGAAGACATGTATCAGGTGGATCCTGATGATCTTGAAGAAACTGATATTCAATGGCAGATGGCTATGTTTACGCTTAGAGCTCGAAGATTATGGAAAGAACCGACGGAAGAACTTCGGTGGTCAATCATCTAATTCAAAACTGGGATTTGATAAGTCAAAATAGAGATGCTTCAACTGTAAACAATTGGTACACTTTAAACGTGATTGTCCATCTCCAATTGTCACTGATTCGAGCAATTCAGGAGTTCCAAGGTGACAGCTGAGAAGGAGAAAGAAGATGTGAATCACAAGAAGGAGACTGCTTTGATTTCTAATTTTGATTGGAGTGTTGAGGTTGAGGAAACAAGATCTGAGATAAATCATGCTTTGGTTGCTGAGCTTGTTGAAGAAAATGAAAAGGAAGATGGTAAAAATGGATTTGATATGTTCAAGGAGTTGAAAAGGAAAGTTGTGACATCTAAGAATGAGAAGGTAGAGAAAGATATAGGAATAGGGGGAGGTAAATCTACAGGTATAAGAGAGGAAGGAAGTTCATGCACTTGGAAAAAGAAGGAATGTGATGATGATACTGCCACTGTTGAGGAAGAAAAGTCAAGTATTCCAGTGTGCAAATGTGAAAAAGCCTTAGCTGCTGAAAAGATTGTGATGGGACTTCCCTATGAGGTAATTCAGGATATGTGTTCATCTGCTTGCAAAATTAGATTATTTGGAATTTACAAAGCTAATCAACTATTAATCGATAATGAAAAGGATTTAAAGCGAATCAATGATGAACTTAAAATCAATGAATCAAAATACTTTGTTAAATTAAATGAAGCTTTAAAAGAAAATAATCATTTAAAACGAATTGTTTTAGAAAGAAATGTTGAGATTAACACGACTGAAAGAGTTGCCCTTGCTAATTCGAAACGAGCAAACTTTAGTCAAAGTTGGACAAATGGACCATATCAGGAATGAAACATGATGATCTATGTAAATCTCAACAGGGAGCTAGGATTAAAACGGATTGGGTTATGAAAATGCAAAGGTTTATCCACCGCCTAGTACATACTGTTATTCTCCTATGCATGTTCCTCATCCTTCTAAAGATTTAATCAAATAGATACTGACAGTATGTCTGCAGGTTTAGAGGGGGTTAACTCTAAGCATGTTCGTGAAGACTACGACTATGGACCAACTAGTGGGCTTGGATGTACTAGTATTAGTACACCTGAGTATCAGTCGCCTGTGTTAGATCACAAGTCTAGTTTAAATTCTGTTTTTTTTTAGTTTTCCTGTAATAGACTCTGATGTCTCATGTTCTCATAACGGTTCTATTTCATCTTTTAATTTAGTACATTGTGGTGATCTTTCCTCTTCTGATGATGTTTGTAATGTAACTGACCTGTCTGCTAAGTGAACTGAGCATATTAAAACCAACTGTTTTGAATAATTCTTTTCTCATCCCATTCCATCTTTCATTCCATCAAATATGTCTTTATCTGATGAAAGAATTTCGTCTTCGTCTGAAACTAGTACGAGTGGAACTAGTTCTACTAGTATGTCAGACAGAGATTCATCTATTTTTGTAAATAATAATTCTGGTTCAAATAAACTTTGACCTATTGGCATGTATGAGACTTTTAGTGACATCGATTCTAGTATATCTGAATGTGATGAGGAAATTATCATTGATCATATTCATACCTCATCAAATCACAGACCTAGACACAAACCTCACTGTTTCAGGTGTGGTCAAGAGGATCATCTTGTCAAGAATTGTCCTACGTTGCTTAATAGACATCTTAATAGGAATTATTTTGGAAATAAATTAACAAAATTGGTGAATAATTTCTTTTGCAAAAAATATACTTCATCCAAAGATAAAGTGGTTCAAACATGGGTTCCTATTGCACCAGGTTAATCTGTTCTTTATTTCATTTCAGGAGTCATCCACTAAAATTGTGAATAGCATGTGGCATGTAGATAGTGGTTGCTCCAAACATATGACAGGGCTAAAAGACATACTAACCAATTATCGAATTATTGATGGAGGATATGTTGCTTTTGCTGGCGACAAAAGGGGTGGCAAAATGATTGGGCAAGGAGAAGTTACAAATAGTTCTTTAACCTTGGAAAAAGTCAACTATGTTCCTGAGCTGGCATTTAATCTTCTGAGTGTTTCTCAAATCTACGATAAAAACATTCCAGACCTGTTTAAATCTGATGAATGTCTATTTTAAAATCAGAGATTAATGTTCCAGAAGAATTGATTATTATGCGTGCTCCTAGAAAACATGACACATATCTTCTTAATATGAACTCCAGCAAGTCAAAGTCTACCGCAACTTGCCTTCTTTCTAAAGCTTCAACCTTGAATCTCTCTTATGGCATCGTTGATTGGGTCACGTTAATTTTAAAATATAAAAAATTAGTGAAAAACAATCTCGTGAGAGGACTTCCTTCAAAAGATTTTTCTGTTAACGAAAAATGTATGGCTTGTGCCAAGGGCAAACAACACAAAAAACCACATAAGCCCAAACTTGAAAACAGCAACTTGTCCTCTCGAGTTGTTACATACTGATTTGTTTGGCCCAATTAGCGTTAAATCTATTGCTAAAAAATCTTTTTGCCTTGTTGTTACAGATGATTTCTCCAAATATTCTTTTGGGTGAGATTTCTAGCTCACAAAGGAGAGGTTGCTGAAGAATTACAAAAAATAATTCTTTCTATCGAGACAATTAGCAAGAGAAAGGTTATGGATCCAAGAAGCGACAACAGCAGAGAATTCAAAAATCAGATTCTCGACTCATTTTGTGCTCAAAAGGGACTGTAAGACAGGTTAGTGCCGCTAGGACACCCCAACAGAATGGTGTAGCGGAACGAAAGAATCGCACTCTGATTGAAGCTGCACGTACAATGCTGATATAATCTTCTTTACCCATTATCTTCTAGGCTGAAGCTGTAAATTGTGCTTCATATGTTTTAAATCGAGTGTTGATTGTCAAGGATAAGATGAAGACTCCTTATGAACTCTTTCATAGAAGAAAAACCTTTAATTGATTCTTTAGACCATTTGGATGCTCATGCACTCTTCTAAACACTCAATCATAGAAGACAAAGTTGGTGTTGTATCTGATGAATGTTACTTTGTCAGATAATCATCTTCTCAAAAGGCCTATCGTGTTTATAACAAGAGAACATGTATCGTTCAAGAGTCGTTCTATGTTGATTGGCAAGAGTCTAACTCTTCTGATGTTCGATCTGAAACAGCATGGTTCTTTGACTCCGATACTGTGTTAAATTCATTCAATCTTCCAGCTTTTGACGATGATGCGTCCACTCCAAATGTTCAAACCAACATTATCTCTTCCTCTACATCACCTAACTATTCCACTCCATCTACAAATGATGTTATTTCAGCTGATGTTGGTTCATCTTTCCCATTGCCGGATTCTTCTTCACCAACATCTCCTTCCTCATCATCTTTATCTATTCTGGATGATACACATCCAAATGCTGCTGGATTTAGAGATTGTATAAGATGGCTACAAAGATCACCCATAGCCTGCCATATCTCATACGACTACCATTTATGATCTTCTTATGAGAGACTTTGGAGAACTAGAGAGTAATACACGAGGAAATTCTCAAAGAATTACTGCTAAAGTCATTGATCAAGAGTGACCATCACTGCTGAGACTGTTTCAAGGATATTGAGACTAGACGAGGATTCTGGAGATGAAGTTACCATGACAGACTCTAAGGTGTTCCAAGCCTTCAGAATATGAGGGACCAGCTTTTGGTTCTCGGAAGGAGATCAAAAATTCTTTCCTGTCCAAGGACTGGAGGTTTATTGCTCATGTTTTTATCATGTGTCTTGATAACCGTAAAGGTGGATCAGATGGACTAAACATTGATTGGGCGAAGGCAACAGTGTTATGTTGTAAAGGAGAGAAGGCCAACATTGCCAAACTGATTTTTGCTTGCATGGTTGAGAACGTGATGGCCCTGAAGAAAGACAAATGGCTGTTATACCCTCGTTTTCTTCAGATGATCTTGATGATCTTACCTAATGTATCAAAACATGGAGAGGTAAAGAGGCTGGTACAAATGAACCCTCGCATTTTTGCTGACTGATGTGCCATTCGCCACGATTTCAGTGGAAAGATCACCCATCTTTGGGAAAATATGTATACCCTAGAGCGATGGAGTTATATTAAATGGGTGGATGAATCAGAAAACAAAAGAGCTGAAGAAACCAGGGTACAGCAAACAGAAGCAACAAAGAAAAGAAAAAGATATGCCAAAGAAAAAGATTATGACTTTGAGGAAGACATTGCTGAACAAGTTGATGAAATAAGAGTTGAGAAAGAAAGAAGGTCAAAGAAGAAAGCCGATACTGCTGAATCTGAGAGACGGTCCAAACAGAGACATGAAGGATTTACTGAAATAAGGGAGGAAAGAGGAAACCTGGATGAAGACATGATTCGTAATCTGAATACTTCCTTGGCAAATGAACTGAGTATGATCAAGACCAAATTCATAAACCAAGAGATTAGAGAAAAGCAAAAGGATGGAGTGATAGAAGGTATGCAAAAGATGCTTGTTGATCAAAACCGATTACTGAAGAAGTTATTTGAAAAGATTACCCTTTTGAAAGCTGCAGCCGGCCTGCCTAATCAACTAACTCAATGTGAGTTAGATGATCTGACTGACACTTCAAAGTACCCATTTTTGAATGTGGGTACTTCATCCAAAGCAGGAGAGGGCACATCTGGTGTAGCAACCACTGATGTTGGAGATGGTGAAACCAAAGCTGAGGATGGTGGAAAAGAGAATGAAGAAGAAATCTATGAGGCTGGGTTTGTTGATATGGGTCTGGATGTAGAGAAGGATTTAGTTGGAGAAGAAGTAATAAGAGAAAAGTCTGTGGAGAGGACTGTTGAAAAGGGGAAGGGATTGATTGACGAAGAAGAGGATGATGAACAACTCATAGATTATGATTCTGAACCAGAGTTCTATGAGGTTGATGAGAGACCTCTGATTTATGTGGTAAAGAAAGGGGAGGATGCTGAAGATGTGTTTGAAATGAACAGCTCATAGATTATGATCTTGTTGTTCTTAGAAAGGTAGTATTCTATGAACACCCTATGGTCGATTCGTTTGATAGCATTTCTTTTCACATATATATGATCCTTGTTCTTGGGTTTGTAATCTTGGTTATTAAAATGGTTAATTTTAAGAATCTAAACAAGTTTTATAACTCTAAATATCCACTGCGTTTTTGTTTAAATGGTTAGATGTTTTTTGATAAACTTGTAACAAACCCAACAATGGCATCTAGAGCCAGTTATGTGGAAAACTTGCTTCAAAAGTCCAAGAAAAATTAGTTTTGTTGGACTTTCTCAACCCATTAGGGGATGATTTGTTTTGGGTATATGAATCCCTTGTCTTTCAAGTTTTATTTTACATTCTTTAGAATAAATCTTGAAATATTGATGTCAAATGGTTGATTATTTGTTTGGACAAAAACCCTAAAATTTTAGTTTATGTTGGCTGAAATTTTGAGGGTAAAAAGGGGGTTCAATGTTCTTGAATATTGTTTTGGATACATGTTTTGGTGCATAACACAGCCTTGACCAAGTGGTGTTGGATTTGGTTGAATATTTTGTCACGTTTGTTTTTTATTCATTAAAGGGTTGTAATAATAATTTTGTGTTTGTATCTTTGGGTTGTAATTTATTTATTTTGGTTATATAATAAATAGATTAGGTGCATTTCTTTTATTAGAAAAATTGTATTAGGATATATTTTTTGTAAAAGAAGATGCATAAGTTGGAGACTCAAAGAAAGATACAAAGGAAGGACATAAAGACATGAACACTTGAAGCATTTGGGTACGGATTCAAGTGGGAGTTCATGGACACATTTAGATGTGTCATTGTTAACCCTTAGGAAAGACATAATGACAACACTTGTGATGGCAAATAAGTGTAGTCAACTTAGCGGCTATGGTTATGGACTTGTGATTGTATGGTTGTGCTTGTTTGGTTATTTGTTTTATGTTGTTTTTTGATATAAGGATATGCATAACAAACTTATTAACAAACATAAAAAGCTGAAAAATAATGGTTCTTTATCATTAAGTGGTTAATAAAAGGTAATTAAAAAGATTATTGATTTTAAATAAAAAGGGTTTTATTAAAAAGGTAACCATAGGTTACCATGTGTTTGAAAGCATGCAAGTACAAGGTACATAGAGTTTTCTAAACTAGAATTATGAAAACTTAAAATGTCTTTTGGAAACAGTTTAACACTGTCCTTTTACACAACACTTGAGTCACTTGGAAACTCTTAATGGGATAAAGGTCACCTAACATTTTGTGAGAACTTGTGATTTGAGGTGGGAATACCATATTTGTGGGATAAAGGTCACCTAACCACTTATGTTGGAAAACTCACATGTGTGTGTAAGTAGGGTGACTTGATTTGCAAACCATGTTAAATAAATCACCTACAATTTGGTTTACAAATGGTGTTGATGGGATTAACATGTCGACTATACATATGATGTTTAAGTCGATCCCATACCTCTAAAAGTTGCAAAGGGTTGCAATTGTCAAACGTTGACTACCTTGTTAATCTAAATAATGGGATAAAGGTCACCTAACCACTATTTAAACTTGACTTTGGATTCTAGAATTTTAATTTGTGTATGACACATAAAAGGGTATTGATAATTTAAATATGATAATATCGAAATACTAAAATTGAACTTTGTTAAATTTTGTAGATGGCCACCAACAACAATGAAAATAATGATATCTTGTCCGCTCACTCACTATCACTAAGGACCATTCTCCAAAAGGAGCGTCTAAACCATAATAACTTTATTGATTGGTTTCAAAACTTGACAATTGTTCTCAAGCAAGAGAAATGGTTGTATATTTTAGACGCTTCGATTCCCGATCAACCCAATGAGGAAGATGAGGAGGCCTATAATATTTGGGTGAAATACACTGATGACTCGTTTCAAGTATCTTGCCTCATGTTGGCAAGTATGACTCCGGATCTCCAAAAAGAGTAAGAACATCATGGAGCATACGACATGATTACCCAGTTAAAGGAAACGTTCCAACAACAAGGAAGGGTAAAGCGCTTCAAAACGGTTCGAGCACTCCATGCATGTCATATGGATGACACCCAATTGATATCATCTTATGTACTTAAGATGAAGAGCCACATTGACCACCTCGAAAGGATACACTGTCCTGTTTCAAAAGAGTTGGCTACGGATTTGATCCTCAACTCTTTGTCAAAAAGGTTTGACAACTTTGTTATGAATTATAACATGAACAGGTGGGACAAGAACATTAGTGAGCTTCACTCTATGCTCAAAACTGCCAGGCGGCCATGGGTAAAAAGGTTTTACCTGTTCTCACCATCATTGAAGGTGGGAACAAGAAGAGGTCTCACCCCGCATCCAAGGAAAGTGTTGCCAAGGGTAAAGGGTACGTTAGGGGAAAGGGAAAGGGAGTGTAAAAGTGCCACCACCAAACCAGCAAAAAAGAAGCAAAAGGTTGCTTGAAATGACCCATGCTTTAAGTGTGGGGAGATTGTACATTAGGCAAGAAATTGTCTTGTCCATCTCAAAGAGTTGCAAGCTAAGAGGGATGGTGGGCAAACCTCAGGTACAAGTTTCATGATTCATATTGATCTCAATTTAATATGCTCTAACAAAAGGGTATTAGATACCAGATGTGGAACACATAATTGTAAGTTGTTGCAGGGGTTCAAAAGAAGTAAGGACTTCAAGAAAGGGGATGTTAGCCTCTACATGGGGAATGGGGAAAAAGTTCAAGTTGAAGACCGAGGAGACTACATCTTGAAGCTTCCAAATGGTTTGGAAGCAATTTTGAACAATGTTTTGTAAGCTCCTAGTTTGACTAGGAACATTATTTCAGTTGCCCAATTAACACAATATGGTTATGTTTTGACATTTTTGAAAATGAAATTCATGTTTCTTTAAATGACATCTTTTATTTTAAAGCTATTCCTATTAAAGGTTTTTATGAATTGGTTCGTGAAAACATATTATATGATAGCTCATTGTACCAAACCACTACCAAAAGGCTCAAATTGGATTTGAGTGACACCTATCTTTGGCATTTCCTTTTTGGTCATATAAACAAGAAGCGCATACAAACACTTCAAAAGAATGGTCTTTTAAAAACAAGTGAATATGATTAATTGATGTATGTGACTTTTGTTTACAATGCAAAATGACTAAGGCACCTTTTAGTGGCAAAACCGAAAGGGCAAAAGAATTATTAGGTATCATACATTCGGATGTATGTGGTCCTTTTAAGCCATTGACTAGGTACAATGAAAGATACTTCATTACCTTTACCGATGACTATAGTTGATATGGATATGTGTACTTGTTAAGACGCAAAGATGACGCTTTTGAAATGTTCAAAACCTTCCAAAATGAAGTAGAAAATCAACTCAACAAGTCAATAAAAATTATCCATACCGATAGAGGAGGTGAATACCTAAGTTATGCTTTTAGAGATCATCTTAGAAGTTATGGGATTGTCTCACAACTATCTCCACCTGGAACACCACAACACAATGGTGTGTCCGAGAGGAGAAATCGAACTCTATTGGATATGGTTCGATCTATGATGGCTAGAGGCTCATTGCCTCTATCATTTTGGGGTTTCGTTTTGCTCTTTGCGGCCCGTATTTTGAATATGGACCCAACAAAGAAAGTGGAAAAGACACCTTTTGAAATATGGCATGGAAAGGTTCCTCATGTTTAAAGGTATGGGGATGTGAGGCTTATGTTAAGACTCCCACCTCAATCAAGTTAGAAAGTCGTTCCACTAAGTGTATCTTTATTGGAAATCCTAGAGATTCTATGGGATATTATTTCTATGATCCATTGGAACAAAAGGAGTTAGTTTCCAAGAACGCTGAGTTCTTAGAAGCTAAGTTCCTTATGGAAGGAGCTAGTAGTAAAATAGTGGATTTTGAGGAAGATCTAGAACCACAACCCGATACATGTTTGGTTGACACTAGCACTCAATATGAGGATGTCGTGGATGATCAAATGGTTGATCAATACATACAAAATGTTCACAGATCTGGTAGAACTAGTAATCCACCTGAAAGATATGGATTTTTCATGGATGGATGCTATGTGGTAGATTCCGATGAACCAACCACATACCAGATGTAATGTCTAATTGAATTGTGACAAATGGTTTGATGCCATGAACATTGAGATGCAATCCATGTATGACAACCAAGTATGGGACTTGGTTGTACCACCTCTTAACTCCAAGGTAGTTAGAAGTAAGTGGGTTTTCAAGTAAAAAACCGATATGCATGGAAACTTGGATACTTATAAAGCTAGACTTGTAGCAAAAGGTTTCACTCAAACTCAAGGGGTTGATTATAATGAGACCTTCTCGTCGGTTGCAATGCTAAAGTCTATCAGGATATTACTTGCCATAGTTGCTCATTATGATTATGAGATTTGGAAAATGGATGTCAAAACCGCTTTTCTAAATGGATATCTTGAGGAAGATGTCTATATGGTTCAGCCTAAAGGTTTTGTCAATCCATAACATCCTAACAAAGTATAAAAGCTAAAGAAATTAATATGGATTGAAGCAAGCATCAAGAAGTTAGAATCACCATTTTGATGAAGAGGTAATCAAATTTGGGTTCATCAAAACACTGATGAAGCATGTGTGTATAAAAAGGCTAGTAGGAGCATCATCACTTTCCTAGTATTGTATGTTGATGACATCCTATTATTTGGAAATGCAATTCCAACCTTGGAAGTTGTAAAACCTGGCTTGGAAGTTGTTTTTGTTGGACCCTTGAAAGGATCATACATGCCAACTCAATGGGTGATTTGATGATTATTCTGCTGAAATCCCTTAACTCCAAGAAGAAATGTGGATGAAGAATCTGCTAAGAAGAATAAAGTATTGTCTCTCGCATTTGTCAATGCGGAAGGCATAGAACAAATACGGACTAGTATTTGTTCTTCCGCATTGACAAATACGGAAGACCAAGAATAGATGCGGACAAGTACTTACTCTTCCGCATTAACTAGTGTGGAAGACAAAGTAAATGCGGACAAGACTTTGCTCATCCACATTGACAAATGCGGATGACCGAACAAATGCGCACAAGTATTTGTTCATCCACATTAACCAATGCGGATGACCAACATACTAATGCGGTTGATCAAGTGAAGAAATGCTGATCAAGTTAACTCATCCGCATTTGTCAATGTGGATGAACAAGCAAAGATGCGGATGAAGACTTAGACTAGTTCTGATGTAATAGGTCAGGGGTTGTTTAGTCATTTTGTAAAAGGCATCTTGCCTGCCTAAAAATAGAATAGATACCTCGTACATGAGGTGACAACTGATAGATAGAGAATTTTTGTTGTAATTATTCTCTGTATTTATTAACTTTCATATATCAATACAAAAGCATTTATGAGTATTTTTCTTGCATTGAATGTTCTTTGATTTTTTATTTCCGCCACTCAATCATTGACTTGGTTACCATATTCGATTCATAGTAAGAATATCACTCTTACCCAACCCCAGTCAATTGGTATCAGAGCTTTGGCTCTCGATTCTTTTTCAGATATGCGAAAGAACTGAATAGAATTCGATTGATCTGGTAATTGAGTTGCTAGTAGAGTATATCATATTCTCTACTCAGTAAACAGCAGAAATTACTCTTGTCAACACATACTCATTAAAATACTCACAACACCAAGAAACTCAGTATCATCACAGATCTATTTCTGAATTCCATGAAACTGTTTGAAAAGTTGGACTAATCAATCATAAAATCATCTAAATCTATATTATACAAGTTAAACACATAGTTAAAATGGATTCTAACAGCTACTCAGAACTTCGTCATACACCTAAACCTCCAATGCTTAAACATAAATCTGAGTTTAAACAGTGGAAGATCAGGTTTAGAATTACATCACAGGTGTAGATCCTGATTTTTGGATATTAATATGCAAGGGGACACACATCCCTGTTACTCTATCTACAGATCAAGCTGCAATACACAGAACTGCCAGAATACCCATTGAAGATCTGACCTTAGATGAAGAAGACTACAAGAAAATCAAGATAGATCTCAAAGCCTACTCAATTCTGACTCAAGCACTCAAGATGGATGTGTTGAAAAGATTGGAGAAGTATGGAACTGCAACAGCTGTGTGGGATGCACTCAAAATCATGTGTGAAGGAAGTAGTGAAGTGGCTGAAATTAACAAAGACAGGCTTGTTAATCAGTATGAAACATTTCACCACACCAAGGGAGAATCAATCTCTAAGCAACTGCATAGATTTATACAGTTAGTAAATGACTTGGAAATCATGGGAGTCACTTACAAAATTAAAGAATAAAACAAAAAGATGCTTCACAGTCTCCCTGAAAGCTAGAAACAGAATGTAACCATGCTAAAAAATACTTTTGATCTTGAGAGTACTACTCTAGACATCATGATAGCCAAAATTGAAGCTTTAGAACTTGATGAAAGAAGCAGAAATCTTGGTGGACATAGAGTAAGTGAAGCTTACAAATTTCCATCAGAATCTCATTCTGTGGAAAATGCATTCATCACTGAGGAGGATGATTTTATCTCATCTAGAGATCAAATGAACAATACTAGGTTCATTGCAACTCCACCAATCAATCATCCTTCAACCTCATCTCAACCTCCTAGAGTCACTGTTGCTCCTCAAACTCCCAGAGTGAATATGGTTCCTCAAACCAATCCTGAAGACTCAAGATTAGAAGAAAAAAAGGTAACTTACAATGCTTTTATTGCAAGCTTTGAAGCCTACTTGGGAGGAAGACTCACTTCTGCTCATCTCATTCAAGAAGATCTGGAGGAAATGGATCTAGATAATGTGGAAGAAATGGATCTACAATGGCAAATGGCCATGATTGCAATGAGAGCTAAGAAATTCTTCAAAAAAAGAAGAAAGCTGAGCCTGAATGAGAATACAAAACTTGGATTTGATAAATCCAAGGTGAAATGCTTTAACTGTGGCATGGCTGGCCATTTCTCAAAAGAGTGCAATGCCCCCAAGAGAAACAACTATCAAAGGAACTCTCCAGGCCAATCATCCTCACAGCCTAACTCAAGCTTCCACTCAAACAACCAACAGCAGCAGTATCATCAACACCAATCATATCAGAATCCACCCTAACCGACAAATCAAGCTCATAGAAGCAGTCAGTCTTCAGCCAGTGCTCTTGTAATAAAGCAAGATGGACTTTGTGACTGGAGTGTGTATGCAGAGGAAGTCAAGCCTCAATTTCAAAATCATGCTCTTATGACTCACATCAATGATGGGCCATCTCTAATGCCTACTGAGGTAAAATCTAACCTTTGTAGTGAAAAATGCATTAATAAATTGCAAGGGTATAGAAAGCATAATCACAAACTGGCTGATAAAATCAAAGAAGAAAAGGTGAAATTAGAGATGATGAAGAGAGAAATAAAAAACTTTGAAATCAAAATTAACTCTCATCTCTGATATAGAAAAACTGCATGGTGAGAAGTATACTCTTGCAGCTGAGAATGAGCTACTTACTGAAAAGTTAGCTCAATCTAAAGCTCAACAATCTATGACTGAAGTGAAACTTGAAAAGTTTCAAATGTCTTTAGTCAAGTTGCAAGAGATGCTTGATTCTCAAAAGAATCCAAAGGACATGACAGGGATTGGTATAATTCATGTCCTCCACCATACAATGACAACTACACTATCATGCCTGACTCTGTCTCACTCTCTAAAGCAATTGAACCTAAAACTATGGAACCTAAATCTGTAGTGAAACAGGTGACAAATCCTCAAAACAAACCTGATGTTTATATTGAAACCAATGAGGATAAAATCAAGTTAGGTCACCCAATCAAAATCAAAGAGTGTTCAGACAAGACAGTGAGTGTCATAAAACCATCAAGCCCTGTAAAAGCAATTGTACCTTTTATAAAATTCATACCATTTGTTTTACAAGGCAAAAAGAAATATGTCAAGACAGTGAAACCCACTACTGAGAGCAGTTGTGATAATGAGATTATATCTCCACAAAATTCAAGCAAATCAGAAAAGGTGTCACTGCAAAAGAAACAAACTGCAACACTGAGTTCAACACATAAAACTTCATCAGACCCTCAGTCTTCAAGATTAAGGTAGGGAGTTGGGTTTGATATCTGTAACAAGGAACATGTTGACCAGTTTGAGAAAGAAGTGAGAAATAGGTTGAAGAAACAGAAACAGCCCAGACAATTGAACAAAAGTAGTGTTGTGAAGCAAACTACTAAAATAGTTGATTCTGATTCATCACCTAAAGAAAAGAAAGTGACTCATCAAAAGAAAATATCAATTGAGTCACACAAGGAAAAATCTGATTCAAGAAACAAACAAATGTATTGTGACATTTGTGATATGTTCAATCACAAGACAGATAAATGCTTCTTTAATCAATATTGCTCTATCTATGATATGAACAATCACTCCACCAAAAATGCTATTTCAACAAGTATTGCTTAATCTGTGACATGAACGATCACAATACATATGATTGTTACTTTAATCAGAAGGGGTTGAGAATTCCCTAACACAAGCCCATCTCAAAAACATCTACTGTGATGCACTCTGTCTAACCTCATCTTCATAATACTAAATCTAGGACACCTAGATCAACAAATGATAGAATTAACTTGAAGGAATTAAGGAAGGGTCAAAGAAATCATCTCACAATGAAACACAAACTTGACCTTCCTAAGCAAAAACCAATTTTTGATAATGAAACTTGGGCTAAATTTTTACAAAGAAATAGAGACCAACGATTTCATTATTCATCTGAATCCTCAGTAGATGTTCATGAGATGACTCAATTAATTCATCATAAAAAATCTCCCAGAACACCTCCATCCAAATCATAATTCAGAAGGAAATACCAAGAGGTCACTATCATGAATAGGAATAGGAAACCCAAGACCATCATGGCTTGGGTTCCTCATTCTAATTAGTTCTTTTTGCTTGTAGGTTCATCCACACATGTCTAATAGCCTATGGTACGTAGACAGTGTATGCTCTCGACAGATGACTGGATATCATTCCCTCCTTCATGACTTCAAGTACATACAAGGAACTACTGTGGCATTTGGTGGAGATTCAGAAAGTGGTATAATTACAGGAGAAGGATCTATGACAAACGTGATGCTGAGCTTTGACAGAGTGAATTACTATAAACAACTGAATTTCAATTGCTAAGCGTGTCTCAGATCTGTGATAAAAAATATTCCACTCACTTTACAGACACTCACTGGTACATTCTGAAACCTGGATTTCGGATCCCTAAAGAATGGGTTGTCTTAAAGACTCCGAGGAAGAATAATACATATGTATTAAACCTGTGTTCTACATCACCTAAGGAAGAAACATGTCTTTTACCTAAAGCATCATTTGATGAGTCATAGCTTTGGCATAGACGTTTGGGGCACACTAACTTTAAAAATATGAACAAGTTAGTCAAAGGAAACCACGTCATTGGTCTTCCTCAAAAAGAATTCAATTTTATTTATCAATGTTCAGCATGCCTCAAAGGAAAACAACACAAATCGTCTCACAAAACCAAGCTGGTGAACACTAACAATACTCCATTGAAGTTACTTCACATGGATCTATTTGGACCAACTCATGTAATGAGTATGGGAAAGAAACAGTATTGTTTAGTGATCATTGATGACTTTTCTCAATTCACATGGGTGTTCTTCCTACTTCATAAAAACAAAGCATCCCAAATCATTCAAGAATTTATCACCAAAATTAAAAATCAACTTGATCTTAAGGTCAAAATAATAAGAAGTTATAATGGAACTGAGTTCAAAAATAAAAATATGAGTTCCTTTTGTGCAACCAAAGGCATTGCTCATCAATTCAGTGTAGCAAGAACTCCTCAACAAAATGGGGTAGCTGAAAGGCGAAATAGAATATTGATTGAAGCAGCAAGAACGATGCTAGCCGATGCTAAACTACCAATCACCTTTTGGGCAGAAGTAGTTAACACATCGTGCTTTGTGCAAAATCAAACTCTGATTGTTAAAGAAAGTAACATGACACCTTATGAACTAATCTTTCATAGGAAACCATTTATTGGATTCCTCAAATCATTTGGTTGTCCAGTCTCAATATAAAACACCCGTGATCATTTGGGAAAATTTTCATCCAAGTCTGATGAAGGATTCTTTGTAGGTTATTCTTCTATCTCAAAGGCTTATAGAGTGTTCAATCCTAGATTGAACATTATTGATGAATCTACAAATGTTCAATTCAAGGAACATTCATTTCCTAAATCTACAAATGGTCTTGACTGGTTGTTTGATATTGATACATTTACAAAATCATTGACCAATTTAAATTGTCTGATGCAGGAAATATACTTTCAGGTGATACTTCATCAACTGTAGAAAGAAGAGAAAATTATCCATTGATTCCACCTACATTTGATGAACATATGAATGAAGATGTTCCTCTTCAAGCTGATCCCATCAGACAACTGTCACAAAACCTTAGTGTTTCTTCTGAGGAAGGTCCCAGCCTGGTACCATCTCACTCAGATGATTTGTCAAATGAGTTCAGAAATCAAAAACAGGCTTGCAGGATCGGTGTTTGTCACTTAAACACAAAGGTTTTCTCTCAAACTCACCTAGAATCACACTCGGGTAAGAATCAATAAGAGTTGACCACAATATGAAAAGTAACTAAGAACACAGAAAGATAATTTTCACGATACTTTTATATATTGATTCTCAACTCAAGATACAAAGACTCTTACAAGCAGATGATAATCTTACTTCTATGAGTTACAAGAGAACCTATATATAATACTATCTACAGCCGGATATACTTTGATACCAGACGGGATCCTTTAGCTAAAGCCTATACTACAAGACTATAGTTAAGGTATCTCGGATAAAGTCTTATCTGAGATTTGGTAGTCAGGACATGTCCCTGACTTACCTTTTGTCACCAACTAAAGATGGCAACCGTACTATCATGAAAAGGTAAAAAGTGGAATAAAGTATGGTCAACAACATGGTTCTTTAGGAAGAAGCCATGCTGTATCCGAAGTCTGCAGCGGAGTGTCAGAGACCATACTTGTGTCCACTGGTTATAGCAGTGTCTTCCGAAGGTTAAATGGCTTCGGAAGAGTAAGTATTTCCGAAGCCACTTTATACTTCGGAAGAGGCTGCTTCTTCCAAGGCTTGGAGACTTCTTCTTTTCATCATACTTCGGAAGTGGTCTTTACTTTATTCTTCTAAGTCTTGAACTTCGGAAGTATGCATTTGTCTTCGGAAGTAGAATTCTGTCTTTGGAAGTTGAACTTTCCCTTTGTCTTCGGAAGAAGTCTACAACCTTCGGAAGTTCCATGATAAGCTTCGGAAGCCTTTGCATGCATCACCAAAATAACTTATGTGATCTTGTTTTGGTTGCATTAGCCTTCTTCTTGATCCAACAAACTCCCCCTAGGCTGATGCTACCAAAACTTCACTTATCTCGACTTCTCAAAACTTTCAGCACCAACGAGAGCAAATATTTGTCTGTCTCCTTGTTCTTCCCTGACGTGGTGCTGAAAAGCTTGTACAGATCCTTGGTAGGTAGAAAATCCAGTCTGTCACCTTGGATAACATGTACCCTTTGTTGTTGCCCTCTTAAAAGAGTTAGTTGATGGGAACTGTAATCATATTCCAATCGAACTATAGGTTCCAATTTAGGACCTTCCACCATCTGTAGAAAGGCAGCACCTTTGGTGGGAGATCTTTCCTTGTCATCCTATCTTCTCAACTTCAACTCTTCTTCAATCTTTGCTTTTGCAATTAGCTCAGCTAAATAAAGACTACTGAGAGGATTTCTGATGAGTGCAGCAGTTTCAGAGTTGGAGGGGTTGGAGAATGGCTTCTCTGCTAACTCAGCAATGTCGAATCTGCTGGAGTGTAACAGAGAGGTTGCATTGAGTCTGTTGACTTCACCATTCTCTCTTTCCACAACAAAGTTGTGAGAAGGTTCATCGAACCTCCATTAGATTATCTTCCTTCTAGGCACAAGAGACTGACTAGGAATCTTGTCCTCTTTTCTTGTATCCAGCAGAGTCACCAGTTTCCTTCTACTCTTCTTTTCTTCCTCATTTAAAGATTCTGAATTGAGGCCCAAAAGTCTTTGTTGGACCAAAAGAACCAATGAGCCGGATCAGAAAAACCTTTAAGTCCCACAAACGTCACAACAACTACTGAAGACCACAACAGCTGAAGACAACAGCTGATTACAAAGTCTGAAGACACAAGTGCTGAAGACAAAGTCTGAAGACACAAGTGCTGAAGATAAAGTCTGAAGACACAAGTGCTGAAGACAAAGTCTGAAGACACAAGTGCTGAAGACAAAGTCTGAAGACACAAGTGCTGAAGACAAAGTCTGACGACATAAGTGCTGAAGACAAAGTCTGAAGACACAAGTGCTGAAAACCAAAGTATCAGACGTTGTCACAACAGCTGAAGAGGTCTTCTTCAGTAGTTGTGATGGTTTACCTTTCAGTAGTTTTCTTTGTTTCAGTATTTGTAAAACAACTGATGAGTATGTTCTTCAGTTGTTATAGTTTCAGTAGTTTTCTTTTCAGTAGTTGTAATAATAGTTAACACTTAGCATTTTTGTAAGAAGATGTCAGCTGTTTGACATCTTCAGTAGTTGTGTTAACTATCAGTAGTTTGTGATAAATTCTGTTAGATGTCACTATCAAGTGACATCAGCAGACGTCACATCTCTTATATAAGAGGTGTCGACCTAATTGTAATTGTGACATTCCGTTACCACGAAAGCTAATATTGAATGAAATATATCTGCAGAATTCTCTCTATCTATAACCGTTTTTGTTCTTACATTGAATATCTCTTTGTTCTTGTGAAATGTCTAATTCATTGTTAGAATTCCGCTGCTATACTCTCTAATCAATCAAACGTCAATCACTGATCCTAACAAGTGGTATCAGAGCAGGTTAATTATTGATCGATCTAACAATTGATCATTGAAACTGCTAATTGATATCTATGTTTGATTGAATTAGCATATTTGCAAGAACTGGTTATAGATTATTGAATTTCTGACGCTTTCGTTCATTTATTTTGAGATCTCTCTTGGTTCAATTGGTTGTTGCGTTTTTGTTCTTACATTGAATATCTCTTTGTTCTTGTGAAATGTCTAATTCATTGTTAGAATTCTGCTGCTATACTCTCTAATCAATCAAACGTCAATCACTGATCCTAACAGTCTTGTAGCCTGGTCCAAAGTTCCTCTAGGAAAATCAAGGAATCTGTCTCTTGTGAGGGAACTTGAAGATCCGTCTACATAGGTGATGTTACCAGAGTCTTCTACACAAGAGACTTCGCTCAAAGTAGTGCAATTAGTGAGCTTCATCTTTATTGCCTTAAACTCCTCAAGGAGAGATGTTGAGAAGGCTGAAGGGATGTTTTGGAGGGTAATTAGGTAGGTTTAGGTTCAGAGGTTCTGGCTAGTGTTTTGGGTTGGATAATGGGAAGTTTGGGTGGTTGAGGTGAGGGAGTAGTAGTAGGTAGTGATGTGGGTTCAGGGGTGAAAGGTTCAGGTTGTGGTTGGGTAAAAGCAGTGAAAGTCATCCCTTTTACCCTTCTATACATCTCTTTCCTTTTCCCCATCCGGATGTTAGCCTTCATTTCACTGACAATCCGTTGGAGTGTCCTTTCAGACATAGGACCCACCTGCCTACCAGAGAAGCCATGAGCCTGAAGATAGTCCTTCATCCAGGCTTTCTCAGTAAGCTTCTTGGAGGCAGTGACCCTAACCTCTTCTTCTTTCTTCTTCTTCTCTCTGGCCTTCTCTTTTGCAGCCTTCTTCCTTTCTTTCTCCATTTGATCCTGCTCTTTGTTGTAGAGCCAGAGGATCATATCATCATTGTGTGGAGAGAGTTCTTGAAGATCAAAGCCTTTGGAGAGTATGAAGTTTATCCTGTCTCTCCTCAGCTCTAAGGCCAACCTGGCTTCTTCTTCAAGTCTTAGCCTGGTTGCCTTCTCCAGATCCACCAACTCCTCTAATGGTAGCAGGAGTGTTTCTTCATTGGCAGCTCTCATTTCAATGAGCTGGTCAATGATCTGCTCTCTTCTTTTATTGATGACAACCTCCTGAATAGAAGCAGCTGCTTTTGTGCTGGCAGCTAGCAACTTCTCAGCCTGAAGTCTTCCTTTCTTCTTAAGTTTCTCAATCTTCTCCTCTTCCCGAATCTCTTCCGCAGTCATCTTCCTTTTTCCTTTATCCTTTGAAGATCCCGACTGTGGTGGTTCTTGGAGAGAGGTTTCTGATTGTGAGAGAGTCAGCGATGGTGTCTGAGATGGAGGTGCAATTGGAAAGTCCTCACTGCTCATTTCAGATGCCATTTCTAGGATAGCATCTGTGATGATTAGTTCCTCGGACATTTTGAACAGTCCTTCCGCAGCTTCCATTTCAGCTTCGGAAGATTTAGCTTGTTCTTCCGAGGCTTTAACTTCAGCTTCGGAAGTTAAAGGAGATGCAGATTCTGTCTCAACTGTTTCAGTTGCTGGGCCATCAGTTCCCATTTCCCTTTCGAATTGAATCTTAGGTTTCCTGAGGACCTTAGGTTGACCAACTTCTTCCATAGTGGTAGAAGGTGCAGTCAGCCTTTGAAGCTCTTCTGCTCCAAAGTAGATCATTGCAGCATCATGGCTTGGTTGCTCAAAGGAAGATCTTAATAGAAACTTGGTGAAGAGTCTATAGAGATCATTGAGCATCCTTGGATCAATCTGAAGAGTGACTTGAGATGTTTCAGGTGCAGAGATGATGGGAGAGGAAGATGTTGAAGTAGAAGGCTGGCTCTGTGGTTCCTTGTGTGTTTGTCTTTGAACATTATCCCCCTTTTTGGTAGCATCATCTTGAGAGCTAGATGAGCTAGAGGAGGAAGTCAAGGATACCTAAATAGTTACATGCCTAACAGACCTCTCTGTCTGTTTCTCAGCTAGTTGAGCCTTGATATTGTTAATCTCAAGTTGCTGAGTGGCAGATCTTGCCTCTAAAGTCCTAACCTGAGATTCCATGTTTGAAACTTTAGAAAGAAGATCTTGAATGAGGAGTTGCATGCTTCCCTCATCTTCTTTCGATGAATCACAAGGAGATGAGGTAACATACCTAGTATGTTCAGCCTCACCACCAGATGTTGTTTCTTGGCACCCTGGTTTCCCATGCTTAATGATGTCTCTTTCAGAGTCATCAAAGGGCTCGGTTGCCGTAGATTCAGTCTGAGAAATACTACCACTGTCCATAAGGTCCATTGAGGCACTTTCTGTAGTGGCAGCTGAATCTACATGAGTCCCCTCCATATCAGTGGGACTCACCTCAGTTGTTGGTTGCTGATGGGGGATAGAGATAAGGGATTTCTCCGGGCTTTGTTGATCTTGGAGAGGGTGTTGTAGATCAACTTCATTGCCATGGAGAGATGTTATCTTTTCATCAATTTTAAACAGAAGGTCAGTGAAAGATAGGATGGGTAAACCTACTGACCTGGGACTTTGGTCAATGTCTACAAGCGTTGAGCCTCTGGTGGGGTTGTCCCTTGTTGGCTGCTCAGGGGAGTATAGAGACTCACCCTGAGGGCTTTCAGCTTGGGTTGTGGGCTCATGGGTCTGAGACTTAGGAGACTCAAGACCCAAATTGAGGTCAAAAGAGAAGGATGGAGAGACCTCTGACTGAGTGGGAGCCCATGTTTCCACTCTAGTCTTATTTTGGTTATTTGGTTATGATGTTTCAACTAATGTTCTTATTTTGCATGTTTAATTCATAAGTAATTCACTTTACTCAAAACGTCCGTAGTCATTCATACTTATGGAACAAGTATGAGGGTAAGACTATTATGTACTTGGATTGGTGGATATTCATATGGATGAATATAAAGCAAAGGGTTGATGCCAAGGTTCATAGATATTTGTAGGATACAAATATTGGATTGACCCGCATCTCAAATATTACTACATGAAATCTTCTTGATTGATCATAAGTAAATTTGAGTAAAGGCGGATATCATTTGGTATCCTCTAACCTGAGATACATATTGGACCTTGATATTCACCAAATATTACACTTTGACTTAGTTTTTCGTTGATCTGAAACATGGCAGTACATAAGACTAAATTCAGGTATAATAGGATGTGATTATGTGAGACATATGTAATCAAGATGGGATTTGTCCCTCTTATTCATTGAGTGTAAGATGTCTAAGGCCTGCTAAAGTTAAATCAATGGAGAATGATCACTCTGTGTCTCTGGGATTTAACATGACATATGTGACAAAAGGATAGATGATTTCTTCACCTAAAACATTTCAAGTGAGGTACTTAAAGGGGATGATTGTGAGATCTTACCATCCAAATCAACCTTTTCTTCACCCTTTCTTTCATCACACTCAAAATGGCCCTCAGCTAAAAATCTAAATGTGAGATGGGGACGATAACCAAAGTACCTAACATCACCCCTGAAAACTTCAGATCATGAAGCAGACATATTAAAGGTTTCATCAGATACCAAGATGGCAAAATGTGGCAATCTATCACCAATGGTCCTTACAAACCAAAGGTTGCAGCACCAGGTGGAAACGGTGCCATGATAGAGAAGGCTTACTTTGATGAAGACTACAACAAGCTGAACATTGATAGCAACACTATGATTGTTCTAATGACTATATACCTGACTCTATTATGGTGGGTTTTGAGCATTGTAGGTCAGCCAAAGAACTATTTGATGCCTTGTCCCAGATGTACTCCAGCTTGAATGACTCCAAGAAATATTCACTAAAGAAACAATTTGAAAACTTCACTTATATTGCTGAAGAGACCCTTAGCCAGCATACTTTAGGTACATGGATCTTATCTCTTCCCTATAGTCTATGGGAATATCTCTTGAATTGAGAGATCTCTCAAGAAAATTCATGATTTCACTCCCAAAAGAGTAGACGTTCTACTATGTCTCTATCAAGAGGACTATAAACCTGAACTCCCTCACCATGACTGAACTATATGGCATCCGTGATGGATACCGCGTAGAGATGGAAAACAAGATAGGCCACTAGGTGAGCAGACCCTCAAGCCTTCCTGCTAGCAACACTTTAATGGTTGCTAAAGGTTCAGGACCCCCACCTTAGCAGTACTTGACTTACTCCCAATAGCCATCCTGTTCTTTTGGGCCATACATAACATTCCTGAGACTTTAAGGTCTCAACAGGCTCAATCAAGTCCTTTCCAGGACAACTGTGCCTTTGTCTTAGGAAATGGGCATTCAAGTGATTTTCAGTTCTACTTTGATGATCTAGAATGTTTTAGTCCAGATGATGTCGAGTACATGGACATTGTCGAATAGATGGCTCTGTTAACTTACAGGGCAAGAATGTTTTCAAGAGAACTGGAAGGCAATTTCCCCAAAACCCAACAAACAGCAAGTTTGGGTTTGACAAGACAAATGCTAAATGTTACAACTGTAACCAACTTGGTCGTTTTGCCAGGGAACCTCTCAAGCGTCCACACATCCTACTACACCTAAAGTTTCTGGCAAGTCAACTAAACAACATACAGCTGCTATAGCTCAAGAAGTTGACTAGAGCTTCATAGTACAGGATGTGACTCCTGCTCAAGCATAAATGGCTGGAACCGATGACAGCAAGGTATATGAACACCTTTATACTCCAGCTTGCATTGCTAAAGTTAAACTATATCAAGACTATAATATGGAAATTAAATATGATATTGAGTCTTTAAATATCTTAAAATCTGATTTTAAAAGGGCTGAATCTGAGTATCAAAAGAAAATTGAAGAGTTAGAGAAAATTGTGTCCTTGTTAAAACATGAACACACCAACTACAAGACTCAAATAAAAGATTTAATCTCCAAATTGACTGAGCCTCAAGCCTAGCTTGTCATAGTTGAGGCTCAAGCCAGGAAGCATGCTATTTCTAAGCAAACTTCCAAGTCATTCTTGAATCATCCTCTCAATCAAAACTTTGTTATCAAAACAAAGGTGGGTTGGGAACCAATGAAATTCTTCCACCACACTCTTATGAGTCTATTAGACAACCAAGGTGTGGGACTGAAGAGCAAGAGGTTCCATCTATTGATCCACCTTCTCATGAGTTAAAGAGTGATGAAACAATGGAGACCATCATAGGAAAGAACCAGGTAAACCAACTCTCTCTCACCAGTGATGATCAACCCCTAATCACCAAAGCTAGAAGAAACAGGCTAAGGTAGCCAGAAAAACTACTAAGAAAGTGGCTGAGTCCAAGCTGAAAATTAACCCAAAACAAAAAGGTGTGTTCATTTCAACTAGAATTCAAATGGTTGGAAACTCTGAACGAGGAAAAGTGTCTAGTACCAGCACAACTGTCCTATAGAAGGATCAGAAGTTAAAGGGAAAGACTGCTAATGAAGTCAAGAAAAACAAGAAACAGCGGCCCTCAAATTCCTAAAAGGTTAACATTGCATGCATAATGTGTGGTCTACAAAACCACATGGCTAAAGATTGTTACTAAAATCCTACAAGCACACATTATGCAAACAATGTTAAGAAAGAAGGAGTCAAGGAGGGTTTCACATTTGGACCTTACCACATGGTTCAAGTGATGAAGAAGGCAAAGCTTGTTTCCAAAGAAAAGTTGCTTTTGGAAGAAACTAATTCTTTCGAAGGAAAAATAGCTTCGGAAGTTAAGGCTAAGAAAGTTCAAAAGAAGAAGAAAGCTCCCTTGAAACCGTCCAAGAAGAAGACTGCTTCAAAAGAAAAGGTGGTGAAGGCTACTTCCGAAAAAAGAGAAGCTTCGGAAGAATGCCATGCTGCTCAAGCTTCAACAAGCTCATCTTCACTAATCAGCCAAGGGATGGAATAAAAGATCAAAGAAGATGTTGCAGCCCAAAACTCTTCTTCACAACATCTATTGAACCCCATGTATATATTTTGGTTCAATTAAATCCTTTATCACTGGAAATCCCAAGACCAATAACGCTTGGGTTTCTAATAAAAACTAACTTTTTCACCTTATGTGCAAGGACATCCATATGACAAGAATAACAATGTGTGGATTGTAGACACTGGATGCTCTAGGCACATAGCTGGGAACAGATCTCTTCTTCAACAATTTTTGCATTTTGATGGAGGTCTTGTTTAATTTAGAGGTGAGGCTGGAGGATACATTTCTGACAGAGGAAGTTTATCCAACGGCAAGTTAAGAATCGACATAGTACACTTTGTCAAACAGCTTGAATACAATTTGTTAAGTGTTTCTTAGTTTTGTGATCAAAAGCACCAAATTCTTTTCATAGAACATGAGTGCATTATCCTCGAACCAGGATGATAATTTCTCAGGAATTGGTGCTTCTTAAATCTCCCAGGAAAGGGGATATGCATAAGCTAGATATGAACAATGCTTCTGTTATAGGTGAAGTATCATGCTTTCTTTCCAAAGCTGATAGTGTTGAGTCAACTCTATGGCATTAACATATGTGTCATGTCAATTTAAAAACCATGAATAAATTGGTAAAAAATACCTTGGTACATGTTTTGCCTAAAAAGGAGTTTTTCTGCAAAGATAATTGTGTTGCATGTCTGACAGAAAAGCAACACAAAGCATCTCATAAATCCAAAGTAGTTGACTCTATCACCACTCTATCACCTCTACAAGTATAATGAGTAATGGAAGGAAATCATATTGCCTTGTGATTGTTGATGATTTTACAAGATTTACATGGTTATTCTTTTTAAGAACTAAAGATGAAAGTGCTTGAAACTTTTAAATCTTTTATTCTTAAAATATAAAATCAAATTGAAAAATAATTAGAAGTGATCAAGGGACTAAGTTTAAGAATCAAGTTCTTGACTCATTTTGTACCTCAAAAGAGATTGAATAACAATATAGTGCTCCCAGATCTCCTCAACAAAATGGTGTTGCTGAGAGGAGGAGCAGGACACTTATTGAGGTTGCTCCAACTATGTTAGCTAATTCAAAGCTGCCTCTAACATTCTGGGCAGAGGCAGTCAGCACTACATGCTATGTGCAGAACAGAGTTTTTGTAGTTAAGCCACATGAAAAAACCCATTATGAACTATGGAACAAGAGCCCACTGTTCATTGGCTTTCTTAGGTCCTTTGGCAACAGGTGTATCATACTTAACACAAAGGACAATTTGGCAAAATTGTTGAAAAGTCAAATAATGCTATCTTTGTTGGATATACCTCCAACTCTATTGCCTTTATGTAAGGCCCCGTTCGCATGACGCTCACAGCCGGCCAATCATCGCACATAAAACAAATTAACATTATTAAAACATTGCAGTGGAATTAATTTAAACCATGTCATATCATATAAATAATCGCTTTTGCAAAATAATACAATATTCATAATCATTACAAAAAATCGTTTATTCACATTACAATGCAAAAACATTATCGAAACATAAAATGGATGTCATCCAAAACAAGCCAAGTAGCCACCCTGTGCCATCCTCAGCAACACTTACCTGCCAACTAGAAAATACATAAAAGTCAGTGTTGCTGAGTGAGTTCTAGTTTACAAAAATATTATATTACCTTTCATTCATTAAAACATTTTTGTTATCATCGCACATGATCACACATCATACGTACATCAAGGTAATATTTATTATCTTCCATCATCGTTCATTTCGTACATATCACATGTTTTATACTTATCGTACTTTTTGTACATTTATTATGTTTTCACTTCAATCTAGATCTATTCGTATGCTTAACCCCCCCCCCCCTCTTAAGCACAAAGTCGCATCATTTAGGGTTAAGCGACAAGGATCTCATATCGCACGTATGGAGTCAGTCACATAGACTAACTCCCCCTGTGTGAACCCTTAATGGTTAGCCATGATTGCACACTATAAACACACAGTTGAGCTAACAACTTTCAATGAGTTGTGAACCTCCTTTATTTGCTTGCAAAACTTTCATTCGTTCATTTATTATGTTCCACTTTCACTATCTTAAATCTTTTGCTTCGTTAAGATAATACTTTACGCTCATTATCATAATCACACCATGTAAAGTCACATCATAATACGTAATAAGAAACATAAGAAAACATATCATACATAAGCATAACATCATCACACATCATCATAAACATGATGCATCATTCATTCACATACATAAACATATGCACAACAAGCATAAATCATCACAGGACATCACTGATCCTCCGCAGGACAGCGGGGGTTTCGCGGCGGCAGCCCCTGACAGCGAGGTCCTAGGGGCAGCAGCCCCTAGTGGGGTCCAAGGGGCAACGACCCTGGTTGGGGTCGCGCTGAAAATTTTTTATTTTAGAAAATTTATATAGCACATTTTGTTATAGAAAAATCGATGTTCTGGTTAATACCTCTTTAAATCTTGATCATTTAAATCGTATATTTGGTATGCATTTCCAACCCCAAACTATTTAAAAAACCTTTAAAATAGGGGATCTAGAACTCATATGGACTCAGTGAGTATCTTCTCAATCAAGCTTCTAAGCAAGGGTCACACTACGTATCCTGCAGATAAGTTAACACTCAAAGGAGTTAATTTCTGTCTAATTTCACTGCTAAATTCATTGCAAGATCAGCAGTTTGGCTGCTAGTTTCGTTGGCATCTTCACAGCCACTTTTGTTGCTAGTTTCGCCCAACTTTCTTTGAAAAACCATGTCTGCAAAATGACCTGCGAAACTATAGTATCATAGGAAGATCCATAGTTTCGTTGGACGACTACACAATTTCGCTAGTTGAACACCCAGTTTCGTAGAACGGGCTGGAATTACGAACCAACCCATTTTTGTCCCAAAACTTCAATCTTTTACACCAAAACCTTGGTTTATCACCCAAGAAGCTATATCTAAGCTTTCTAGATGTTTTCTTACACAAAAATGTGAGTTTTGGGCGATTCTTTACCACTTCCAAAAACCCCAAGCCCTAGAATCCAGGTTTACATCAAGATGAAAGATTAAATGATGTTTACCCGGTTTCTTGGCTTTTCTTGTTGTTTGGATGCCCATGAACATTGATCTTCAATCTCTTGATCAACCGAATTGTAAATCACCACTTCTTTCCATTTTTTATCTCTACACTCTCTCCCTAGAAGTTGGTGTTGAGTTGCAAGTGAGAGTTGCTCAAGCTGATCCGTTTATATATACCGGGCGTTCCCAGGACCTTAAACTCGTTGGACATATAACCCAAAAGGTTAACTCGGTCTATAATCCATATCCATCCTATTTACATTAAATAATCCCGCTAAGCTCATTATTATTATTTGGCTCACTTAGACTTTATTCAGGGTGTTACACTATAGAGTTTATGTTGGACCAAAAGAACCAATGAGCCAAGATCAGAAAATCTCTAAGTCCCACACGGTATCACAACAACTGCTGAAAGCCTCATCAGTAGTTTGACAAGTACTGAAGACTTCAACAGCTGAAGATCAAGTGCTGAAGACCTTAACAGCTGAAGAACCAAAGTGCTGAAGTACAACAGCTGAAGAACACAAGTGCTGAAGCTGAAAGACCAAAGTACTGAAGTACAACAGCTGAAGAGTTCACAAGTACTGAAGATCAACAACTGATGTACAAAGTCTGAAGACAAAGACTGAAGACATCAGCTGATGATATCTACTGAAGTCATCAGCTGATGAAACGCCTGAAGGTCAAAGTCTGAAGACCAAGTACTGAAGCCTCAGTAGTTTGTCACAACTGCTGAAGAGTACTTCTTCAGTAGTTGTGATATCAGTAGTTTTATGTTTTATGTTTCAGTAGTTTTGTAAAACGACTGAAGAGCTTGTTCTTCAGTCGTTGTAGTTTCAGTAGTTTTATATTTTGTACTTAACCTGCTGATATGTTCTCAGTAGTTGTGAACATTTCAGTAGTTTGTTAAGATTTAGTTATTTCTGTATTGGATCTGCCATTGTCACTTTCCGTGATAACAGCAGTGCTGTTGCACTCTATATAAGGAGTGACAACCCATTGTAATCAGAGAGTGATATGAGCAATTGAATGGAATGTTTGATTGATTTGATTAGAAATATTCTCCATCTATAAACATTCCTAGAAATCAGAAATTCATATTCTCTCCCTATAACCGTATGCGATCTTAACGCTTACATATATTGTTTGCTTGCTACAATTGTCTAATTCGTTTGTGTATTCCGCTGCTTTACATTCTGATAAACATCAAACTTGTGATCACTGATCCTGTCAAATGGTATCAGAGCAGGTTAATCATTGATCGATCTAATAATTGATCATTGAAACTGCTATTCTAGATCCAAGTTTGATTGAATTAGCTTTTGTTTTTGCAAGAAACGGTTATAGAGATTGAATTTTCTGTATTTCTGCTCATTCATCCTGAGATCTTATTCTTGGTTCTCATTGAGTTTGTTGTGGTTTGTCTAAAACTTTTTTTAAAACTTGAACTAAACTGTTTTTGAACTAAAAATGACCACTCCCTCCAATGATCCTCACAATACTGGTTCCTCAACCAAGCCTCCTATGCTGGTTAGGAATGAGTATAACATATGGCAAAGACGTATGCTCCATCACCTGTCTGTTAACAGCGCAGGGTGTTGGACATCAGTGGTACATGGTCCACACAAGCCTATGGTGAATAACCCGGAAACACAAATGGTTCCGAAGAGGAGAGCAATATTCAGATGAGGATAAAAAGTTGCTTGAGATTGATGCAAAAGCCCATGGAATTCTGGCCATGGCTTTGCCCAATGAAATCTATTCTGGGCTAATGCATCATGAAACTGCCCATGACCTCTGGATTGCTTTGAAAGAACAATTTGGAGGAACAGATGAGGTCTTGGCAAATAATAGAGAAATTCTTGCCCAACAATATGACATTCTCTCATAGAAAGGGTGAGACACTGACTCAACAATATGAGCGGTTTTCTTGTTTGATCTCTGAACTAAAAATGGTCAAACTTGAATACACCAATATTCAGATGAATAACAGATTTCTCAGATCACTGCCTGAGAGATGGGACACATATACTATTGTCCTACGCTCCAGTGCAAGTTTGGACAAACTATCTCTCACCCACTCCATGGGAAACTGCTCACTTTTGAGAGAGAGATAGAACAGAAGAGAAACTGTCTTCATCTGGAAAGCTCACTGAAGACTTTATTCAAGGCAACACTGCCTTGGTGGGTCATGAGTCAGAATATGCTGCATCTGAATGCCAGTATGATGAGCATATTAATTTCTCTTCGAGCACTTCTAATTCTGCATTTGTTAGTGTTGATGGTCAGTTTACTGGTGGTAATAATGACAATTTATGTTTCATCATATGGATGATCTCAAGGGATTGCTGATGATGACTTAGAAGAGATGGATATTTTGAGCCAAATGGCCTTGATAAATATCAGATCTCAGAAGTTCTACAAAAGAACTGGAAGGAAATTCCCAGGACTCTCTGGCAAAACCAAAGTTGGTTTTGACAAGAGTAAGTTGAAGTGCCATAAATGCCACGGCTTGGGCACTTTGCAAGAAATGTAGATCATCTGGATCTAACTCTCCTGCACCCTTTGTGACTTTCCCTGGCAATAGTCAACAAAACAGAGGGCAACATCCTGTCACATCTAGCCATCATCCTCAACAACAATCTCCGGCATATTTTGTTCCTCAGGTCAAATGCCTTATCAGTACCCTTGTTATTACATGCCACAGTCAAGTCAAGTTCAAGTTCCTATGGCACCACAACCTCATGCATTACCAGAACCTCAGCCTTCCCCATCTCATCAACAACCTTCATCTCACAACACAGCTTCTTCACCCCAGGAGTTGTTGACTGGAGCAGTTTACCAGATGACTTGTCTGGTCATGATCAACTGTTCTCAGGTGCTGGTCAACATGTGGTGACAGTCCTTTTGGGAATCTAGCTCTTATGGCTTTGGAGTCTGCTGATACTTCATCTTCCAATGCCTCTACACCTCAGGTATCACAGGTATCCTCTGAGGCAAAAGCCAAATTATGTTCTGAACAATGCATAGCAGCATTTGCTTCCATTAGAGAAGCAAATGTAGCTTTAATTAATAAGAACATTGAGCTAGAACAAGAAATTTCCAAAAACAAAGCTGAGTTTGAGTTTGTGCTCAAAGATAAAAATGATGAGGTTTATAAACTGAATTGCAAAATAATTGATGATAAGGCTAGAGAAGATGTACTTTTAGAGAAGTACAAAGATCTCAAAGAAACCCTTGCAGTTACCCAGGTCGAGTGTGATAGATGGTACAATCATGCAAAGGTTTTGAAATGCTTCTTAGTAAGCAATCTGCTTCAAATGTGAAGTTTGGAATTGGTTACAATCACACTGCTCCACCTACAGATTTTACCCCAAGAGCAGAGGTAGAATCTGATGGTGAGAGTGATAACCAATCCATCAAGTCATGTGATCTACCTTCTGATACAGCACAATCAGAAGTAGCAGTCAGTATCAAGTCCTCTTTGAACCTATCAGCTGATGTTGATGGTCCAAATGCTGACATTCACATGATCAATAAGTTGATCAACTCAGGAGTCAATCCTGAAGGTCCTGAAAGGACTGGAGAGCAGGATTCACTCCTGAAGTTCAAACTCCAACTGCTGTCAGTACTGAAGAGAAGAAAACTGGCAGTAGAAAGAGTTTGAAGACTACTAAAGATGCTTTAAGAAGCAACCAATGCTTCCAAAGCATTGAAGAACAAGTCTTCAGTTGCTTCATCATCTTTAGTTAATGATCAACCTAAGATGAAGAAGAAACCATGTGAAGTATGTGGTTTGTTCAATCATCTTACAGATGATTGTTGGTACAAAAGAGGTTCCAAACTCAAACAAAGAAGAAATTATGAGAAAATGGTAAAATGAAAAATGAGTTTGAGACCACATTTGTATCAGCAACATCAAATCCTGTAACCCTTAAGTCCTTAAAGCATTCAAAAAGGAAGGTGTTAAACAGGTGACAGCTGAGGGTGCTCAAAAGAAGAAGGTGCAACATAGGACCTTATCTAACTCCACTAGTAATGTGTCTGATGAGCTGAAAGCTTTATCACAAATCAGACACAGCTGGTGATGATGGTACAACATCTGTTGGGTAGAGTTAACCACTAGATTCTCCTATGTTGAACCACAGAAAAGGAGGTCTAAGCCAAAGGACTCCTCTTCTGCACCATCTTCTTCCTCTCAGGCTGTTGTTACAAATAAACATGCTAGTTTACCATCTATTGATGAGACCAGGCCCAAAACCAAAAGGTTTGGGTCTCTAAAACTAACTGATTGTTTATTATTGCAGGGTTCTTCAACATGCCAAAATAGCATCTGGTATGTAGACAGTGGGGGATCCATGCACATGACTGGGAACATCTCTCTTCTTCATGACTACTCTCAAGGAAAGAAGGGATTTGTCTCTTTTGGCAATGATGCTAGGGGTTACATCATCGGTAAGGGCTTTGTCTCCAATGGAGAAATCAATTTGATGATGTTAATCATGTGGAAAATCTCAAGTACAACCTCTTGAGTGTCAGTCAAATGTGTGATAAAGGCCATGTTGCCCTTTTCACAAGTCAAAACTGTAGGATTCTGTCATCAAAAGTTTTGCCCTTGATTGACAAGGTATTGGATGATCACACTCTCCTGAAAGCCAACAGGACAGGAAGAGTGTATGCCTTAGATCTCTCTAAGAAGATAGATCTCAAAGGTAATCCTTGCCTATTTTCCAAGCCTCTTTTCAAGAATCTAAACTATGGCACAGGAGGCTTGGTCATGTTAATCTCAAAAACATGAATCAGCTTAGCCACAATAGTTTAGTCAGAGGCTTACCAATAAAGGAGTTCCACTGTGATGAAACTTGCACTGCTTGTTTAAAAGAAAACAGCACAAGGTCTCATTTCCTCCTATTGAAGTGTCCAAGTCCACTGCCTGCTTGCAATTACTGCATATGGATCTATTTGGTCCTGTGAGAGTAATGAGCATGGCAAAGAAGAAATACTGTCTGGTAATTGTGGATGATTACTCCAGATTTGTATGGACTTTCTTTCTACATTCAAAGGATGAGGCTGCTCAGAAGATTATCCACTTTGTGCTGTACATTGAAAGCAGTATTCCCTTCCAGTCAAGTGTATTAGGAGTGATAATGGAACTGAGTTCAGAAATCATACACTTGATGACTTCTATCTCTCAAAGGGAATCAAAAGGCAGTTCAGCATTCCAAGGACTCCGGAACAAAATGGAGTAGTGGAGAGAAAGAACAGGACCCTCATTGAAGCTGCAAGGTCCATGCTGGCTGACTCAGGTTTACCATTGACCTTTTGGGCTGAAGCTGTCAACACAGCTTGTTATGTGCAAAATAGAGTGTTAGTAAATCAGAGGTTGATGAAGACTCCTTATGAAGTTCTCCATCATTTGGCTCCACTGATTTCATTTTTCAAAGCATTTGGTGTCCCTGTTTATATTCTCAACACAAAGGATCAACTCCACAATTTGATCCTAAGGTGGATGCAGGATACTTTGTTGGTTATTCATCTACTTGCAAAGCATACAGAGTCTTCAACTGCAGAACAAAGATGGTTGAAGAAACTCTACATGTTAAGTTTAATGAATCTCCAAAGGACAAGATTCCACAAAGTCCTGTGGAGTTATTTGATCTGGACATACTGCAATATGTTCCTTATCAAACTCCTGCTGTTGCTCCTGTCAACAGTTCACCACCTGGTGGTACTGCTGATGATGATGATGATTGCAGTACTCACCTCTTCAGTTTAGTGATCAGCTGCCTGATTCAACTAGACCTGATGTTCCTGTAGCACCAGTAGCACCATCCACAACTAATGCTGATGAGATTTCTTCGAATTCAACTTCCTTTGAATTACCATCCACTGATTGGTTTCAAGGAAATGATTCACCATCACCATCTGTTGCTGCTGAACCGGCTACAAACACTTGCACAGATCTCATTGTGTATCAAGATCTGAAGAATCACCCCATGTCTCAAATCATTGGTGATATCACTGCTGGTGTATCAACAAGAAGTCAATTGTCAAACTTCTGCTTCTATGCTCTCTTCATCAGTCAACAAGAGCCAAAGAATTATCACATTGCTTTAAAGGACAATGGATGGGTTGATGCCATGCAGCTTGAGCTTCTTCAGTTCAAGAAACAGCAAGTGTGGGAACTGGTTCCTCTACCTCCAGGTAAGTGTGCAATAGGCACTAAATGGGTGTTTAGGACAAAACTGATGAAAATGGGCTTATTGTTAAGAACAAGGCCAGACTGGTTGTTCAGGGGTTTGCACAAGAAGAAGGTATTGATTATGATGAAACCTTTGCCCCTGTAGCCAGACTGGAAGCAATTCGATTGTTTTTAGCTTATGCTGCTTCAAAAACTTAAAGTTTTTCAAATGGATGTCAAAAGTGCATTTTGTATGGAAAGTTAAAGAAGAGGTTTATGTATGTCAACCTCCAGGCTTTGAGGACAACAAACATCCTAATTGGGTGTATAAGCTTGATAAAGCTCTTTATGGGTTAAAACAAGCTCCCAGAGCCTGGTATGAGACATTATCAAACTTTCTTCTGGAAAACAATTTCACTAGAGGCTCCATAGACAAGACTTTATTTATTAAGAAAGCTGGGCAGCATAATCTACTTGTTCAAATTTGTAGATGAATTATTTTTGCATCCTTTGATCCAAAGTTGTGTGATGCCTTTACAAAGTTGATGCAACAGAAGTTTGAAATGAGTGCCATGGGAGAATTACAGTTCTTTCTGGGGTTGCAAATCAAACAAAAGGCTGATGGAATTTTTATTCATCAATCCAAATATACAAAAGATCTTTTGCAAAAGTTTGATTTACAAACTGTAAGCCCTGTTCTACTCCCATGAGCAGCACCACACAACTGGACTTAGATCAGAAAGGTAAAGTGGTTGATGAAACACTTTACAGATGTATGATTGGGTCCTTGATGTATTTAACACTTCTAGACCAATATTATGTTTGCTACATGTGTTTGTGCTAGATTTCAGGCTGCACCTAAAGAGTCTCATCTGATTGCAGTCAAGAGGATCTTTAGATATCTGCAAGGCACTCCATCTCTAGGTTTATGGTATTCTACCAACCATTCTGGTAAATAGTTGCTTTTTCTGACAGTGACTATGCAGGGTGTAAGTTGACCAGGAAATCAACTTCTGGTGGATGTCAATTCCTAGGCAACTGCTTGATTTCTTGGCAGAGCAAGAAACAGACCTCAGTTGCTACATCCACTGCGGAAGCAGAGTACATTGCTGCTGCAAGCTGTACATCTCAGGTACTCTGGCTTCAAAACCAACTTTTGGATTATGGCATTACAGAGACTAAGACTCCATTGTTAATGGATAGTGCTTCAGCTCTTTGCATTGTCAAAAATCCAGTCCAGCACTCTAGGACCAAACATATAGAGATCAGACCTTTTATAAGAGACTGTTTTGAAAAAGGTCTGATTGATCCTAAGTTTGTGTCCAGTGCTGATGAGCTTGCAGACATTTTTACTAAGCCTTTGGATAGTTCAACTTTCCAAAACCTGGTGTTAAGGCTTGGTATGCTGCAGCTAGAATAGGTGACAACTACTGATGATCTCAGTAATTCATATTGATGATCATGAGTGCATGTCACATATAAGTACTGATGAGCTCTTTTAACCTTAGTACTTTTTATAACTACTGAAGGCTAAAAGTTCTCACAAGTACTGCAGTACTTCATCTGCTCTAAACTACTGAAGTATTACAACTACTGACGTAGTCATAACTACTGAAATCAGTAAAACAATATAAGTACTGATGTCCTATGAAACAACTGAAATCAGCCATAAAGACTGATGAATGTGTTGAGGATAGTTTGAAACAGCTGAAAAGCTAAGAATTGACGAAAACAGCTGAAGAAATTTCCCTTCAGTCGTTTGTACCACTGCTGTTTCATTTTAAACAACTGAAGCAAAACCACGTCTTCAGTAGTTTTATAACTACTGATGACCAATACCAAGTCTTCAGTTGTTTACAACAGCTGATGACTAAAACCACTGTCTTCAGTAGTTTCATAACTACTGATGACAAACACCATGTCCTCAGTTGTTTCAATCACCTGAAGTCAAAGCCACGGTCTTCAGTAGTTTTCTAAACTACTGATGCCTAACACCGCGACTTCAGCTGTTTCAACGTCTGAAAGGATAATACCATGTCAACGGTCGTTTAAAACTATGATGACTAACACCACATCCTTCAGTCGTATCCTCACCCGTACCCTATAAATACCCTTAACCTGAGCTCTCCATACTTCATCTTCTTCAAACCTAACGTTCCTCTCCAACAAATTTCCATGGCGTCTTTGCAAATTAAACCGCGACACAACTGTGTTGCCTACCTACAAAATCGCCGTTCTGGACTAAGTTCGATAATGCTATCGATCTTATGATTCAGTCCCCATACAACAAGGCATTCCTTCTGACCCTGTTTTACATGCCGAATCCTTGAACCAATTTTGGATGAACATTACGGTTACAACTGAGGAGAGCAACACCAGTCCCTCCGGTCTGTAGTCAACAACAAAGAAGTAGTGATTACTCCTGCAACAATCCGAAAAATTCTTCACCTGAGTGATGCTACCTCTCCTGCTGGATATCCGAAGGGCACCATAGATCTATCATTTGCTCGGCATGGATATCAAGGTGATCTCAGTGCCACCACCATCATGAAGAAAAATTTTAATGACGCTGAGCGCCTGATCTTTCATATGGTCAATGTATGTTTGGCCCCTAAGACATCGTCTTGGGATCAAATGTCCATCAAATGGCAGCAGGTATTGTATTCTATCCTTGAGCAACAACCACTGAACTTTTCAGAATTAATATTTTCAGAGCTCAAAGATATGGCTCTAAAACTAACTGCCAACCGTTGGACTCTATCCACGGTTCATCATGGCCATTATAATAGACCAGCTTAATGCTGAGGGACTTGTTGGCTTGGGAGTCCCTGCTACGGCTGTTTTGCCAGAAGTATACTCCCGGCACAACTCTGACCGGACACTAAAAATGGCTGCCAAGCTGCGAAAACCCACGCAGCTGGAACCCACAGCCACCACCTCCAAATCCAATGTCCCCACCAAACCCACCAAAAAGAAACCCAAAATGGCTACTCAGGGAATTGAGTCCCCTGAGGATGCTCCTGCACAACAAACGCAGGATATATCCACTAGTCCAAACCCCCTAGTGGATACAATGACTCCTCCAGCCACAGCCGCTCAGGCTTCCTCTCAACAGGAACCTGCAGTAACCCAAGGGGAACCTACTTATCTGGGATCTTCCTCACTTGAGGAGATTGCCATTGAAGAGCACCATCCACCCCAGGTGCACACTGCTTCTTCCCCTGTACCCCAACCAACCGCCCCTCACAGCCCAACTTTAATATTTGCACAAGTGCTGACTCAATTGCACTCCTCACCCCCTCCCCAGAAACCACTTACCACTGGGAATACCTCTACAATTGAGGGGGGGAATACAGTGCACCTGAGAACCCACAGCACAGGGGTTTAACTGTTCTATCTCCTGGTGTTGATATGGAGATAAGAACTTCTGGTGAGGCTGCCAACTCTTCTGAATCAGCAAATGATCAGACTGAGGTTGGTAACATAACTAAGACCTCACCAGAGGCAACAGCCGATGAAGGACAACGTCCTGAGGCTGGAAGTCCCCAGTTCCTAGACAAAGGGGCACATGCTACATCTGGTCTACACCCAGAGCATGTATATCCTGCTACAAGCAGGAGGTCAGGTGATTCAGCATATGCTGATGATGACCTGGGCTTCTTCTATGATGTTCTTGCCCAGAACACGATCCTAGAGGAGGAAGTCAGTAGACTGCAAAACCTACTTGACCAACTCTCTCAAGGAGTAAGACCATCTGCCACCACAACAACCCAACAGATGGCACCTTCCTCTGAAGGTCTCCTAAACACACAACCACTCCCAAAATCTCAGCCACCTGCCTCTGTTTCTGGCACCATTCCTCAGGGACAGAACCCCCCTGAGCAACTGGCTGCTATCCTTCAAAATCCCCTATCTCTCATCACCCCACAGCTAACTGAATTGGTGATCAAAACTGTTGATGAGAGACTTTCTTCTGTCTTACAACCCATGGTGGAGAATGTTCTGAGCAAACAACTTTCTGCTACTCAATTCCCTGCAACCAATGCACCCAAAAAGGGGGAGAGTTCAGCAGTGAAAGGTAAAAGAAAGAGGAAAGAGAAGGAGAAAGAAACAGAAGAGACAGTAGTGGAAACTGAGGAGTTGGTTGAGGAGACTGAGAAAGAGAAGGAAAAAGAGAAGGAGGAGGCTACCATGGAGAAAGTGACTGAAAGTTCAAAAGACTTTCATGTCACATACAAGAAAAAGAAGAAGGATGAAAAAGAGAAAGCCTTGGAGCTGATGGTGAAAGAGGCTGATGCCGAACACAGCAGATCAATGGATAACATCATTGATCAGTTGTTTAGGCAAGGCCATGACACTGAAAAACTTGATTCTGAGATCAGAAGACTAGAGATTGAAGAAATCCAATCAAGATGGTCAAGTTATGATGTGTCAGAAAGAGAAAGGCTGGAGATCATGATCAGATTTATAGCAAAACATCTTGGAAGATCATTGATCGAGATCAAAGCTTGGTCCAGGGACAGTATCTTGGCAATAACCACCAAGATCTGTTCGTCTGAAGAATATACAAAAGGTTTAATTGTTGAAGTTTTAAATGAAGCTGGTGCTGGGAGCAGGACTGAACTAGCCAAACAGTCAAAAGCCAAACTCACATCCAAAATGCTAGAACAGCCTGTCAACATTCCCACATCAAAACTACCAAAACCAAACCCACAAAACCAATTCCCTCACCCTCTAAACCAACAGCCGATGATGCACCCAAGAAGAAGAAGAGAAGGGTGTTGAGGCTAGAAGAAGTAGAAGAAGAGGATGAAGATGATAGTCTGCCACTCTCTGCTGTTCTGAAGCTACCAAAGCCCCAGAGTCAATCCATGATCACACCCGACTCTCAAAGGGAAATGGTCAGAGTAAAGATAGAAGAAGAAGAACAGCAGAAACAGCACGATGAGCAACTGTTGAAGATGGTTGACAAGGAATTTCCTCAGTCATCATCTATTCAAGCCATGAAAGGGCATGCTCAAAGGCTGTACACTCTCAGACACACCTTTCAGTATCAGAGGGAGAGAGTGAGAGTATGGCCAGACCCCAGGGTGAGTTCTAGAATCCATAAAAGAACTATCCCACACAGATACAACGGCCAAGTACGAAAAACAATAGAATCTACCATCATGTTGGCCGTTGTAGTCTCACCCTGGGAAATCATTGATGAATTCAAGAAAGCTCACCAAGCAAAGAAGACACTCAAGCCTTACTAGAAAACAAGATGATTAAGAAGGGGTTGTTATACAAAAAGCTTGAAGACATCCAAAAGAATGAGCTCCAGTTACTCCTTGAAGGCAACCATCCGGATGAATTTGTATACAGGGAGGTAACTACGGTGGAGCTGAAAAATGGCAGGACCATGAAGTACTTATCAGAGTACTATGGTCCAGAGTTCTTCTTCGAAGGAGGAGCTGAAGAACTCTCTCAAGAGGAACAAATTGTTCTCCTTGAGGCCTATGTCCGTGAGTCATACAGACTCATTATGGGGAAGTGAATCTCATGAATGGGATAACAACTCTGTGTCCAGTTCCCCAAAACAGAGTTCCATTCATACTCTGCCAAACAAATATTTGAGGTTCTTCCCAGGCCGGAGCGTACATGGGTCATCTTCTCTACTGATCAAGAAGGAAAAAGACCAACATTTTTGCCATCAATAAGTGGGAGTTTAAATAAGTTAGAGGTTTTGGCTGCATTGGTTCAGGGGGAGTTTGTTGGACCAAAAGAACCAATGAGCCAAGATCAGAAAATCTCTAAGTCCCACACGGTATCACAACAACTGCTGAAAGCCTCATCAGTAGTTTGACAAGTACTGAAGACTTCAACAGCTGAAGATCAAGTGCTGAAGACCTTAACAGCTGAAGAACCAAAGTGCTGAAGTACAACAGCTGAAGAACACAAGTGCTGAAGCTGAAAGACCAAAGTACTGAAGTACAACAGCTGAAGAGTTCACAAGTACTGAAGATCAACAACTGATGTACAAAGTCTGAAGACAAAGACTGAAGACATCAGCTGATGATATCTACTGAAGTCATCAGCTGATGAAACGCCTGAAGGTCAAAGTCTGAAGACCAAGTACTGAAGCCTCAGTAGTTTGTCACAACTGCTGAAGAGTACTTCTTCAGTAGTTGTGATATCAGTAGTTTTATGTTTTATGTTTCAGTAGTTTTGTAAAACGACTGAAGAGCTTGTTCTTCAGTCGTTGTAGTTTCAGTAGTTTTTATTTGTACTTAACCTGCTGATATGTTCTCAGTAGTTGTGAACATTTCAGTAGTTTGTTAAGATTTAGTTATTTCTGTATTGGATCTGCCAGTTGTCACTTTCCGTGATAACAGCAGTGACTGTTGCACTCTATATAAGGAGTGACAACCCATTGTAATCAGAGAGTGATATGAGCAATTGAATGGAATGTTTGATTGATTTGATTAGAAATATTCTCCATCTATAAACATTCCTAGAAATCAGAAATTCATATTCTCTCCCTATAACCGTATGCGATCTTAACGCTTACATATATTGTTTGCTTGCTACAATTTGTCTAATTCGTTTGTGTATTCCGCTGCTTTACATTCTGATAAACATCAAACTTGTGATCACTGATCCTGTCAAAATAACATCAAAACACAGCAGATTGAGGAATCATCCAACATTATTGTTAATAAGCACACTCCTTGTGTTAGGGGGAATGGCCCTGATCATATTTTTGATTTAGAATTGTTTCCAAACTAATCTAAATCTTCTTTGAGAATGTTTAAGCCAAAATAGGTACTCAAAGTTATAACAATGATGATCAACTGTTCGAATTACCCAGACCTCTTCCAAGTTCTCCAAGAGTTGTTGAATATCAAGCTCCTACAATCATCAGATCTAAAAGCATAACTATGTTAAAAGATAGTGGAGCTCAACAACTTGTCAACTTAGTGAGCCTCAAAACTCATGAGGTGACAATAGACAACACCAAGCTGATGGAAGCAGCATTCTGAAGGAACGGGCAACTATCAATGTTGCCCCATAGTCAACTGAAACTGATGTTGTTTCTCATTCATTCAATCAGTCATCATTGAATGAGTCTAAAGCAATAGCTAGTCTAAGTGCTCAAGTTCCAGAACAAAATATGTCCAATTTGGATCTATCTTTGCAATTGGATGTGATCCCTAGGCTTAGGATTCACAACACTCATCATATTGAGAACATCATTGGAGATGTCTTTAAAGGTGTGAGAAGAAAAGGGACAAAATCACAATAGGAATGTGTGCTTGTACTCATGCTTCTTATCTCACATAACCTGGGAGTTCTTCTTAAAGTATGGACATAGAGGATTCACCACCCTCACTTGCACTTGTCCATACTTAGAAACCTCCTCAAGTCTACATTGATGTGCACTCACTCATACAAAATATGTTTGAGTAGGGTATCCCAAGAGTTATGCCTACCCCACCCCATGATGCTGAAAATGAAATACTATGGTGGATGTATGATGCTGACAGGAGAGCCTTGATACTCCTTAGACTTCAACAAAAAGTCTTTAGTTTTCAGACCCTGAAGTATTATGAGAGTCTTACTCTAGTTCACATGTCATTTGCCAACCCAATTCAAAACAGGTAAGCTAGCATACTAGCTCAGAGGATCCAAGACAAGATTGTTGAAGAGTTCAGATTAAGAAGAAGACAAAGGCAAATAGGCAATGTCATTGGTAAACTGGATGTTAAGATGGACCCTAAGATTAGCTTCGAATGGGAAACCTTGACTTAAGGCCCAGTGATAGAACCTTTGAACCTTGATATAGGAACTACTTTAACATATTCTACCCTCAGTGAGGCACTAGCTGATGAAGGTTCTTTACAACCTCTCTCTTGCCAGAGATCAAGTGCTGAACCAAGCAATGAAGGCCTTGCTCACTCCACCCTGAGTCACCAAAGCTTATGAGTGACAAAAGGAAAAGTAAGTTGACTCCTGAGGAGATTGAGGACGAGGAAAGAGAAAGGAAGAAAAAGCTAAGGGGAGACAGTTCAAGTGGGTCCCCAAGCTTTATGGAAGCTACAATCAGGGTTGCCCCCAAGCCAAACACTTAAGATGACGAGTTAAGGGCAGAAACTACAACATTGATGAAATCATCTCTCTTCCTTTAGAAAAGTTAAATGAACTAGATGACACTGAGATGTCAAAGGAAAGAAAGAAGGCAGAGGATGCAGAACAACTCCTCAAGATCAAAGAAGAAAGGGGGAGGAAAAGACTCTACAAGCATGCTCCTATTCTCACTCCAATCCAAGAAATCCTTGAAATAGAGACTGTGGCAATTGAGCAACAACCTCAGGTAGACAAAAAAGTAGATCGATAAAATATATTCAACTACCTAAGTGCCACATGCCTCTATCAGGCATCTATATTTCTTCCTTTGTGATATGAGTACATATAGTTTGAGTACCTCAAGAAGCTTAAGCAACAAGTAATGAAAGAACAAAAAGATGCTAAGAGAAAGATGAGGGAAGAAACTTCAAAGTCAAGAACCACCATCAAAGCAAGTCTGAAGAAATCTACTGATAGGCAGATATGGTGAGCTTTTTAAACCTATATGGATTCTCCGAAAGGAGACTTGGTCAAATGTCTCTATCCATCATGGATGAGCACATTAGGGTGATCAAGCAGAAGATCAAAAGGGTGAGCTTGTTGACTTGCATTTTCCACCAATTTTGATAGATTCAAAGAACATACAAAGACCAAGAATTAGGTTTTATCGATTAGATAGTCCAACACTCATAACACCTAGATCTTCACGATCCAACGTCCAAAACCAAGAACACAAGATTATTATATGATGGTTAGATGTTTGATGGTGAAAATCATCAAGAACATGAACAATAGATACTAAAATCATCAAACAAACGATTTTCTTACCGGTAAAAGTGTAAATAATCAAGACTTGACTAAAATCCAATCTTGAAAGAAGAAAGAACACCAAAATCGATGTTGATGATGATAGATGAACAAGAAGAAGTATGAAAACGGCTAGGATTTTCTATATAGAAAAAACTTGGAGAATAAAGAGTAGTGAAAAGAAAAAAAATTAAGGAAAAATCAAAAGGGGTCCCCCATTTTGAGGTTTTGCGGCCAAGGGGACGATGAATAGGCCTTCCGGGCCCTTTGCTTGTCTCGTCCGGATTTGTCTCGCCCTCAATTCGTGCATCATCAAATTTTTATGTTTTTAAGTTCTACATGTTAATACGATTCCGACGAGCTATTACACGGTATATACAATTATTTAAGTTATACTTAAAATCAAATTATGTTTATTTAGTAGACTATAGGCAAAGCCCACTAGTGTTCGATTTTTGTTCGCATTCTTAATGTAAGATGTATATTTTTACATTTACAAGTCTTTAGTCCAATTTTAAGCACACAACTCCAAATTTGTGAACATCCATTACTACCATGTGCAAGGCCAAATAGAACATATTAAGTCCATAATACATAGTTTTAGAACTTAGCGTGTCTACACACGTCTAATGTACTAATCTCAAATCATGTCATCACTAAATCAACTTTCAAGTCAAAGTTCATATTTAGACCAAGTCAAAGTCAATGGTTAATGCACCTATTTTGGGGACGTATGTCATAATATACAAAAAAATCATTGTTAAAAATATTAAACATCACAAAGGACTATGCTAAACGAATGGGACCAAGAAAAATGGAAGAACCACATCGCGGCTCAAAAGAGTATACCCCAAGCCGTGGCTCACAACTGTTCTCTTTCCAAACCTCAAAGTCACTCCCGAAAGGGTTATCGTGACACCATAGGATCACAAGCTAAAATCAGAGAAGAACTCCGATCATGGCTAACACAAAGGGAGGACCCCAACCACGATTAGAGGGTTTTCAACATGAGAAATGAACGAGTGAGCCACCATTAATCGTGGCTAACATAGGGCACAACCCCATGTCGTGGCTCAACATCAAGATGAGATGAGTTTCTACTTCCTCACTTAGAGAATTTCAAGAGAAGCTCAATAATAGTAAAGAGATAGCTTAGTAGTAAAAAAAGACGTTCATTTATTGTTGGAGAAAATATAGTTAGTGCATAAAATAATAATAAGCATGGGTCGATTCTAACAAAGATAAGGACATAAAAACATGTCACATGCCGAACTAATGGAAACCAAGACAACTATAGAAACAATATACGTAATGTTAAGTAAGTAACATTTTGCACCAAAGAATAAAAGAACTCTTTGATTTGAGAAGAAGATCTTCTTATTACACTATAAATATTGATGTTCATACTATGTAAACATGTTCCATGAAATCATTTTCTTACTACGAACCTCCCAAGTTCTTCATCTTAATTTCTCATAGCTTTTATTCTTACTTTTATACGAACTTGAGCGTCGTGGTGCTTTTGAAACTCAAGCTCTAGGACTCTTTAACGAATGTTTTTGTGGTTGCAACTCACATGCTTAGCAAGGGAGAAATGAACCTTTACCACTCATAAGAAGATTGTAAACCGGACAAGTGACTCGTTTACATCGTTCTTTCTTCGACTCGGACTCGGAGGGATTTGGAGTAACAAATGACACGTGTACTCATCGCTCCCAAGGAATACGTGCACATGCCTACCTATATTACACCAAAACCAAAGCCTAGGCAAATGAAATAAGCGCCGTTGGTTGTTTCATACATGTGTATCTTCACGTACATGATTAGCTTAATAGATTAATGGTAAAGACAGGTGGCGATTATCATCTGTACGTGTCCTTCCGACTCCATCATCAGGTTGACCTCGACCGGATGGGAATCCATCCATAATTAATATTTGAATACGTACCCTGCATCTCTTCTTCCCTTTTTTTCTCCGTCAATCACGTCTTAACTGATATTCATACACACATACATTATCGCAACGAATCTTCTGCTTCAATCGACCATCGCAACTTTGACTGGTAAAATCTTCGCCTACGTAGCAGGTGTTCTGGTTTCATGACTTGGGTGTTCTTGCCTCTTTTGTTTTGCTGATTGATTTCTTGAATCAAATCGACTTCTTGCCTCAGATGGATAAAACACCACTTCTCTCGACAAATACACCTAAAACACCATCGGCACTTTGCCCTCTCCCTGAAAATGATGAAATATCCATCCCTCTATCCCTAACCCCTTCGGAGCTCAAAGACATGCTCATATTTGGTTCCCCCAGAGAACCTTCTTCGAACATCGTGGATGCCTTGGCCTTGACGTTGAATAATAATCCTCAGCGGCCCTTCGCTTCTGATTCCATGTCTCATATGAATTCAGTTCTAATTCCTTCTGATCCGGAGCAAGTTTCCACGCCTCCATCGTGGTTAACAGATCCCAATTATTCATTCGGGAAGACTAATCTGCATCGGTCGAAAACAGCCCCTGCCATGGCTGCCATCAATGATTTTGAACACCCCTCAGAGGCTAAACCCCCTCAATCAAGTTCATCATCAATTGTTCGCCAAGCGGTTTTGCTTTTGATTCTGTACTTGTCACTTGGTGTGGTTATATATTGGTACAATAGAGAACATTTCGTTGCTTCTGAGACGCATGTGGTGGTTGATGCTCTTTATTTCTGCATAGTTACCATGTGCACAATTGGGTATGGTGATATAACCCCTAATACTGTTGTCACAAAACTCTTCTCTATCATGTTTGTCTTAGTTGGATTTGGGTTTATCGATATCCTGCTTAGTGGGATGGTTAGCTATGTTCTTGATCTGCAAGAAAATCATTTATTGCGGTCGATTAAGAATGGTAATAATATGGATCACCCTTCGTACATAATTGATGTTAAAAAGGGGAGAATGAGGATTCGGATGAAAGTGGCATTAGCTCTAGGGGTGGTTGTTCTTTGTATTGGGGTCGGTGTTGGTGTTATGCATTATGTAGAGAGGCTAAACTGGCTTGATTCTTTTTATCTGTCCGTCATGTCTGTGACTACTGTCGGGTATGGTGACCGGGCTTTTAGATCTATGGCGGGGCGAATCTTTGCTTCAGTTTGGTTGCTTGTGTCGACCCTGGCTGTGGCTCGGGCCTTTCTCTATTTGGCTGAGGCTAGAGTGGATAAGAGGAATAGGAGGATGGCTAAATGGGTTCTTGACCAAGGTCTGACCGTATCTCAGTTTCTTGCTGCTGATATTGATAACAACGGCTATGTGAGGTAAATTATCTGTCTTCAATATACTGTTTTTACATTATTTTCATTAGGTTTGTTAATATTTCGTTGAATGCTAGATAAACTATACACCACATATATATTATGTATGTGGCATTGATATCATATTAGATTACGACACATAGCTACAAAGTTGTAAAGAGTAGCACATTTGGCTTAACAATAGCTAGCATACATAAAAAGGGCATACCCTGTGCTTGATTAGCTCTTGCTTTGCGCAGGGTCCGGGGAGGGGCCGGATCGCTTGGCGATTTGAAACGTATAGCTATATATATGTGGATTTAGGTAGAGTTCCATGTTTACTATTTTGAAGTTCTTTTTGTTAATGACAATCTCTACAATTGTCTAATGATGATATTGAACTTCGGTTTTAGTCATATGATCAAGATCGTTTTATATAAGTAGTGAAGTATTGAGGAGAAACGTAAGTATGGAGAACCTTTCTGGAAACAAATAAGAGCAAAAAAGTTGAAAAAGATAGGAATTTTGGTTAGACTACTAGTTCATACTTCATACCATTTAAAAGACTTGCAATAATTTGTTTGGTAATGTTTGTTGTAATTGTTTCATTTATCAAATCGACTCACATAAACTGCTTCAGTTGTTTTATAATTGTGGCAACATTTTCTCTTTTTGGGTGGAAAGAGGAGGGGAAGGAGGTCCAATTTTTTTATTTTGACCTTTTTCTATATCCATAGTCTCATTTAGTGTTAGATGATTTTGATACTGCAAGCCTCATAGACCTTGTCATGCATATGTGATAGGACTCAAGTCTGTTCAAAATATCTGAATAACTACAGTTTACCATCTCTCGGATAATTTAAATTATAATTATAATCCACTCTAGTAATATATCAAGTTCAGCCTAATATAATATTCCTTCTAATCCCTATATATGTAATCCCCAAATTAAGAATCCAAATTTATTAATTATACTTGTCTGGTCAGTAATAAACTTGTAAAGATTGCAGCGGGAATAATCTTAACAAGCAAAAGCAATTAATTAAGAACGGTAGACATACTTGAAGAACGTGATTATCATAAGTTGGTAGAGATTGTTATTCATTGAAAAGAGAGATGTTTTGATTACATTGACCACTATGACTATTTATGCTAGAACATTGATCAACCCTAGTCTATACAGATTAATAATATTGTAAGTTGAAGACAGAATTTTATCCAAACAAACACCCCGGATGATAAGTTGGGGAAGCAACTCTGCTGACATCAGCAGTGGCAGTTCTATATTTTCAGAATTTCAGTATTATCTATCAGGGGCAGAGGCAAAATGTGAATTATCTACAGTTCTAATATGGTAGCTTCATGGTGGTAGATCACTGGCACTTTTCCAATGTTTTGCAATCATTAGTCGTTTAGTCCTAAATTCCTTTAAAAATACTAATTTCTAACATACGAACATTAATTATCCATGTAAAATATCATTTATGTCATGGTCTAACATTAGGCTAATGAAGTTCTTCTTTGCTAGCCTGGCTATAGTAAATGTCAAACCTAAACCCTGGTTAAGTTATTAATTACAGTGAGAGAGAAACAATATGCTGAATATGAAATGGATAGATGACCAAGACATAGAACAATAAACATAGTATGGTTTTGTTATCATTTACGTCAAATAATTCTTGATATGAAGGCAAAACGTAAATTTGGTCAGTTGGGCCAAGTGCCACAGCTTATATGAATACAAATATTAACACATCATTTTTTGTCCTAATTACTCTGAAGCGTTCTAACTACATTTCTAAATTTAAATACTTACATGGTTTCAGCAAGTCGGAATTTGTGATATACAAGCTAAAGGAGATGGGAAAGATCTCAGAGAAAGACATATTACAAATATGCAAAATATTTGATCGCCTCGACACTGGAAATGGTGGCAAGATCATGCTGGCTGACCTTATGCAGAGCCACAATAACTAGAAACAAACTTGATCATGTGAAAATGCACAGGGTGGCCCTGCCCGGCCTGGTAGGTGCTGCAGTTAGATCTGGAAAGTTGTACAAAGTAAAGCCCCGTACGAGATGAGGCCTTTATTTACTATTTTAGATCTGGCACTGTGGTTACTTTATCCTGTACCAAATTGAGTATCGAGTCTCTTGCCTAGAGAGTGTATCCGATGCAAGTAAGTACTGTTAAATTGCTTAGAAAAAGACATGTTGTTATGGCTTGAAAGGTTTTTCCTTCTAATTTTTCACAATGATAGGTGAAAAACAATCATTAGTATTACCAATCTTTGTTTCCTTAGATTTTGCATGGATATTAGATGGATTATATTGGATCATATTGGTCCTTGAATAGGGAATCTAGAAGGGTAATCATAGCTGTGTTTTTGCTAGAATTGATCAAAACAGGTTGCAAATCAAATGAATTACATTGGCGGAGCTTAACCAATTTTGTAAGGAGGACGGGGGGTGAAATTATTTTCTTTCAGGGGGGCGAACTCGATATATATGTAAAATTTACACTACCGGGCAAAAAATTTACACTATCGGGCTAAAATTTAACACTACAAACGAATAAATAGGGAAGGGTGGCCCTGCCCGGCCTGGTAGGTGCTGCAGTTAGATCTGGAAAGTTGTACAAAGTAAAGCCCCGTACGAGATGAGGCCTTATTTACTATTTTAGATCTGGCAATGTGGTTACTTTATCCTGTACCAAATTGAGTATCGAGTCTCTTGCCTAGAGAGTGTATCCGATGCAAGTAAGTACTGTTAAATTGCTTAGAAAAAGACATGTGTTATGGCTTGAAAGGTTTTTCCTTCTAATTTTTCACAATGATAGGTGAAAAACAATCATTAGTATTACCAATCTATTGTTTCCTTAGATTTTGCATGGATATTAGATGGATTATATTGGATCATATTGGTCCTTGAATAGGGAATCTAGAAGGGTAATCATAGCTGTGTTTTTGCTAGAATTGATCAAAACAGGTTGCAAATCAAATGAATTACATTGGCGGAGCTTAACCAATTTTGTAAGGAGGACGGGGGGTGAAATTATTTTCTTTCAGGGGGGCGAACTCGATATATATGTAAAAATTTACACTACCGGGCAAAAAATTTACACTATCGGGCTAAAATTTAACACTACAAACGAATAAATAGGGAAGGGTGGCCCTGCCCGGCCTGGTAGGTGCTGCAGTTAGATCTGGAAAGTTGTACAAAGTAAAGCCCCGTACGAGATGAGGCCTTTATTTACTATTTTAGATCTGGCACTGTGGTTACTTTATCCTGTACCAAATTGAGTATCGAGTCTCTTGCCTAGAGAGTGTATCCGATGTAAGTAAGTACTGTTAAATTGCTTAGAAAAAGACATGTTGTTATGGCTTGAAAGGTTTTTCCTTCTAATTTTTCACAATGATAGGTGAAAAACAATCATTAGTATTACCAATCTATTGTTTCCTTAGATTTAGATGGATTATATTGGATCATATTGGTCCTTGAATAGGGAATCTAGAAGGGTAATCATAGTTGTGTTTTTGCTAGAATTGACCAACAGGTTGCAAATCAAATGAATTACATTGGCGGAGCTTAACCAATTTTGTAAGGAGGACGGGGGGTGAAATTATTTTCTTTTAGGGGGGCGAACTCGATATATATGTAAAAATTTACACTACCGGGCAAAAAATTTACACTATCGTGCCGACTTTTCTTCATTCATAGGGTTTCATGCATCTAAAATATTTAAGCTACAACTGATTTGTATCTCTATTTTTGATGTACATAAGCACGAGGAGAATGGATATATTAAGGAACAATGAAATTAGTTGAATAGTAAAGGTACTTGGTACTTTGAATTCTAAGCATGTTAAAAGTGTGTTATTTAGATAACATGAACATGCAAATTCATATTGTTAAAAATTTTAAATGTAACTAAATACTAACAGAGCAGGCTATTTAGTTTTACATGTATAATTGAAATGAAAAATATTGTGATGCGAATAATATTGGATTTTGGAATAGATATCTTTATGTTTTATGAACTTAGGCATCCTTATCTGAGTTGGCTGTCATGCGGAGGAGAAAGAAAGAGTGGGTTCTTTTGAAATTCAATTCAATGACAATAATAAGTAGAGAACAGAGAGGTTGGTGGGAGTGTCCGTTTCCTGCATCATTAGAGTATTCGTGCTATCTTTCTCGGATTATATATATAATAAAAGCATTATTTTTCCTTAGGATTAGCAATTTCTAACACGGATCTATTAACACGAGACGACACGAAGTTAACAAGTTTAGTGTTTGAGCTTAACAGATTTCGTGTTTTAAACAGATCGATCTTTTAAGACATGATAAAATTCGTGTCTAAACAGGTTAAATTCCTGTTAAAACATGTTAAGGAACGTGATTACAATTTTTAATTTTAAAAAATAATTAAATATATATATATATATATATATATATATATATATAATATTATAACAAAACCCTACATTCCCTTTTACACTTCCATAATTACACAACTGACACCACCTTCCACAATTACACAACTGACACCACCTTCCACACTTTCACAATTATACAAGTGACACCACCTTCCACACTTCCACAATTACACAATTGACACCACCTTCCACAATTACACAATTGACACCACCAGGGTGCTGCTCATGGCCCCTCAACACATGCACAACCACAGTGCACAACCATAGCGCACAACCACAGGGCTTGGTTGTGTGTTATTCGTTCCTCGTTCCCTTGCTCGGCGATGTTCCACAACGCACATTCGCACAACCATAGAGCTCAGCCGCGTCTGTTCTTCGTTCCCCATTCCCTTGGTTGACTGCACAACGCCCAACCATCACCTATCACACCCGACCGCCACCATAGTCGACTCACCATCACCACCATAGTTTGAATTTGGTTAAGGTTTCGTATTGTTAGCTTTCTTTTCGACTTAGTACTCACCATCGCCACCAAGTTGACTCACCGTCACCACCAAGTCTATTTAAGTTTTTAAACAGGTTTCCAAACAGGTCATTTCGTGTAATCTATTTCTTAACAGGTTCGTGTTAGTGTTTAAAAAAGTTGACACGATAAGTTATCGTGTCGTGTTTATGTCTGACATGTTAGATTATCGTGTCTTATCATATCGTGTCTGACCTATTATGTTATCTTTATTTTTTTTCTCACTCTTTAAATTAAATAATAATTTTCTATATTTCTATAATTATATTTTTCTCTTATTCAATCACAATCACTTTTAAAAATATTAAAATATTTATGAGGATTGTACCATGTTTCCTTATATTTAAGGAAACATAATACAACCTCTATAAATCTTCACTCACAACTACTTACAACTATCCACATAATATGAGGCACACACTCAATAAAACAAGAAACCTGATAGGAATATTATTACGCTGTTTTTATTAGATATTATTAGTTTTAAATATATTTGAGGAAAGTTAGTTTGAAAATAACTATTTCATGAAAATTTTGTTTTGTTTTCTGACTGCACTGTTTTTTTTAAAATATCAACAAAATCCTTATTCGAAAATTCTATAGTGATTAATTTATAAACTTCGGATTGAACTTTGGTAAATATACTAGCATTAAGGCCCTTGCGTTGGGCGGGAGATGTAAAACCGTATTAAGTAGCACCAATGTCACATCACCATCCTTGACTATCAACACTAGAAAAAGTTATATTAAATAATAAATAAAACCGGAAAGATAAAACCAAATGGAAAGTAGTACAACATTAAAAACATATCTAAGTCGATGTACGATCCGCGGATTGCGATGGGGATGTTAAATGTGAAAAATAAGCGTAACAACGTTGAACCACACATGCATGTTGCCCTCATGTTAATTCCTAAAATTTAGACCGTAAATCGAAACGTATATAAAAAATGAAAAGTATACGGGACTAAAGTTGAATGTGAAAAAATATAAGGGTTGAATTGTGAAATATATAAAAGTATTAGGTATAAAACAAAAAGTTAAAAAAAGAAAAAGATATGTATAATCTTTTATGCATATAATACAACAATTAATACATATTAAAGTTGAAAATTAGTAATATTTAAATTTTGGGTGAACATAATGTAACTACTAGTTTTGGAATAGTACAGCCAAATAACTAAATAACATCAACCATATTAAAACCATACAACATTCTATATGTTTCAAATTTCAATTAATAATCATAACGCAACAAAAGCTAAGGACATAACCATTAAAATACGAGTAAGTAATGACTTTAAAATAATATATTACATCATATGCTGAAATTCACTATCATGAAGGTTGAGATTTTCATGTTTAAAAGAAGTTTTGAGCTAATACGATCATTTAAGCATTTATTGAGCATCTCCTAGTGTTGGTGTAAAGTCAGTAGGATGTGTGCGATCAACATAAGGATAATAATACCAAATCTATATAGATAAGTTCATGTTGAAGTGTTGAAGGGCAAAAGAATAGTTAAGTGTCCATCTAGAATCTTTGGATCTAGGCTAAGAGATGGAGAAAATGTCGTATGTTGGGTGTGAATATACGTGTGTGTGAATAAATAGAGAAGTAATTACTAATTAGACATTTAATTAACTCAACTAAAATTCAAAAGTTTTGGAAATTATAGAGGGAAAATATAATTTCTTCATCTCTAGTCTTTTTATTTTGTTATATGAGTTTAGCATCAAGATTCAGGTGTTTTTTGTTGAAAACAATATCATATATTATACCTACAATGATGACACCAAAAGCTGAACAAGGCCTAAATTTGTTGTCGATCTTAACGCCTATCGTTTGTGGTAGGAATCATAATTATGTTACTAGTGTAAGCCAATAGTTTCATTTATGCTACGTTTTTTGTTCATGTTTATAGTACCTGAAATAATATAAATAGAATTTAATATGATTAATTAACAATAATAGAAAACCATGAAATTGGATGAAACCAAATATACATTAAAACAAAGAAAAACAAAGCTGATTGCCTGCTCTTCTAACTCGCATGGGCGTCTTCACTTTACCCCATTCATGATCAGTTGGAGTTTTACATACGTTATGTGAATCCAAGCATCGCATTCGAGAATTATCAGTGTTAGATTTGAATCGAATTAATGATTGCAGAATGATCATTAATCGTTGTTTAATTATTTTAAATAAATATCAAGCTGGAAGAATATTAATTATGAAGAACATAATGATATTAATACAATAATTAAATGAACAAGATTTATTTAAAAGTATGTCATTAAAACTTGTTAATAATTACAGATGAATAAGCTATGAATGCTATGAACAATGAATGTTTCAAACGTGTTGATGTTTGTGATGTATTAATGTGACGGCTGCTAGGATTTGTGTTTGATTGTGTGAATTGATGTGATGTTTTGTGTTTACCATCTAGTCGCCCTAGTCGCGTCACTTTGATGTGAAACCAAGGACTCATATTTATAGGCATTTATGTTTCTGTTAAGAAAACACTGAATCTCTTGGGATTCGTAATTGTCTAGTTGACTTCTTGACTTGTAACACTTGAATTATTTAAATAAGCGTTTGGACTTCGCAACTGGATTGTCTTACGCAGGTGCTTGCTCACCCGCAGGAGTTTGCTCTTCCGCATGAGTATTCACTTGAACTCTTACTTGAAATTCTTCACTTGAACTTCAGAGCTGGATGTTCATCCACAGAAGATCTTCGGATGGTTGTTTTGTAAGAAATATATCTACGGAAGAACAAAGCTTTTCATCCGTAGATGTTTCTTACACTTAGTCAATTTCAGCAATTGACCAAGTATAATGTTTGTACATGCAATCATACACAAATTAACGCACATATGGGTTAACCTATATATATAATGCATGCATCAAAATAATGAATTACAAGAATTTATTACATGCATTCATTAAAGTTCTAAACCTATACAAAATGATCTAGACGTATTATTCCTAGATCTAACAATACTCCCCCTTAGGCTTAGACACTTGTAATAAGTTCTTCAAAGTTGAAAGCTCCTTCACTCTTGCTATAATTTTGTTGTAGAAGTATGAGATAACAGTCTTCTGATCATCATACTTGTAGTTGATCTTTATCTTGCTAATCTTCTGTAATGTTTCAAAATTGAGCCCCAGAACATCTTCTTCAGTTGTAAGCATTTCCAAAACATTGTTGTTGTGGACTATTTCCAACTCATCTTGCTTTGAGATCCTCAGCTCACTCACTTCCTTAATGTTAGACCCTCTCAAAATCTGAAGCCATCAGCTGAAAACAAAGTATGAAAGTAAAATTCTGAAGAACAAAGACTGAAGACAAAGACTGAAGACCAAAGTGATCAGTAGTTGTCACAACAGCTGAAGTTATTAACTTCAGTAGTTGTGATGGTTTTCTTTCAATACTTGTAATTTACTTTTCAGTAGTTATAGTTTTAGTAGTTTAGTTTCAGTAGTTTTATGTTTCTATACTTAAGCATTCTCTGAGATGTAATCAGTAGTTGAGAACATTCTCAGTAGTTTGCATAGTTTCAGTAGTTTGAATAATTTTGTTAGATGTCACTATCAAGTGACATCAGCAGACGTCACATCTCTTATATAAGGGATGTTGACCTAGTTGTAAGGTGTGACATTTAGCCACCACAAAAGCACATGAATGAAATATTTCTTTTGCAGAATTCTCTCTCTCTATAACCATTTACTCTTACATTGAATATCAATTGTGTTCTTGTGAATTGTCTAATTCATTGTTCGAATTCCGCTGCAATACTCTCTAATAAATCAAACTTAGATCACTGATCCTAACAAATGGTATCAGAGCGGGTTAATCATTGATCGATCTAACAATTGATCATTGAAACTGCTATTCGATATCTATGTTTGATTGAATTAGCATATTTGCAAGAATTGGTTATAGATCATTGAATTTCTGCTGCTTTCGTTATTTGCTTTGAGTTTTCTCTTGGTTCATATTGAGTTAGTTGTGTTTTGCACTAAATCAGTTAAAACTTAATTGAATTTGGTTGAATTTGAGAATGACTACTCCTTCTAATGACCCTCACAATACCGGTTTCTCAACCAAGCCTCCGATGCTGGTTAGGACTGAGTATATCATATGGCAACGAAGAATGCTTAATCACCTGTCTGTTAACAGTTCAGGTTGTTGGACATCTTTGGTACATGGTCCACACAAGCCTATGGTGAACAATCCGGAAACCAACCAAATGGTTCCGAAGAAGAAGGAACAATACTCAGATGAGGATCGAAAACTGTTTGAGATTGATGCTAAAGCGCATGGTATTCTGGCCATGGCTTTGCCTAATGAAATCTATTCTGGGCTTATGCTTCATGAAACTGCTCATAACCTCTGGGATGCATTGAAGGAACAATTTTTTGGAACAGATGAGGTCTTAGCAAACAACAGAGAAATCCTTGCCCAACAATATGAGACATTCTCTCATAGGAAGGGTGAGTCACTGACTCAACAATTTGAGTGTTTTTCCTGTTTGATCTCTGAGCTGAAAATGGTCAAACATGAATACACCAATAGCCAGATGAACAACAGATTTCTCAGATCATTGCCTGAGAGATGGGACACATATACCATTGTCCTACGCTCCAGTGCAAATCTGGATAGTCTATCTCTCACCCAACTCCATGGGAAACTGCTTACATTTGAAAGAAAGATAGAGCAGAAAAGGAAACTGGCATCATCAAGAAAGCTCACTGATGACTTTGTACCAGGGAACACTGCCTTGGTTGGTCATGAGTCAGAATATACTGCATCATAAAGCAAATATGATGAGCATATATATTTCTCTTCAAACGGTTCAGATCATGCATTTGTTAGTGTTGACAGTCAGTCAAGCTGTAATAGTGACAATTTGTGTTTCATTATGGATGATTTAAAGGGTATTGCTGATGATGACTTAGAAGAGATGGATATTCTGAGCCAAATGGCCTTGATTAATATCAGATCTCAAAAGTTCTACAAGAGAACTGGTAGGAAATTTCCAAGACTCTCTGGCAAAACCAAAGTTGGTTTTGACAAGAGTAAGTTGAGGTGTCACAAATGCCACAGGCTTGGACACTTTGCAAGAGAGTGTAGATCATCTGGATCTAACTCCTCTGCACCCTTTGTGACTTTTCCAAGCAATAGTCCACAAAAAAAAGGGCAACATCCTACTAGTTCTAGTGATCATTCACAACCTATATCTCCTGCATATTTTGTCCCTCAGGGTTCAATGTCATATCCATATCCCTGCTATTACATGCTACACCCAAATCCAGTTCAAGTTCCTATTGCACAACAACCTCAAGCCTTACCTGAGCCTCTACCATCTCAATCACAACCTCATCATAGCTTCTTCACCCCTGGTGTTGTTGACTGGAGCAGTTTACTAGATGATCTCTCTAGTAATGAGCATTTATTTGCTGGTGATGGTCAACATGGTGGTGAACATCCTCTTGGGAATCTAGCTCTCATGGCCCTGGAGTCTACTGAGAGTTCATGCTCCAATGCATCTTCATCACAGGTAACCCAGGTATCCTCTGAGGCTAAGGCCAAGCTATGTTCTGAATCTTGCATAGCTGCATTTATCTCTATTAGAGAGGCAAATGTAGCTTTAATTAATCAAAATCTAGAGCTTGAGCAAACTATTTCCAAAAGAAAAGCTGAGTATGAGTCTGTCCTTAAGGATAAAGATGATGAGATTTATAAGCTTAAATGCCAATTAAATGATGAAAAGGCTAAGCTAGAGGTCATTCTTGAGAACCATAGAGAACTCAAAGAAAAACTTGCAGTTACCCAAGTTGAGTGTGACCGCTGGGTGTCATCCTGCAAGGGATTTGAAATGCTGCTCAGCAAGCAATCTGCTTCGAATGTGAAGTTTGGAATAGGTTACAACCACATTGCACCACCTACAGATTTTATTCCAAAACCAATAGTAAAACCTGAAGGTGAAAGTAATTTCCAAATCACATCATCATGTGCATCATCCTCAAGTGATCTCCCAAAATCACAAGATGAAATCAGTGTTGATACCTCAGCAAATCAATTACTTGATGGGTTAACTACTGATAAGCACATGAAGCTGAGTACTTCAGATGTTGTCCCTCAAAGTACCTCAAGTACTGAAGGGCAAGTCACAACATCTGAAAAGCATTTCAAATCAGCTGAAATAAAAGGATTAACAATTGCTGATAGAGAACAGCTGAAGAACAAGTCTTCAGTTATTACAGATCCTTCAGTACTAAGCAAAAGTACTGAAAGGAGGAAAGTACTGAAGAGCACACCTTCAGTAGTTTCCACATCAGCAGTTGATCAATCCAAGACGAAGAATAAGCCATGTGAAATATGTGGTAAATTCAATCATCTTTCTGATGAATGTTGGTACAGAAAGGGTTCCAAACTCAACAGAGATAAGCTCATTAAAATCCAGATGGATGAAATAAAAAATGAGTTTGAGACCAAGTTTGTACCATAGTCATCCCAATGTGATAAACCCAAGCCTTCATCAAAATCCAAAAAGAAGGATAAGGTTTATCACAAAACAGCTGATAGTGCTCCTCATGATAAACATCAGACTAAGTCTGTGAACTTTAAGGAGGAAATGGCGGGTCACAGGAACTCACCAAACACAAGTACTAATATGTCACAAGAGCTGAAAGCTTTAGCTACAAATCAGACACAACTTGTTATGATGGTTCAGCATTTGTTGGGGAGAGTTAACCAACTAGATGCACCTTTGATCAAACCACTAAAAAGGCATTCCAAGCACAAATCCAAGGAATCCATTTCAGCACCATCTCCTTCTTCATCAGCTGTTAATCATAAGAAACAAGTTATGGTTAAATCTATTGATGAAAACAGACCCAAAACCAAAAAGGTTTGGGTCTCAAAACCTAACTAGTCTTGTGATAAATGCAGGGTTCTTCAACATGCCAAAGGAGCATCTGGTATGTAGACAATGGAGGATCTATGCATATGACTGGGAGCAGTTCTCTTCTTAATGACTACTCTCAAGGAAAGAAGGGATTTGTTTCATTTGGAAATGATGCCAAGGGTTACATCATCGGGAAAGGATATGTGTCTAATGGACAAATCAGGTTTGATGATGTTAACCATGTGGAGAATCTCAAGTATAATCTGTTGAGTGTCAGTCAGATGTGTGATAAAGGGCATGTTGCACTTTTCACAAGCCAGAACTGCAGGATTCTGTCTTCCCAAGTTCTGAGGCTGATTCACAAGGTATTGGATGAACATACTCTCCTGAAGGCCAACAGGATTGGAAGAGTGTATGCCTTGGATTTGTCAAAGAAGATTGATTTGAAGGGTTATCCTTGCCTGTTCTCTAAAGCCTCTCCTCAAGAATCTAGACTGTCGCATAGAAGGCTGGGTCATGTTAATCTCAAAAACATGAATCAGCTGATCCACAATAGTTTAGTGAGAGGTCTACCAATAAAGGAGTTCCACTGTGATGAAACCTGCACTGCTTGTTTGAAAGGAAAACAGCACAAAGTCTCATTTCCTCCTATTGAAGAACCTAAGTCCACTGCCTGCTTGCAGTTACTGTACATGGATCTATTTGGTCCTATGAGAGTGATGAGCATGGCAAAGAAGAAATACTTTCTGGTAATTATGGATGATTACTCCAAATTTGTATGGACTTTATTCTTGCATTCAAAGGATGAGGTTGCTCAGACGATTATAAACTTTGTGTTGTATGTTGAGAAGCAGTATTCCCTATCAGTCAAGTGTATAAGGAGTGATAATGGAACTGAATTCAGAAACCATACACTTGATGATTTTTATCTATCAAAAGGAATCAAGAGGCAATTTAGCATCCCAAGGACTCTAGAACAAAATGGAGTAGTGGAGAGAAAGAACAAGACCCTAATTGAAGCTGCAAGGTCTATGTTGGCTAACTCTGGTTTGCCATTGACCTTTTGGGCTGAAGCTGTTAACACAGCTTGCTATGTGCAGAATAGAGTATTCGTAAATCAGAGGTTGATGAAGACTCCATATGAAGTTCTACATCATTTGGCTCCTCTAATTTCATTCTTCAAAACCTTTGGGTGTCCTTGTTTCATTCTAAACACAAAGGATCAACTCCGCAAATTTGATCCTAAGGTGGATGCAGGGTATTTTGTAGGTTATTCATCCACATGCAAGGCTTACAGGGTCTTCAACTACAGAACAAAGTTAGTTGAAGAAACCTTGCATGTGAAATTCAATGAATCTCCTAAGGATAAAATTCCACAAAACCCTGTGGAGTTGTTTGATCTGGACATACTGCAATATGTTCCTTATCAATCTCCAACTGTTGCAGATCATGTGGATAAATCATCTTCTGCAGCAAGTCTTCCACCTGGTGGTACTGAAGATGATGATGATATCAGTACTCACCTTTTCAAGTTTCGTGACCAACTGCCTGAGTCTGCTAAACTTGATGTTCCTGTAGCTTCTGTAGCTCCATCCACAACAAATGCTGATGAGATTTCTGACTCCTCTACATCATTTGACTTGCCATCTAATACTTGGTTTCAAGAATCTGTATCACCATCTGCTGCTGCTGAACCGGCTACAAACACTTGCACTGATCTTATAGTATACCAAGAGCTGAAGAATCACCCCATGTCTCAAATCATTGGTGATATCAATGCTGGTGTCTCAACCAGAAGTCAATTGTCTAACTTCTGCTTCTATGCTCTCTTCATTAGTCAGCTAGAACCAAAGAACTATAATGTTGCTTTGAGAGACAATGGATGGGTTGAAGCCATGCAGCTTGAACTACTTCAGTTCAAAAAGCAGCAAGTATGGGAACTGGTTCCTCTACCCCCAGGTAAGTATGCAATAGGCACTAAATGGGTGTTTAGGAATAAAACTGATGAAAATGGGCTTCTTGTCAAGAACAAGGCTAGACTGGTTGTACAAGGGTTTTCACAAGAAGAAGGTATTGATTATGATGAAACCTTTGCCCCTGTAGCCAGACTAGAGGCAATTAGATTGTTCTTAGCCTATGATGCATTCCACAATCTTAAAGTTTTTCAAATGGATGTCAAAAGTGTATTTTTATATGGTAAAATAAAAGAAAAGGTTTATGTGTGTCAACCACCAGGTTTTGAGAACAATAAACATCCTGATTGGGTGTATTAACTTGATAAGGCTCTTTATGGGTTGAAGCAAGCTCCTAGAGCCTGGTATGAAACACTTTCAAATTTTCTACTTGACAATAATTTCACTAGAGGTTCCATAGATAAAACTTTGTTTATTAAGAAAATGGATCAGCATAAGCTACTTGTTCAAATTTATGTTGATGATATTATTTTTGCATCCTCTGATCCACAGTTGTGTGATGATTTTACAAGTCTAATGAAACAAAAGTTTGAAATGAGTGCAATGGGAGAATTACAGTTCTTTCTAGGCTTGCAAATCAAACAAAAGGCTGATGGAATCTTCATTCATCAGTCAAAATATACAAAAGATCTTTTGAATAAGTTTGATTTACAAAATTGTAAGCCCTGTTCTACTCCCATGTGCTACACCACACAACTGGATGCAGATCAGAAAGGTAAAGCTGTTGATGAAACACTTTACAGATGTATGATTGGGTCCTTGATGTACTTAACAGCTTCTAGACCAGATATCATGTTTGCAACTTGTGTTTGTGCTAGATTTCAGGCTGCTCCTAAAGAGTCTCATTTGATTGCAGTCAAGAGGATCTTTTGATATCTGCAAGGTACACAATCTCTAGGTCTTTTGTATTCCACTGGACACTCATGCAAATTAGTTGCTTTTTCTGATAGTGACTATACAGGGTGTAAGTTAACCAGAAAGTCAACTTCTGGTGGATGTCAATTCCTAGGCAACTGTTTGATTTCTTGGCAGAGTAAGAAACAAACATCTGTTGCTACATCCACTGCTGAAACAGAGTACATTGCAGCTGCAAGTTGTACTTCTCAGGTACTCTGGCTTCAGAACCAATTATTGGATTATGGCATTACAGAGACTAAGACTCCATTATTAATGGATAGTGCTTCAGCTCTGTGCATTGTCAAGAATCCAGTCCAGCACTCTAGGACCAAACATATAGAGATCAGACACCATTTTATTAGGGATTGTTTTGAAAAAGGTCTGATTGATCCAAAGTTTGTGCCTGGTGCTGATGAGCTTGTAGATATATTTACTAAGCCTTTGGATAGTTCAACTTTCCAAAACCTTGTGTTAAGGCTTGGTATGCTGCAGCTAGAATAAGTGATAACTACTGATGATCTCAGTAAATAAGTACTGATGATCATTAGTAACCATGTCACAAATATGTACTGATTCTGTTACTACTGATGTAGTTACAACTACTGATGTCAGTAAAAACAGATAAGTACTGATGTCCTATGAAACAACTGAAAATAGCCAAAAAGACTGATGAGTAAGTGTTGAGGATAGTATGAAATTGCTGAAAAGCTAAGAATTGACGAAAACTACTGATGAGAATTTTCTCTTCAGTTGTTTCCAAAAACTGTTGTTTCACCTTAAATAGCTGATGACAAAACCATGTCTTCAGTAGTTTCACAACTACTGATGACTAACACCAAGTCCTCAGCTGTTTACAACAGCTGATGACAAAACCAAGGTCTTCAGTAGTTCCACAACTACTGATGACTAAAACCAAGTCTTCAGTTGTTTTCAAACGTCTGATAGTTAAAACCAAGTCTTCAGTTGTTTTCAGAACAACTGATGACAACACCAACACTTTCAGTCGTTTTCTTTTCAGCCTTTTCTAAACCTATAAATACCTGCACTTATAGCCAAACATTTCATTAGCCGTTTTCAAACCTTTCTCTCTCAACAATGGCAACCATGGAACTCAAACCCCGACACAACTTTGTTGCCTACCTTTTGAAATCGGCCTTCTAGAACACGTTTGACACTGCCATTGATCTTATGGTGGATTCCCCATACCGAACAGCCTTTCTTCTGAATCCTACCATATATCCTGACTCCTTATCCCAGTTCTAGACCAACATCCCTTTTATAACTGGTGAGAATGATAGACAAATCACTCTCCAGTCGTTGGTGAACCAGAAACAGGTGCTCATCACCCCCGACATCATTCGCAAAACCCTAAATTTGCATGATGGCACCTATCCTAAAGAATACCCGAAAGGCACCACTGATATGTCTTTTCTCCATAACGGGTATGAAGGCGACTTAAGTGCTACAACCATACTTAAAAAGCACTTCCATGATGCTGAACGACTTATCTTTCATATGGTGAATGTCTGCCTTGCATCAAAGACATCTTCTTGGGATAAGATGTCTTCCTGATGGCAACAGGTATTGTACTCTATCTTTGAACGCCAAAATCTAAATTTTTCTGAGATAGTGTTCATGGAACTAAAGGATCTGGCTTAGAAACCTGTGGCACACAGATGGCTACTTTATCCTAGGTTTCTGATGGCCATAATTTTAAATCAGTTAAAATCTGATGGACTTGTTGGTCTTGGGGTCCCTGCTCCAGCTGTTTTAGGTGAGGTATACTCCAGACATAACACAGACCCTACTCTTAAAGGGGCTGCCCGGATGCTAAAACCCAAGCAGAGGGAACCCACAGCCTCCACTTCCAGATCCAAAGTCCCCACCAAACCCAAATCCCAAAAACCCAAAAAGGCTACTCAGGGAGATGAGTCCCCTGAGGATGCCCCTGTACCACCAATATAGGAAATACATACTGGTTCTAACCCCCCGGTTATGTCAAAGACTTAACCTGCTGAAGCCGCACAGGTATCCTCTCAACAGGATCCTGTTGCAACCACAATTGGGGATCCCACATTTCTGGAACCTATCTCAATTGAGAGGGTTACCATTGAAGAGCACCTCTCACCTCGGGTGCAATATGCTTCAGACTAATCTCCACATGCAACCGCCCTTCAAAGCCCAACACTGATAGTTGTTAAAGTGTTGAGTCAGTTGCATTCCTCACCCCCTCCCCAGAAACCACTTACCACTGGGAATACCTCAACTATTGAGGGGGAGGACCAAAATGCTTCTGATAACCCACATCACAGGGGTTACAATGTTCAATCTCCAAGTGTAGAAATGGAGGTTAGAACATCTGGTAGGGCTGCCACTTCTACTGATTCAACAAATGATCAGGATGAAGTTGGTAGCATCCATAAGACCTTACCAGAGGCAACTGCCAATGAAGGACACAGTCCTGAGGCAGGAAGTCCCCAGTACCAAGAACAAGGGGCACATGCTTCTACTGATCTACACTCAGAGCATGTACATCCTGATTCAATCAGGAGGTCAGGTGATTCAGCATAGACTGATGATGACCTGGGCTTTTTCTATGATGTATTAGCCCATAATACCATCCTAGAGACTGAGGTGAGCAGACTCAAAGAGTTGCTAGCCAAAATGTCTCAGGATCAAAGTCCATCTACCTCACAAACCCCACAGATGGCACCTTCCATTGAAGGTTCCCCAAACACTGAGCCTACACACTTCACTGAGCCACCAACCACTACTTTTGGCACCACCTCTCAGGGACAGAACCCTTCTGAGCAGATGGTTGCTATCTTTCAAAACTCCTTACCTCTCATCACTCCCATCATCACTAACATAGTGCATAAAGCCATTGATGAGAGGATATCCTCAAATCTAAACACCCTCATTGATGATGTTGTTCACAAATCTCTTTCTGCCTTTCAAGCCCCTGATCCCAATGCAACCAAAATGGGGGAGACTTCTAAGTCTAAGGCAGTGAAAGAAAAGAAAAGAAAAAGAGTTGATGATGAGAAAGAACCTGCAAAAGAGAAGGAAGATCAGCTGATCACATATAAAAGAATGAAAAGTGCTGAGTCAAAAGCTGATGAGATAAATCCTTAGAAGATCTTGTCAAAGATGCTGATGAAGCTCACAGCAGATCCATGGATAAAATTATAGATCAACTCTTTCAACAAGTTCATGACACAGCCACACTAGACACTGAGATCAGAAGGCTAGAAATAGAAGAGATTCAAGCTAGATGGGCTGGTTATAGTGTATTGGAAAGGGAAAGATTGGAGATAATGATCAGATTCATTGCCAAGTACCTTGGAAGATCATTGATAGAGATAAAGGCCTGGTCCAGAGACAGTATCTTCGAGATAACCAAGAAGATCTGCTCTGCTGGAGGCTATAATAAGGGGTTGATAATTGAAGCACTGGATGAAGAAGGTGCAGGGAAGAGAACTAAAATGGCAAAGCTCTCCAAAGCCAAACTCACCACCAAAATGCTAAGTCAGTTTTCTCACAGTCCCACTCAAACACAACCCTTATTTCTAAAATCTCCCATATCTTGAAGTTGAAGTTTGGCTTAGTGGTTCCTTAGTTGTTTGTCTCTAAACACTCTCCCCCTTTCTGGTAGCATCATCTTGAGAGCTAGATGAGCTAGAGGAAGAGGTCAAGGAGACCTGAATGAGTACATGCCTAACTAATCTCTCAATCTGTTTCTCAGCTAGTTGAGCCTTAAGACTATCAATCTCAAGTTGCTGAGTGGCGGACCTATCCTCTAAAGACCTAACCTTGGATTTAAGATTTGAGACTTTAGAAAGCAGGTCTTGAATGATGAGTTGCATTCTTCCCTTATTTTCTTTTGAAGAATCACAGTGAGATGAGGTAACATACCTAGTATATTCATCCTCACCACCAGATGTGTTTTCTTGGCACCCTGGTTTCCCTTCCTTGATGATGTCTCTTTCATAGTCATCAAAAGGCATGGTTGCCACAGATTTAGTCTTAGAGATGCTATCACTATCCATAAGGTCCATGGAGGCACCTTCTGTAGTGGCAGCTGAATCTGCATGAGTCCCCTCCATATCAGTGGGACTCACCTCAGTAAAGACTTGCTGATAGGGGCTAGAGATAAGAGGTCTCTCAAGACTCTGTTAATCTTTGAGAGATTGTTGTAGATCAACTTCATTGCCATGAAGAGACGTAATCTCTTCATCAATTTTAAAGATAAGGTCAGTAAAGGATAGAGAGGTTAAACCTAATGACCCGGGACCTTGATCAATGTCTGGAGGCATTGAGCCTATGGTGGGGTTGTCCCTTTTTGCCCGCTCAAAGGAGTAAAGATACTCACCGGGAGGGCTTTTAGTTTGGGTTTCAGGCTCATGGGTTTGAGACTTAGGAGACTCAATACCCATATTGAGGTCAAATATGAAGGTTGGTGAGGCCTCAGACTGAGTGGGAGCCTATTGTTCACTCTAGTCCTTTTGGATTGAATAGGAGGAGATTGTTCAATCAGAGAAGATTGAGCAAGGGTTCGTTTGGGGCGTCTTTGATATGTAATGGTGATGGCATGAGAAGGTATATTTGGCAATATGAGGGCAGTTGCTGGTGTGGGTTCATCACGTGTGGGGTTAACAGGGATGTCACTAGGAGCTATTTTCTCAGTCATACCTAGAAGCAGAGTAGTGTATCTTCCAGTGAAATTAGTGGACACTCTCTTCAAAGTCTTGAAGATGGTCAGCCTCATTTGAGGTACAATCAAGCAGCTGCACAGACAAGCTGACTCTGGTCCTGCTCACAGTTGATTATGTGCTGGAGAAATCTGGGATACATGAAGAATGTTTCCGCTAGAGATTTCCCATGAGATTGGTAAGCACAAATCTTGAATAGTTGAATCTAAGGCTTCTCACCATTCCATGAACTAGGCAACCTAGTTCATATGGAATTTGATTCCATCTCCAGATTTGTTGGACAGGCAATGAAGAACGACATGCAGCAGGAACTTCCAGTTGTATGAGAAGTTGAACTTATAGATTATGGACCTACTGATGTCTCCACCATATCTCATTTGGATGTAGGTGTTGTCCAATTCTGATTTAGGGGACTCTGTGGGGGCACCCTCATCATGAAGCTCGAGATGCTCCCTGATAAGTTGTCCAGTAATGACCAACTCCTGGCCACAAATGCTCGATCTTATTACACAAACCCCATTTAGGGTTTCAATCTGACAATTTTCCCAAAATTCACCCATATGATAGGAATACACAGTAGGATTAATAGTCAGGGCAGTGTAATAAGATGATTGGGTGAGAAACGAGATAATCTCATAGAAGTCAGCATCTCTTGAGGAATCAAGAAGTGCGATTTGATTATGCTGAGAGTTAAGTGCCATTTGTGAAAGGTGAAAGTAGATGAGTTTGGAATTGAGAGTGAAGAAAGCTTTTAGGGCAGTAAAATGTGGTAAGAAGATGAAAGTGAATAGGCGGGATTATTTAAAAGAGGATGAATGGCAGTAGAAGGGGTTAGGATAAGATGATGTGATGTTTTATTGGGAAATGTGACAGGGGTGGTAGGGTTTTAGTTTAGTTAAATAATCCAACATCATTAACAAATTCTTTACTTTTTACAGTGTGGGGCCCAAAAGATTTCCGTTACATAGTAAAGTCTTTCTTTCGAGTATAAACTACTTTCGATGGCAATTTGTCTTCCGAAGGCAATATTTACTTCTGAAGGTAGAATCCTATATCTGAGAGTAAAGATTGCTTTCCAAATGGAGAGTTTTATAAGCTTCGGAGGTAGATCTGATATATAATCAATCGTTTCTTTTGAGACTAAAAACTTTTCCGAGAAGAAAGTTATCCTTGGAGGAATTTTGCTTCGGAAGATATGAAAAACATCTTCCGAGGTTAATTCCTCTTCGGAAGAATTTATACTTGGTGAAACTTTCAGAGAGAGACCTTTTGTAATAGGGCTTAGATTGTATTGACATAAGACATTACATATTTAAAAAGGTTTTCAAAAGAGGTAGACTAATCAATGTTTATCATCCCTATGGCTGTAATGAGATACTTAAATCTCTGTTCATCAAAAGCTTTGGTGAACAAGTCAGCATATTGTTCATTTGAATCAACTTTGATTAGCCTAATTAGATTTTTTTTCATGAATATCTCTAATGAAATGATGCCTGATATCAATATGCTTTGTCTTGGAGTGCTTCACAGGATTTTCAATGATGGAGATAGCACTGTTATTGTCAATGTGGATAGGAGTGCTCATAAAGTTGAATCCATAGTCTAACATCTGGTTCTGAATCCATAGCAACTGAGCACAACAACTTGCAGCAACAATGTATTCAGCTTTAGCAGTTGATGTAGAGACACAGGATTGTTTCTTGCACTGCCATGGGATGATCCTTCCATCAAGAAATTGACATCCACATGATGTTGATTTCTTGTCAATGTTGTAGCCACCATAGTCACTATCAGAGTATCCATAGAGATTAAAATTGTTGTTCCTTGGATAGCAGAGAGCTAATTTAGGTGCTCCTTTGAGGTATCTGAGGATTCTCCTGGCAGCAACTAGGTGAGACACCTTTGGAGCAACCTGATATCTTGCACAAATGCAAGTTGCAAACATGATATTAGGTCTACTTGCTGTGAGATACATTAGAGAACTGATAATTGCCTTATACTGATGTTGATCAGTATCCTCCCCCTCAGAATCAAGATAGAGATTATGGTTTCTGGGTATGGGTGTCTTGGTTGACTTGCAATCTTTCATGTCGAATCTTTCTAAGATGTCATTGACATACTTATATTGATTGATGAAGAACCCTTCCTTCATTTGCTTTACCTGAATTCCAAGGAAAAAGTCCATTTTTCCCATGGAACTCATCTCAAACTTCTTAATCATGATGCTTTTAAAGTCTTTACACATTTGGTCATTTGAGGAACCAAATATGATGTCATCAACATAGACATGAACAAGCAAGATGTCCTTTCCACACTTCCTTATGAAAAGATTTTTTCAATCGTACCTCTAGTGTAACCATTTTTCAGAAGAAATTGAGACAAAGTCTCATACCACAGCCTAGGTGCTTGGTGCAGCCCATATAGAGCTTATCCAATTTGCAAACATAGTTGGGGTGCTATGGATCTTCAAATCCTGGAGGCTGGCACACATAGACTTTCCTATCTATATCCCCATATAGAAAGACACACTTGACATCAAGTTGGTAGACAGTGAAATTCTTGGATGCAGCATAAGCAAGGAAGATCCTAACTGCCTCAACTCTTGTAACAGGTGCAAAGACATCAGTATAATTGATTCCCTCCTCTTAAGTGTATCCTTGAACCACCAATCTTGCATTGTCTTGATAATCAAGCCTCTGTCATCTCTCTTGTTTCTGAAAACCCATTTTGTGCCTATAGGTACTTGACCAGATGGTAGCGGACATAGGTTCCAAACTTTTTGTCTCTTCAATTGAAGCAGCTCCTCTTGCATCGATTCAACCCAGCTACTATCTTTCAAGGGATCTTCTACCTACTTGGCCTCCATCTGGGATAAGAAGCATGAGTACAAGCAAACATTCCCATGATGAGTCTGTCCTCGTGTTCTCACATCTTCAGAGACATCCCCTATGATGTTCTCAACTGGATGAGTGTCGTGAATTCTTAGTGGAGGAATCACTTCCAGTTGCCAAGAAAGATCTAGATTGGACATATTTTGCTCAAGAGCTAGTACACTTTGTCCAGCTGCTGTTTCAACCTTATTCAATGAGGATTGATTGAAAGAATGTGAAACATCATCATTTGTTGGCTATGAAGCAGCATTAACAATTGTCTATTCCTTCAAAATGCTACTTCCATCAGCTTGGTGTTGTGTAGGGTCACCTGATGAACTTTGAGTGTCAACAGGTGAATCGCCGGTTGAATTTCCACTATCCCTTGAGATAGTTATACGGTCACATCTGACAATAGTGGAAGCTTGATTTGTTGTAGCTCTTGGAGAAATGGTAATAGGTCTAGGTAACTCAAATAGTTGGTTATCTTCAAAATTTCCTTGAGTACCTGTTCCAACTGAAACATTCTCACAAGATGGTTTAGAATAGTTTGGAAACAATTCTAAGTCAAAAATATGATCAGGGCCATTCCCCTTAACACAAGGAGTGTGCTCATTTACAACAATGTTGGATGGTTCCTCAAATTGTTGATTCTTGATATTGTAAACCCTATAATCTTTAGAGCTAGAGGAGTATCCAACAAATATAGTATCATCCGACTTTTCAGCAAATTTTGCCAAATTGTCCTTTGTGTTAAGTATGGTACACCTGCAGCCAAAGGACCTTAGAAAGCCAATGAACATTGGCCTCTTGTTCCATAGCTCATAAGGGGTTTTCCATGTTTCTTAACTACAAGAACCTTGTTCTGCACATAGCATGCAGTGCTGACTGCCTCTGCCCAGAATGTTAGAGGTAGTTTGGAATCAGCTAACATAGTTCGAGCAGCCTCACTAAGTGTCCTGTTCATCCTCTCAGCAACACAGTTTTGTTGAGGAGTTCTCGGAACACTATATTGTCTGGCAATCCCTTTTGAGTTACATAATGAGTCAAGAATGAGATTCTTAAACTCAGTCCCTTGATCACTTCTAATTATCTTAAACTTATGATCAATTTGGTTTTCTATTTTAAGAATAAAAGATTTTAATATCTCAGCAGTTTCATCTTTAATCTTAAAAATAATACCCATGTAAATCTTGTAAAATGATCAACAATCACAAGGCAGTATGATTTCCTTCCAGTGCTTATCATACTTGTGGGACCAAATAGATCCGTGTACAGTAAGTGTAATGGATTGGTGATGGAGTTAACAACTTTGGATTTATGAGATGCCCTATGTTGCTTCTTTTTCAGGCATGCAACACAGTTATCATTGCAAAAAAATTCCTTTTTAGGCAAACCATGTACCAAGTTATTTTTAGCCAATTTATTTATTGTCTTAAAATTTACATGACATATTCATTTATGTCATAGTGTTGACTCATCACCATCAGCTTTGGAAAGAAAGCATGATACTTCGCCCATTGGGGAAGCATTATCCATATCAAGATTGTACATATCCCCTTTCTTGGGAGATCTAAGAAGCACCAATTTCGAAGGAATTGCCATTCCTGGTTTGAGGATAATGCACTCATGCTTTGTGAAGAGCATTTGATGCTTTTGATCACAAAACTGAGAAACACTTAACAGATTGTGTTCAAGTTGTTTGACAAAGTTAACTTTGTCAACTTTTAACTTTCCGTTGGACATACTTCTTCTACCAGAAATATATCCTCTGACTCACCTCCAAAGTAGATAGGACCTCCATCATAATGTTGAAATTGTTGAAGGAGAGATCTATTCCCTATCATGTGCCTGGAGCATCCACTATCCACTATCCACAATCCAAATATTGTTAATCTTGTCATATGGATGTCCTTACACATAAGATGAGATGATTAGTTTTGATTGGAAACCCAAGCCTTGTTAGTCTTGGGTTGTTCCAATGATAGTGACATAATTGAACCAAAGGTTTGGGGGTTCAATGGATGTCTTTGAAGAAGAGGTTTGGGCTGCAACATCTTTCTTGATCTTCCAATCCATATTTTGGTTAATCATGGAGGATGAGCTGTTTGAGACTTTTGCAGCATGACCTTCTTCCGAAGCTTTTTTCTTTTCGGAAGAAGCCTTCACCACCTTTTCTTTCGAAGTAGTCTTCTTCTAGGATGGTTTCAAGGGAACTCTTTTGTTCTTTTGAATTTTAACAACTTCAGCTTCCAAAGCCATTTTCCCATCGAAAGAAGGATTTTCTTCCAAAAGCAACCTTGCTTCAGAAACCAGCTTTCCCTTTTTCATCACTTGAACGATTTGATGAGGTCCAAATGAGAAACCTTCCCTAACTCCTTCCTTTTAACATTATTCGCTTAATGTGTGCTAGCAGGATTGTAATAACAATCTTTGGCCACATGGTTTTGCAGACCACACATTATGCATGCAATGTTAGTCTTCTCGGAGCTTGAAGATTGTTGTTTCTTGTTCTTTTTCTCTTCATCAGCAACCTTTCTCTTTAACTTCTGATCCTTTGGTATGTAACACCCAGATATTTTCGTTAAAGCCGACGAAAGAAGAAAAAGAAATAAAGTCCAAAGTCGGGGGACCAAACTTGCCAAAACGGGCGAAAGTTCAGAAGAGTTAGGGAATAAGAGGGGAGGGCAGCCCACACCCTCCCCATACCCACAAAATTCTGCCAAAGGAGAAACAGAGAGAAGAGAAGGAGAAAAAGGGAGAAAAGCTCCGTTCGTGTGGATTCAAGCGTGCAAAATCGAAGTGTAGCGGGTCTAATCGAAGCACTTCTCGTTGTGGTCATTTGTGTAAGTTCTAGGACCCCTCTTTTACATATTTTTGAATGATTTTGGGGCTCGAACACATCTGAAAATCGTTTTTTATGTGTGTGTGTGTTTGACCCGTGTGTATGTGTTTGTGTATGATGCGAGTGATGTATGATTTTGGGCTTGTGTGTGCTTGTATGGTGTTGTGGTATGGTTTCCTAAGGTTTAAGATGGTTGATTTGGGCTTAGAAGAGGTTTGGATGAGCTTGGAGGTCGAAAATGGCAGATTGGGTTTGGGAGTGAGCTGTATTCTACACAGTTAGGGCTATGCGACCGAATGGCATGCCAATCGTGAGACTGAAGTCCACACACATGCCAGTCGTGCGATTAAGGTTCAATCGCATGTGAGACGTATGACTGAGGCCCATACGCCTGCCAGTCATGCGACTGAGGGTCAATCGCATGGGGAGCCATGCGACTGAGGCCCATACTCCTAGTTTAATCTGCATTAGGTCCATTCGCACAAGTGTTCATCCGGATTGGTTCATTCGCATAGGTGTTCAATCGCATATTATCCATTCACATGGTTTTTAGTCGCATGAGAGGTCATGTGACTGAAAGGTGCCCGTACGCCCAAGTAGGGCTGGTGTACCCAAGGAAAACGTAGTTTATTTACTGACTTTTAGGGGAAAGTGCAGATGTAAGTTTTGACGTGGGAGGTTCCCGTAACTTCATGTAAGATGACTTTTGAGGCCTTAGAGGTTATGTTGGGCATGATGATGTATGAGGTTGTATGTTTATGCATGATGTATGTTATGTATGTATGATAATGCCCTGTATGATGATGTTATTGACTGTGTATATGTTCCTTACTGGTATGTTTATCTTTCCAGTGGCTTTACATTGAATTTTAATGAATGAAATGAAAGTATTATGCAATGTAAAGTGAAAGATAATAAAAAGAGGAACATGAAGAATGAATGCATGCATTAATGAATGAATGAATGTAAGAAAGACTTGCAAGCAAATGTATGGAGGTGCACACCCAATGAAGGGTATTAGCTTAACGGTGTGCGGGTTAGCTACCCTGGAAGGATGCACACTGGTGTCTTTCTTTGTGATTGACCATTTGTATGGAACCATTGTTGCTTGCCTTAGGTACTGTGGCTAGGAGGTGCTGTGCACCCTAATGGAAGGTCTATGATAGGCTTAGGCCCAGTACCATAAGACTGAATGGCATAGCACATGACAATGGTACACCTGAACTTTATCTTAGGTACTGTGGCCATGAGGTGTTGTGCACCGTAATGTAAGGTCTATGATAGGCTTAGGCCTAGTACCAGGAGACTGAAGGGTAAAGTTCATGGTTTTGATGGAAAGAAAAGATGTAATGATGAACGAATGAATGAAAGTAAGAATGTATGAACGAATGGAAGATAACAAATGAATGACGAAGATAATAATGATATTATCGATGTGTACGTATGATGTATGATCGCCTGAAAGTAAAGAACGATTTTAATGAAAGAAAAGTATTGTTTTATTATAAAACTAGAACTCACTCAGCAACGTTGACTTTTATGTGTTTCCAGTTGGTAGGTAATGGTTGCTGAGGATGCACCGTGCGGCTACTCGGCTCTTTTGGATGGCATTCTTTTGATTAATGTTTTTGAATTGTAATGCGAACAAACAATATTTTGAAGGAATGTTGTATTAACTTGCAAAAGCATTTGTAATGATATGCAAACTTATTTTTATGTTTCCGCTGCAATGTTTTATGAATGTTAAATGTAAAGTTATAAGTTTTATGTGCAATTATCGACCAGCTGTAAGGGTCCCGGGAACGGGGCCTTACAAGTTGGTATCAGAGCCAAAGTTTAAGTGAAATGGGTAAATTTTCAAAATAAACCCTAACTTAAACTAAGAATGGGATGGAAAGGGAAGGGAAGGGATGCCAGTCTGAGTAGCTGTGTGCCATCAAGTATTTTTGTAATGTTAACCGCTATTATGTGTGCATGTTACGTGGCTATGTGTTGTTTGTAGATTTAAATACCGATGTAGTCAGGATAGGTAATACTTGGGGTATGAAGAGTAAAGTAAGTGGCTAATCAAAACTGGCCACTATAATTAAGGACTTACTATACTTGACATAAACTGAGCTGTTCCCTTGAATGACCGTGTTGGTGTTTGAATCTTTCAGTGTGCGTGTGAATGGCCGGTTGTAGATCTTCAAAAGCCTATCGTCATGGTGGTCGTGATGGGCTTGGTGCTGAGCCGCGACCCAAGAGGGGAAGACCCAGAGTCGAAAAGGTGGTTCACGAAGAACCCGAGACTCCTCATCCGGAGGGTGGCGATGAGAGCGCCAATCTGAGAGCCTCAGTAAAGGAGGCTGTTGTAGAAGAAGTTCATCAGGTCATGCAAACGATCTTACCATCTGTAGTGACTGAAGTTATCAAGGTAGTACGGGAAGGGGAGAGACAAGAGAGGAATAGGTCCTCGGGAGGACGGGAGCAACCAAAGACTGAAACGGTCCTCTCTGATGATGAGGAGGAGGAAGAAGAGCCCGTGCAGAAGGTGACACAAGGCTGTAATTATGGGGTGTTTCAATGATGCAAGCCCCCTACTTTTGATGGTAACAGCACTGCTGCTGCTGCTCACCGATGGGTGAGAGAAATAGAAGTTGTGTTAAATATCAGCGAGTGCCGGGAGGATCAGAAAGTAAAGTTTGCTGCCCATTCTTTTGTGTACTCGGCTCTGTGCTGGTGGGACAATATAGTCCAAGCCGAGGGTAGCAAGGCAATTGGGAGGATGAGATGGTCTGAATTGAAGAAGTTCGTGATCGAGGAGTTCTGTCCTCATAGAGAAATGGATAAAGTTGAGAGAGAATTCCTACAACTGGAGGCGAGAACCATGTCACATCAGCAGTACACTACGAAGTTCACCGAGATGGCACATCTGGTGCCGGATCAGGTGACACCTCTTTCTCGAAAGATCAAGAGGTATATTCAGGGATTGCCGGCGGATATATGCAAGCACATGATCGCTGCCCGACCAAGCACGTTTAGGTCGGCGGTGGTGATCAGAACTGGCGTGGGAAGAGGTTTGGTAGGGGAGATGCCTCGACGGGTAATAAGAAGGCACGGGTAGACGACCGTTGTGTGGTGGCATTAGGTGCGGGTTCGAAGAAGTGCGATAGGTGTGGAAAGGAGCATACCGGGGAATGTAGGTTGGGATCGAACTTATGCTTCAAATGTGGGAAAGTAGGGCACATGGCAAGGGACTATCGTACGGTTCGGTGCTTTAACTATGGCGTGGAGGGCCATGTAAGTAGGGAATGTAAGAAGCCGAGGAATGAGGGTTCCAGGGCAAAGAAGACGGGGAGTGAAGGACTGAGGGCGAGCGCCAGGGCATTCACTGTGACACAAGAGGAAGCTAGGACGAACCATGATGTTGTGTCCGGTACGTTTCTAGTGAACCAAACTTTTGCTGTTGTGTTATTTGATTCGGGTGCCTGTAAAAGTTTTATTTCTGCTGCTTTCTGTGCTAAGCTGCCTGTTAGTAGTAGACGTGTTGATGCGCCCTTTGATGTAGAAACTGCCATAGGTAAGTCTACCAGAATTTCGGAGGTGATAGAGGGTTGTGATGTGGAACTAGAAGGTCATAGATTTCCTGTTAGACCCTTCGTGATGACCTTAGGTGGTTTCGATTTGCTTCTCGGTATGGATTGGTTGGAGGACTATGAGGCGAACATTGTGTGTCGCAAGAAGATGATTTGTCTGACAACGCCTGATTGGAGTTTGGTAACTGTTTATGGGGATCGGGTCACGACGATCCCGTAAGTAATCTCAATGGCGGTGACGGGAAAGTGTATGAGGCGTGGATGTAGTGCCTACTTGGCTTATGTAAAGGATGGGGATACGTTAACACTACAGCTGTTTGAAGTACCGGTTGTGTGTGACTTTCCAGACATGTTCCCAGAGACTTACCAGGAGTGCCACCTGATAGAGAGATCGAGTTTCAGATTGATTTGATACTAGGTGCCCAACCTGTTGCCAAGGCACTGTATCGGTTAGCTCCGACGGAGAAGAAAGAATTGATGGAGTAGTTGCAAGAGCTACTTGATAAGGGGTTCATGAGACCGAGTATCTCTCCTTGGGGTGCTCCGGTCCTATTTGTGAAGAAGAAAGACGATAGTATGAGGATGTGTATTGATTACCGTGAGCTGAACAAGTTGACGGTGAAGAACCGATACCCCTCACCGAGAATTGATGATTTGTTCGATCAGCTTCAAGGTGCCCGTTGGTTTTCAAGGATGGATCTTTGATCGGGCTACCATCAATTGAAGGTGAAAGAGCAGGATGTTCCTAAAACAGCTTTTCGCATGCGTTATGGCCATTACGAGTTTCTTGTTATGTCTTTTGGTTTGACCAATGCACCAACTACTTTTTTGGATCTGATAAATCGAGTGTGTTAGCTGATGTTGGATAAATCAGTGATTGTGTTTATTGATGATATCCTATTTTATTCGAAGAGTGAGGTAGAGCATGCTGACCACATTCGGGAGGTCTTGGAGACGTTAAGAAAGGAGAAGTTGTATGCTAAGTTCTCCAGGTGTGCGCTCTGGTTGCGCGAGGTTCAATTCTTGGGTCATGTGGTAAATCCTGACGGGATTATGGTGGACCTGGCAAAGGTGGAGGCGGTGAGGAAATGGAAGTCTCCAAAGACACCATCCGAGATCCGTAGTTTCTTGGGTTTGGCGGGCTACTACAGAAGATTCATTCAAGGCTTCTCCAAGATTGCTTCTCCACTAACCAAGTTGACTCGGAAGGATGTGAAATTTGTATGGGGTCAAGCTTAAGAGAAGGCGTTCGAAGAATTGAAGGCGAGACTGACTCAAGCTACTGTTCTGTAATTACCCGACGGGAGTGAAGATCTGGTGGTTTATTCTGATGCTTCCTACTCGGGGTTAGGGTGTGTGTTAATGTAGATAGGGAAGGTTATAACCTATGCATCCTGACAGTTGAAGGTTCATGAGGTCAATTATCACTTGGAGCTAGCAGCGGTGGTCTTTGCACTAAAGATTTGGAGGCACTATCTTTACGGGACGAAGTGCACCATTTTCACTAACCACAAGAGCTTGAAGTACTTCTTTGAGCAGAAGGACCTGAACATGAGACAGAGACGATGGTTGGAGCTCATAAAAGATTATGACTGCGAGATCCATTACCATTCGGGCAAAGCCAACGTGGTGGCAGATGCTCTTAGTTGGAAAGAGAGACCCGAAGCGATTCAGGTGAAAGCGTATCAGCTAATCTTGACCTCTGACGTGATGAAGCAAGTTAAAGATTTTCAAGATGAGGCATTAAAGGAAGATCATCTTAACTCGGAAAGAATGAGGTCTGGTCGCGAAATTGGGTGAAAACACACTTGGTGTTAAAACCCGATTTAGACGGGTGTGTATTCCTCGTTTTGGGGATCTACGCATGAGGATCGTGGATGAGGCTCACAAAACTCGATACTCCATTCATCCAGGTGCCACAAAGATGTATCAAGACATGAAGAAGGAGTATTGGTGGCTAGGTATGAAACGTGACGTGGTGGAGCATGTGAGTAAATGCCTTACTTGTCTACAGGTGAAGGCCAAGCATCAGAATCCGTATGGAAGATCCAACCTTTGGATATACCGGAATGGAAGTGGAGCACATCACCATGGATTTTATTATGAAGCTACCACGTACTCCGAAAGGGTATGATGCTATATGGTAGTTGTATATTGCATGACGAAGAGTGCTCACTTCCTACCGATCCGCGAGACATATTCATCCGAGAGGTTAGCGGATCTTTTCATCAAGGAGATTGTAACTCGTCACGGTCAGTGTCTATTGTGTCTGATCGTGACACCCAGTTTACATCTAAATTCTGAAAGAAATTCCACGACGCTATGGGGACGAGTTTACACATCAACACGGCTTATCACCCTCAAACTAATGGTTAGTCTGAGAGGACCATTCAGACATTGGAGTACATGCTTCGGGAATGTGTTATCGATTTTGGGGGAAGTTAGGATGACCACTTACCGTTAGCTGAATTCTCATACAACAATTATCATGCCAGCAATTGTATGCCACCTTATGAGATGCTATACGGTAGGAGATGCAGAACACCCGTTTGTTGGGGTGATATTGGTCAAAAAGAACTAGGAGCATCGAGGTACTCGAGGCTACGACTAAGAAGTTTGAAAAGATCAAGGCCTTCATGAAGGCAGCCAAAGATAGACATAAGTTGTATGCTGATAAACGACACGGACTGACTGAGTTTAAGGTGGGTGACTGGGTTATGTTGAAGGTCTCACCTTGGAAGGGGATAATTTGTTTCCGAAAGCGGGGCAAGTTGAGCCCGAGGTGCATAGGCCCTTTCCGAATCATTACTCAAGTATGAGAGGTGGCCTATAGATTGGAGTTACCAGATTAGCTAAGTGGAATTCACCCGACATTCCATGTATCTCATCTAAGGAAGTGCTTGGCAGATGAAGATATGATTGTTCCACTGAAGGATATCGAAGTAGACGAACAACTCAATTATGGGGAGCAACCAGTGGCAATCATCGATCGAAAAGAGAAGAGGCTGAGGAATAAAGTGGTTCCTCTTGTGCGTGTACAGTCGAGGCACAGGAAGGGATTCGAGTCAACGTAGAAGACTGAAGAAAAAATGATGCATCATTACCCACGTTTGTTCGAGGAATAACAGGTTTCGGGGACAAAACCTATATAAGGGGGTGGAATTGTAACACCCGGATATTTTCGTTAAAGCCGATGAAAGAAGAAAAAGAAATAACGTCCAAAGTCGGGGGACCAAACTTGCCAAGACGGGAGAAAGTTCGAAAGAGTGGGGAATAAGAGGGGAGGGCAGCCCACACCCTCCCCATACCCACAAAATTCTGCCAAAGGAGAAAAAGAGAGAAGAGAAGGAGAAAAAGGGAGAAAAGCTCGGTTCGTGTGCATTCAAGCGTGCAAAATCAAAGTGTAGCGGGTCTAATCAAAGCTCTTCTCATTGTGGTTGTTTGTGTGAGTTCTAGGACCCGTTTTTTACACGTTTTTGAATGATTTTAGGGCTGGAACACATCTGAAAATCGTTTTTGATGTGTGTGTGTTTGACCCGTGTGTATGTGTTTGTGTATGATGTGAGTGATGTATGATTTCGGGCTTGTGTGTGCTTGTATGGTGTTGTGGTATGTTTTCCTAAGGCTTAGGATGGTTGATTGGTCTTAGAAGAGGTTTGGAAGAGCTTGGAGGTTGAAAATGGCAGATTGGGTTCGGGAGTGAGCTGTATTCTGCACAGTTAGGGCTATGAGACCGAATGGCATGCCAGTCGTGCGACTGAAGTCCACATGCATGCCAGTCGTGCGATTGAGGTCTAATCGCATGTGAGACATACAACTGAGGCCTATACGCTTGCCAGTCGTGCGACTGAGTTTCATTCGCATGGAAAGCCATGCGACTGAGGCCCAAACGCTTAGTTTCATCCGCATTAGGTCCATTTGCACAAGTGTTCATCCGCATTGGTTCATTCGCATAGGTGTTCAATCGCATATTATCCATTCGCATGGTGTTCAGTCGCATGAGAGGTCATGCGACTGAAAGGTACCCATACGCCCAAGTAGGGTTGGTGTACCTGAGGAAAACGTAGTTTATTTACTGACTTTCGGGGGAAAGTGCAGATGTAAGAGGTTTCCGTAAGTTCATGTAAGATGACTTTTGAGGCCTTAGAGGTTATGTTGGGCATGATGATGTATGAGAATGTATGTTTTTGCGTGGTGTATGTTATGTATGTATGATGATGCCATGTATATCATGTTATTGACTGTGTATGTTATGTTCCTTACTGGTATGTTTATCTTTTCCGTGGCTTTACATCGAATGTTGTTAGGATCATTGATCTATGTTTGATTGATTGAAGAGTATTGCAGCGGAATTCAAACAATGAATTAGTCGATTCACAAGAACAAAACGATATTCAATGAAGAACAAAGACGGTTATAGAGAGAGAGAATATCTGCAAATATATTTCATTCAATATTCGCTTTCGTGGTAACAGAATGTCACAATTATGATTAGGTCGACACCTCTTATATAAGAGATGTGATGTCTGCTGATGTCACTTGATAGTGACATCTAACAGATTTATTACAACTGAAACACAACTACTGAAGATGTCAAAACAGCTGACATCTTCTTACAAAAAGTTCTAAGTGTTATCAGTTGTTATAACTACTGAAAAATATAAAACTACTGAAACTACAACGACTGAAGAACAAGCTCTTCAGTCGTTTTACAAAACTACTGAAACTAGAAATATAAAACTACTGATATCACAACTACTGAAGAAGTACTCTTCAGCAGTTGTGACAAACTACTGACGCTTCAGTACTTGATCTTCAGACTTTGACCTTCAGATGTTTCATCAGCTGATGACTTCAGTAGATATCATCAGCTGATGTCTTCAGTCTTTGTCTTCAGACTTTGTACATCAGTTGTTGATCTTCAGCACTTGTAAACTCTTCAGCTGTTGTACTTCAGTACTTTGGTCTTTCAGCTTCAGCACTTGTGTTCTTCAGCTGTTCAGCTTCAGTACTTGTGTTCTTCAGCTGTTCAGCTTCAGTACTTGTGTTCTTCAGCTGTTGTACTTCAGCACTTTAGTTCTTCAGCTGTTGAAGTCTTCAGTACTTGATCTTCAGCTGTTTAAGTCATCAGCACTTGTCAAACTGCTGATGAAGCTTTCAGCAGTTGTTGTGATACCATGTGGGACTTAGAGGTTTTCTGATCTTGGCTCATTGGTTCTTTTGGTCCAACAAATGTTAACGAATGAAATGAAAGTATTATGTAATGTAAAGTGAAAGATAATGAAAAGAGGAACATGAAGAATGAATGCATGCATTAATGAATGAATGAATGTAAGAAAGGCTTGCAAGAAAATATATGGAGGTGCACACCCGATGAAGGTTGTTAGCTCAAAGGTGTGCGGGTTAGCTACCCCGAAAGGATGCACACTGGGGTCTTTCTTTGTGATTGACCATTTGTATGGAGCCATTGTTGCTTGCCTTAGGTACTCTGGCCAGGAGGTGTTGTGCACCGTAATGGAAGGCCTCTCATAGGCTTAGGCCCAGTACCATGAGACTGAAGGGCATATCATATGACAATGATACACCTGAACTTTATCTTAGGTACTATGGCCATGAGGTGCTGTGCACCGTAATGGAAGGTCTATGATAGGCTTAGGCCAAGTACCAGGAGACTGAAGGGTAAAGTTCATGGTTTTGATGGAAAGAAAAGATGTAATGATGAACGAATGAATGAAAGTAAGAATGTATGAATGAATGAAAGATAACGAATGAATGACGAAGATAATAATGATATTATGTATGTGTACGTGTGATGTATGATCGCCTGAAAGTGAAGAACGGTTTTAATGAAAGAAAAGTATTGTTTTATTATAAAACTAGAACTCACTTAGCAACGCTGACTTTTATGTGATTCCAGATGGCAGGTAATGGTTGCTGAGGATGGCACGAGGCAGCTACTAAGCTCTTTTGGATGGCATCCCTTTTTATAATGCTTTTGTGATGTAGTGCAACATATATATTTGTAACTGGATAACAATGTATTGTTTTGCAAAAGCCTTTATAATGAAATGAAATGTCATTTTTGAATGTTTTCATTGTAGTGTTTATTTAAGATAAATGGAAATATATGTTTTATGTGCAATGATCGACCAGCTGTAAGCGTCCCGGGAACGGAGCCTTACATGGTAGGATAGGAGTGTTGGTATTACACCCCTTTCCTAAAACAGAGTTACCTACCACCTAGAATCCAGCTGAGATGAATACACCCTTTTGTTTTGGATCAATCATCAACTTGAGTCAGCCACTTTCTTGGTAGTTCTTCTTGCTGCTTTAGCTCTGCTTCTTCTGGCTTTGGTGGTTAGGATTTGATCATCATTGGGAGAAGTGGGTTGATTTACCTGTTTCTTCCCTATGGTGGCCTCTATTATTGCATCATTCTTCAACTCAAGTGAAGATGGGTTAGTAGATGGAACCTCTTGCTCTTCAATACCACATCTAGGTTGTGTTATGGACTCATAAGAATTTGGTGGAACAATTCATTGGTCCCCAACCCTTCTTTGTTTTGATAACAAATTTTGGAGTGGGAGGATGATGCAATAATAGATTGGAAGTTTTTCTCAGAAATAGCATACTTCCTGGCTTAAGCCTCAGTAGTGACAAGCTGGGCTTGAGCCTTAGAAAATTTGGATATTAAACCCTTTATTTGAGTCTTATAATTTGTGTGTTCATGTTTTAATAAGGACACAGTTTTCTCCAACTCTTCAATTTTTCTTTGATACTCAGATTCAGCTCTTTTAAAATCAAATTTCAAAACATTTAGAGACTTAATATGAGATTTAATCTCCATATTGTAGTCTTGATACAATTTAACCTTAGCAATACATTCAGGAGTACAGAGATGTTCATATACCTTATTGTTATCTGTTCCTACCATGAGTACTTGAGCAGGAGTCACATCCTGTACCATACAGCTCCAGTCAACTTCTTGAGCCATTGCAACTATCTCTGTTGACTTTCCATAAGGCTTTGACGTAGAGGGATGTGTGAAGGCCTATGGGGTTCCAGATTTGACTTGGGAACTTGCATTCCCTTGCAAAATGACCAAGTTGGTTACAATTGTAACATTTGGCCTTGGTTTTGTCAAACCCAAATTTGCTGGTGGTTGGGTTCTAAGAGTTCTCTTGAAGAACTTCTTTGCTCTGTAGGTTAAAAGAGCCATTTGTTGGACTATGTCCACATATTCTACATCATCTAGACTGAAGCACTCTAGATCATCAAAGCAGTACTTAAAGTCACTAGAGTGTCCACTTCCTAAGACAAAGGCACAGTTGTCCTGAAAGGAACTATGCTGAGCCTGTTGAGACCTTGGAGTCTCAGGAAATGTAATGTATGGTCCAGATGAGTAGGATGCTATTGTGTGTATGTCAAGTACTGTTGAGGTTGTGTGGGTCCTTAGCCTTCAACAACCATCAAAGCATTACTAGAGGAAGACTTAGGGTTCTGCTTGTCTGATGGCCTCTTTTGCTCTCCATCTCCAAACGGTATCCATCAAGGATGCCATAGAGTTCAGTCATGGTGAGGGTGTTCAGATTTTTTATACCCCTGATAGAGACACATTAGAACATCCACTCATTAGGGAGTGCACTCATGAACTTTCTTGTGAGGTCTCTAAGTTTAGGAGTAATTCCCACAGACTGAAGGGAAGAAATTAGATCCATGTAACTGAAGTATTGCTAGCTGAGGGTCTCTCCAGCAGTATAGGTGAAGTTCTCAAACTACTACTTCAATGAGTCCTTCTTGGAGTCATTAGAGCTAGAGTACATTTGAGCAAGTGCATCAAATAGTTCTTTGGCTAACTTGCAATGCTCAAACCCAACCATGATGGATTTGCGTATTACAGTCATAAGAATAGTCATCGCATTGCTGTCAATGTCCATCTTCTTCTGGTCCTCATTAGAGTAGTCTTCAACAGCCTTTTCTATCATGGCCCCATTTCCACTAGGTGCAGCCCCCTTGGGTTTATACGGGCCATTGACAATAGACTGCCACATCTTGTTGTCTTGATATTTGATGAAGCCTTCCATGCGTCTGCTCCATGGCTTGAAGGTTTTAGAGGTAATGATGGGAGCTTTAGTCATGGTTCCCAACTCTACTTCAGACTTGTTGACGGTCATTTTGAGTGAGGCATAAGGAGGAGTGAAAAATAGGTTGATTTGGATGGTAAGATCTCACAGTCAAGAGCCTAAGAAGCTCTGATACCAATTGCAGGATCGGTTTTTATCACTTAACACTTTGTTTTTCTCTCAAACTCACTTAAACTACACTCAGATAAGATGAAGCAGAGTCTTTCTAAGAGTTGATAATAATATAATAAGTAACAATGAACACAAAAATATAATTTTCAAGGTACTTGCATATATTGCTTCTCAACTCAAAGTATTACAAGACTCTTACAAGCATGTTACATGAGTTACAATGAGAAACTATATATAATACTACCTACATACGGATATACTTTGATACCAACTGGAATCCTCTAACTAAAGCAATACTACAAAGCTATAGTTTAAGGTATCTTAGATAATGTCTTTTCTGATATATGATAGTCATGACATGTCCATGACTTACCTTGTGTCACCAACTAAAGTTGGCAACTGTGTTAACTAATAAAGGTGAATAGTGGAATAAAGTATGATCAACTACATGGCTTTTGAGAAAATGCCATACAATATCTGAAAGGTCTACAGTGGAGTGTCAGAGACACCATACTTATGTCCACTAGTTCATAGTAGTGTCTTTCGAAGAATAGTTGGCTTCGGAAGAACAAGTTCTTTCGAAGCTTCTTCTGAGGCTTGAGGACTTCTTCTTTTCTTCATACTTCGAAAGTCATTGTCTTTTATTTCTTCTAAGTCTTGAACTTCGGAAGAGAAGACTTTGTCTTCGAAAGTTAGAGCTTTTCCTTCGGAAGTTTGATCTTGCTCTTTATCTTCGGAAAAAATCCATATCATTCGGAAGTTCCCTACTTAGCTTCGGAAGTCTTTTATTAGATGCACCAAAATAGTCTAAGTGATTTGGTTTTGGTTGCACCAGCCTTCTTCTTGATCCAACACCCCAATCATCAAAGTCAAAACAAGGAGTAGGTTTTGACATCTACAATAGGGATCATGAAAATAAGTTTGAACAAGAAGTCAAGAGAGGTTGAGGAAACAAATATAGCCTAAAACAGTCAACAAAAGTAGTGTTGTGAAATAAACTACTAAAAAGGCTGATTTTGCTTCTTCCCTTAAACCAAAGATTGTGACTCAGTTGAGAACGGGTAAATCAACTGAGTCAACAACAACAAAATCAGATTCAAGAAACATATGTATTGGGATATTTGTGAAATGTCTCATCACAAAACAGAAGAGTGCTTTTTCAATCAATACTGCTTTATTTGTGACAGGAACAATCATTCCACCAAAAACTACTAATTTAATAAATATTGTTCAGTCTGTGATATGAATAATCACAATACATCCGATTGATACTTCAAGCAAAAACGGTTGAGAATTCCCCAAAACAAGCCCATCTCACTAGTATCATTTGTGAAACCCAAAGTCAGAAGTCACTTTCATAATAATCAATCTAGGACTTCTAGCTTAGATAATGACATGGGTAACACAAAAGAGTTGAAGAAGATTCAAAGAAACAAATATCACAACATCAAGCAAACAAATGATCTTCCCAAACCAAAAATAATGTTCCATATTCTAATTAGTTCTTTTGTGCTTGCAGGGTCATCCATATAGGTCCAATAGCTTATGGTACGTGGACAGTGGATGCTCCCGACACATGACTGGAGATCATTCCCTCCTTCATGACTTCAAGCATATACAAGGAACTACTATGACAAATGGTGAAGGATCTGTGACAAATGGGATGTTGAGCTTTGATATAGTGAACTACTGAATTTCAATCTTCTCAGCGTGTCTTAGATCTGTGACAAGAAATATTCAACCCACTTTACCGACACTCATTGCTACATTCTGAAACTAGGATTCCAAATTCTTGAAGAATGGGTTGTCCTAAAGACCCCGAGGAAGAATAACACCTATGTATTAAACTTGAATTCTAATACACCAAAAGAAGAAACATGTCTTCTATCATGTCATCGGCTTTGGCACAGACGTTTGGGGCAAACAAACTTTAAAAACATGAACATATTGTCAAATGAAACCATGTCATCGGTCTACCCCAAAAAGAATTTAATTTTGTTGATCACTGTTCAGCGTGCCTCAAAAGGAAACAACATAAATCTTCCCATAAACTAAAGCTTATGAACACAAACAATACTCCATTGAAGCTACTTCATATGGATCTTTTTGGACCAATTGGAAAGAAACAGTATTGTTTAGTGATCATTGATGACTTTTCAAGACTTACATCGGTTTTATTCTTACTTCCTAAAAATGAAGCATCCCAAATAATAAAAGATTTTATCACAAAAATTGAAAACCAACTTGATCATAAGGTCAAAACAATAAGAAGTGATAATGGAACAGAGTTTAAAATGAAGATATGAGTTCCTTTTGTGCAACCAAAGGCATTGCTTATCAATTTAATGCAGCTAGAACTCCTCAACAAAATAGGATAGCTAAAAGGAGAAATAGAACACTGATTGAAGCAGCAAGAACAATGCTAGTCAATGCTAAATTGCCAATTATCTTCTGGGCAGAAGCAGTTAACACATCGTGCTTTGTGCAAAATAGAACTTTGATTGTAAAACAAAACAACATGAATCCTTATGAACTATTGTTTCACAAAAAACCATTTATTGGATTTTTCAAGTCATTTGATAGTCCTATCTCAATATTAAACACCAGAGACTATTTGGGAAAATTTTCATCTAAGTCTGATGAAGGATTCTTTGTAGGTTATTCCTCAGTTTCAAAAGCTTATAGAGTGTTTAATCCTAGACTAAACATTATTGATGAATCAATAAATGTTCAATTCAAGGAACATTCATTTCCCAAATCTACAAATGGTCCCGACTGGTTGTTTGATATTGACTCATTTACAAAATCTTTTGATCAATTTCATTTGTCTTATGTAGGAAATATACCTTCAGCTGAACCTCATTCGGGAGTAGAAAGAAGAAATGACTTTCCAATGGTTCCTCTAACCTTTTTGGAATAACTAAGTGAAGATGTTCCACTACAAGTTGATCCTGTTAGACAACCATCTCAAAATCAAAGTGTTTCAACTGAAGTTGGTCCCAGCTTGTTACCATCACATTCAGAAGACCCATTAACTGAGGTCAGAAATCAAGATCAAGCTACTCCTCTAGCTGAAACAGAAAGAACATCAAATGATGGAAGCAATCAAAGTGTTGCTAATGCTGAAGCAGTCACAGAAATATAATCAGATTATCTTCATAATTCTCCAATAGTACAATATGAAGGTGCCTCTCACCATGATGATCTGAATGTCTCTAATCTTGATGTAACAATTGTTGGTGACTCAATTCCAACCACCAGAATACACAAGAATCATCCAGTAGAAAGCCTTATTAGTGAACTCAATGAAAGGGTGACAAGAAGCAAGTCAAGTATTGCAAACATCTGTTTGTTCTCATTCTTTCTTTGTCAAACAGAACCCAAAAACATCAAAGAGGCTCTTCAAGACAATAGTTGGATTGAAGCAATGCAAGAAGAATTGTTGCAGTTCAAGAAGCAAGAAGTATGGCAACTGGTAGATCTTCCCGAAGGACAATACCTTATCGGTACCAGATGGTTGTATAGAAACAAAACTAATGATAGAGGAATTGTCATCAGAAACAAAGCAAGACTGGTGGCATAGTGGTATACATAAGAAGATGGAATTAACTATGACAAAGTGTTTGCACCTGTTGTCAGATTAGAAACAATAAGAATCTTTCTTGCATACTCAACATCCATGAAGTTCACTGTTGATCAAATGGTTGTAAAGTGTGCTTTCTTGTATGGAAAGATTGTTGAATAAGTCTATGTGAGTCAACCACCTAGCTTTGAAGATCCTGAATTTCCTCACAGGGTTTACAAGCTTGACAAAGCCTCGTATGGTCTTCACCAAGCCCCAAGAAAGTGGTACGAGACTCTATCATCTTTCCTTCTTGAAAATGGGTATGATCAGAATCTCTTCAGAAAAAGAAAAAGAAAAAGAAAAGACATGTTGCTGGTCCAGATCTATGTGGATGATATCTTTTTTGGCTCAACAAATAAGCTACTCTGCAAGATTTTGAAGATCGCATGCATTAAAAATTCCAAATGAGTGCAATGGGGGAACTCACATTCTTTCTAGGAGTGCAAGTCCAACAGATGGCAGATGGAATCTTCATTAATCAATCAAAATACGTGGAAACAATGTTGAAGAAATTCCACCTTGCTGACTGTCAGTCCATTAGAACACCTATTGATACTAAAGTGAAGATAGGACCTGATCTAGAAGGCAAATCAGTGGATCAGACTCACTATGGATCAATGATTAGTTCAGTTATGTATCTAATAGCTAGTAGGCCTGACATTATGTTTGGTGTTTGTGTGTGTGCCAGATATCAAGTAGATCCCAAGGAATCTCATGTGAATGCTTTCAAAAGGATATTCAGATATCTCAAGGGAAAGCCTGTTCTTGGATTGGGTATCCAAAGGAAGGAGATTTCAATCTATATGCCCTCACTGACAGTGATTATAGGGGATGCAATTTCAATAAGAAGTCCATTTCTGGTGGTTGTCAATTTTTTGGAACAAACTGGTCTCCTGGCAATGCAAGAAGCAAACAAATGTATCTATTTCAATAGTAGAAGCTGAGTACATTGCAACATCAGCTTGTTGCTCTCATGTTCTTTGGATTGAAAGCCAGATGCTTGATTATGGTTTTAACTTCTTGCATACTCCAATTCACATTGACAACACAGCAGCTATTTTTATCACAAATAATCCAGTTCAGCACTAAAAAACAAAACATATTGAAATTAGATATCACTTTTTTAGAGACTGTGCTGAAAAGGGTTAATCAAATTGATTCAAGTTCCCACTGAAAATCAATTGGCTGATTTATTCACCAAGGCATTTGAACCTAGTAGGTTTGAATTCCTATTTCAATCAATTCGTATGATTAACCTTGAATAAAATCAAACAAAACATAAAATACAATTTAAAATTTTTAGAAAATTACAAAAAGAAGTCAATTTTGATGAAGAAAAAGATCTACATACCGTGGGAAATGATATAATTAAGTCGTTATATCATTCACTATGCTTAATTCAAAATTTATAAGACTAACATGACTTACCTGATAATGGGTAGGCTCAACTTAGAAGAGAAGATATATGCTGTGATGAATTAAAATCTTATTTAATGGTAAAACACTCATCTCAGAGTACATGTATTTATTGGCTTATCTAAGTGGATGTGTGTAGTAACCTAAACACACCAAGTGTAACACCCGGTTATTCTATTAAAGTAAATAAAAGAAGGAAACATCAATAAACCCAAGTTGAGGGGTTAAAAATTTAAAAGGGGACCAAAGTACAAAAAAGTTGGTGTAAAGGTGGGCATGACCGCCCACCCTCTTTTCACATCACTTTTCATTCGGTTCGAGAGAGAGGGAGAGCAGAAAACTTTTGGTTGAAGAGGAAGAAGAAGAAGAGGCTGAATTAAAGGTAAGAATTCAAAGTTTCTAAGTGTTCATGTTGGGTTTTGTCTCGGTTATATGCTTATGTGTTTGTGTGTTTGTTCGTATGTGTGTTCGTGTGTGTGTTTGGTGGGTTTTAGGTGTTTGAACTCATTTGCATACGGGTTAGGAGGAAGATACACCCAAAGTTGCACCAGGTGAGTTTCTAGACCCCGGTTTTACTTGTTTTAAACTCTTCTTCGAGGCTGAAAATGTATTAAAATGGTTTTTATTATGTTTATGTATGTATACCCGTATGTATTATGCATGTTTGATGATAATTCTTAGATGCTTATAGGTTGTTCATGTTTAGAATAGTCTTGGTAAGCTTAGAACAAATAGGCTTGATGTTTGGGTTCGAAAATATCCTAGAAACATGTTGAGCAGAAGGTTCATGCGCCTAAATAAGGCTCATGCGCCTGGAAATGCCTTAGAAATGTTTTAAGTGTAACTCATGCGTCTGAACAGTGGTTCATGTGCCTAGAATATTAGTCAGATGACTAAGTGTAGGGCCATGCGCCCCAATAGTGTCCATGCGACCGAATGGCCCATGCGCCTAAGTATCCATACGTCTGAATGGCCCATGTGCCTAAGTATCCATACGTTTGAATAGCCCATGCGCCTGAATAGTTCATGCACCTAAGTGTTAAAGCGGTTAAGTGTTGGCTGATGCGCCTACATAGTGATGAAGCGCTCAAATAGTGGTGAAGCGCCCAAACAGGGCTCATGCGCCCAAATAGTATTGGTGCGCCTAAACACTTAGAATTTATTACAAAATTTTTGGGAGTCTGTGCTATTAGGGTTTTAACCAAGGTTTTACTAGGACTTATTAATACTTAGTTTCATGCATGATTATGACTGTTTTATGATTGTTCCCTATTATTATTATTACTATTAGTGTATGACTTTACGTGGTGTGTTTATTATCGTAACGTAAAGTATTACTAATAATAATAAAGCGAAAGATCAATGAAGAAGAGAAGTGGAACTTAAATAAAATGTTAACAAGTCTTGCAAGCTTATAGGAGGTGCACGACCATGTTGTCGTTAGCTCAACTGTGATGCGGGTTAGCTACCCTATTATGCACACGGGGCCAGTCAATTGAGATTGGCGGACCTTTGCAGCGTACCTTAAGTGACTGGGCCGGCCTTGTATACAGTAATCAGAGCCCATTAAGGGACCAGAGGGCCCATCACCAGTTTCCCCCGCGCATATAGTTTAGGGTATTGCTCATTGGTCCACATAGATAGTGAAAGATAAAGATAAAAGAGTACAGAATAAACAAGGCATACAGTAAAGAGAAGAAGCATTATCTGGTTGTATAGTTAATGCGTGCTCACATATAAAAAAATTAAATTTCATAAAAAGAGTATTTTCATATGTATACCTTACAGAAAACATTTTATTACTTTTAAAACTAGAACTCACTCAGCAACGCTGATTTTTATACATTTTCAATTGGCAGGTAAACATTGCTGAGGATGGCACGAGGGTGAAGCTATTCGGCAGGAAAAGACTGACATCCATTCATACTTGTTATTGTTGTTGTTTTATAATGCAATTAAACAATTCTTTTGTATTCGGTTAAACAATAGTGTATTGCTCAACAACAATGTTTTTAATGAAATGAATAGCTTTTGTTAAAATAATTTCGTTGCTTAAGCTTGTAAATTTATAATGTTTAATGTATATAATGCTGTGAATGACCAACTGTGAGGTCTCTGGGAACGGGGCTTACAAGTTGGTATCAGAGCCAAAGTTTAAGAGAATTGGGTTAAATAATTTTTAAAAAAACTAAACTTAAACTGAAAATGGGACAACTAGAGGGATGTCAGCCTGAGTAGCTACATGCCATCAGGTATTTTCTTTAATATTAATCGACATTATGTGCGCATGCTATTTGATTTATGTGCTCTTAGTAGATTTAGATACTGATTAAGTCAGGAATGCTTGGGGTATGAAGAGTAAAGTAAGTGGCTAATCACAACTGGCCACTATAATTAAGGACTTATTATACTTGACATAAACTGAGTTATTACCTTGAATGACCGCGTTAGTGTTTGAATCTTATAGTGTGTTAGAGGATGGCTAGACAGAAATCTTCCCAGACTCCTAGAGGTAGAGGCCGTCCACATGTGACTAAGAGTAGTGCTAAGGCTCTTGAGACAACCCATGAGAACCCTGAGGCTCATGGCCTGAGCGAAGAGAATGAGAATGCTAGCTTGAATGCCTCAGCTAGGGAGGCGATTGCCGATGAAGTACACCAGGTCATGTAGATAGTCTTACCGTCTGTGGTGACTGAAGTCATCAGGGCTGTGAGAAGCGAGGGAAAGAAGGAGAAGGAGACTAGAAAGGGATCAACGGGCAAGGGAAACAAAAGGGAGGAGGAACAACCGGAGCCTGAGACTGTGTTTTCCGATAAGGAGGAGGATGATGTAGTGGGGGTAGCGACCAGAGGGTGCATTTATGGGGCGTTCCAAAGGTGTAAGCCCCCGACTTTTGATGGCAATGGCAATGCTGCTGCCGCTCACCGCTAGGTGAGGGAGATAGAGGCAGTCTTGGAAATCAGTGAGTGCCACAAGAACCAGAAGGTGAAGTTCGCAACTCACTCTTTCGTTGATTCAACACTGTGTTTGTGAGACAATATTGTCCAAGCTGAGGGTCCAGAGCCATCGGGAAAATGCGATGGAAGGAGTTTAAGCAGTTGGTGATCGAGGAATTCTGTCCTCACAGGGAACTTGATAAAATCGAGATGGAGTTCTTGCAACTTGAAGTGGGAACCATGACCCACCAGCAGTACACCACTAAATTCAACGAGATGGCGAGGGTGGTGTCGGATCAGGTGATGCTGGTGTCAAGAAAGATCAAGAGGTACATCCAGGGACTGTCGGCTGACATTCGCAAGCACCTGATTGCTGCTCAGCCAGGTAATGATGATCGAGAGGAAACTGTGGAGGAGGTGAAGAAGATGAGTGGGGATGGTAAGAACTAGAATTGGAAGAGGTTTGGACGTGGTGGTTTCACTCCAAACAACAAGAAGATGGAGGTGGATGACTGTGGGGTGTCATCAAGATCAGGGCTTAAAAAGTGTGGCAGATGTGGAAGGGAGCATACCGATGAGTGCAGGATGGGAATGAATGTATGCTTCAGGTGTGGCAAGCCTGGCCACATCGCTAGAGACTGTAGGGCGCTGAAGTGCTATAACTGTGGCGGGGAGGGCCACGCGACCAAAGACTGTAAGAAGCCGAGGGCGGAGAGCTTTGGAGCGCAGAAGAAGCCGGAGGAAAGAGGGCAGAGGGAAAGTGCTAGAGCTTACACCATGACCCGGAGGAAGCCAGAGCTGATCCCGATGTCGTGTCAGGTATGTTTCTAGTAAACTAAACTTGTGCCTCTGTATTGTTTGATTCCGATGCTAGTAGGAGTTTTATTTCCACTACTTTCTGTGCTAAGTTGCCTATTAGTAGTAGAAATGTCAGTGAACCATTCCATGTAGAAACCACTATTGGTAAGTCCACTAGAATTACTGATGTGATAGAGGACTGTGCTATAGTACTGAAAGGTCATAGGTTTGCTACTAGGTTACACGTGATGCGCCTAGGTGGATTTGATGTAGTACTAGGGATGGACTGGTTAGCAAACTATGAAGCAAACATCATATGTCGCAAGAAGATGATTCGATTAGTTGCGCCCGATGGGAGTTTGGTTACGATTTATGGAGATCGCGTTACTACGATCCCGAAGGTGATTTCGATGGCGGTGGCGGGGAAGTGCATGAAACATGGATGTAGTGCCTACTTGGCATATGTAAAAGATGTGGATGCGTCGGTACCGTAATTATCTGAGGTATCAGTGGTGTTCGACTTTCCGGACGTATTCCCGGAAGACTTAGCCGGCGTGCCACCGGATTGTGAGATTGAATTCCAAATTGATTTGATACCCGGTGCTCAACCCGTTGCCAAAGAACCATATCGGTTAGCTCCGACTGAGATGAAGGAACTCATGAGCCAATTGCAGGAGTTAATGAATAAGGGATTCATTCGACCGAGTATCTCTCCGTGGGGTGCTCCGGTGTTGTTTGTAAAGAAAAAGGACGGAAGTATGCGAATGTGCATTGACTATCGAGAGCTGAACAAGGTGATGGTGAAGAATCGGTACCCGTTACCAAGGATTGATGACTTGATCGACCAGCTCCAAGGTGCCAGTTGGTACTCAAGGATAGATCTACGATCTGGCTACTATCAATTGAAGGTGAAGGAACAAGATATTCCTAAGACAGCTTTCTGTACGCGTTATGGATACTACGAGTTCCTCGTTATGTCTTTTAGTCTAACTAACACGCCAGTTGCCTTTATGGATTTGATGAATCGAGTGTACCGGCCGATGTTGGATAGATCCGTGATTGTGTTCATTGATGATATCCTGATCTACTCAAAGAGCGAAGAAGAGCATGCCGGTCACATTCGGGAGGTGTTGGAGACATTAAGAAAGGAGAAGTTGTATGCCAAATTCTCCAAGTGCGCGTTTTGGTTGTGCGAAGTTCAATTCTTAGGTCATGTGGTGAATCCTGATGGAATCATGGTGGACCCGACAAAGGTGGAGGCGGTTATTCAATGGAAGTCACCGAAGACGCCATCCGAGATTCGTAGCTTATTGGGTTTGGCGAGCTACTACAGAAGATTTATCCAAGACTTTTCCAAGATTGTTTCTCCACTAACCAAGTTGACCTGAAAGGATGTAAAGTTTATATGGGGTCAAGCTCAAGAGAAGGCGTTCGATGAACTGAAGGTGAGGTTGACTCAAGCTCCGGTTCTGTCATTACCCGATGGAAGTGAAGATCTGGTGGTTTATTCTGATGCTTCCTACTTGGGGTTAGGGTGCGTGTTAATGTAGAGAGGAAGGCTATAGCCTATGCATCCCGATAGTTGAAGGTTCATGAGGTCAATTACCCTACTCATGGCTTGGAGCTAGCAGCCATGGTCTTTGCACTAAAGATTTGGAGGCACTATCTGTACGGGACGAAGTGCATCATTTTCACCGACCACAAGAGCTTGAAGTACTTCTTCAAGCAAAAAGATCTGAACATGAGGCAGAGAAGATGGTTGGAGCTCATAAAAGATTATGTTTGCGAGATCCATTACCATCCGGGCAAGGCTAACGTGGTGGCTGATGCCCTTAGTCGGAAAGAGAGGCCCAAGCTGATTCGGGTGAAAGCATATCAGCTGATCATGACCTCTGATGTGATGAAGCAAGTCAAAGAGTTTCAAGATGAGGCACTGAAGGAAGATCATCTTAACTCTGAGAGGATGAGAGGTCTGGTTAGGGAATTGGGTGAAAACACACTTGGTGTTAAAACTCGATTTGGACGGGTGTGGATTCCTCGTTTTGGGGATCTACGGGTGAAGATTATGGATGAACCTCACAAGACTCGATACTCCATTCATCCTGGTCCCACGAAAATGTATCAAGATATGAAGAAAGATTATTGGTGGCCGGGTATGAAGCGCGATGTGGTAGGGTATGTGAGTAAGTGCCTTACTTGCTTACAGGTGAAGGCCGAACATCATAAGCCGTATGAGAAGATTCAACCTTTGGATATACCGGAATGGAAGTGGGAGCACATCACCATGGATTTCATTACGAAGCTGCCGCGTACTCCGAAAGGGTACGATGCCATATGGGTGATTGTTGATCGTCTGACGAAGAGTGCTCACTTTCTACCAATCCACGAGACATATTCATATGAGAGGTTGGCTGACCTATTCATCAGGGAAAGTGTAACTCGTCATGGTGTTCCGGTATCTATTGTGTCTGATCGCGACACCCGGTTTACATCTAAATTTTGGAAGAAGTTCCATGAAGCCATGGGGACGAGGTTACATATTAGCATGGCTTATCATCCCCAAACTAATGGTCAGTCAGAAAAGACCATTCAGTCATTGGAAGACATGCTTCGGGCATGTGTGATTGATTTTGGGGGAAGTTGGGATGACCACCTACCGTTAGCCAAATTCTCCTACAACAACAGCTATCATGCCAGCATTGGTATGCCACCCTATGAGATGCTATACGGTAGGAGATGCAGAACACCCATTTGTTGGGGTGATATTGGTCAGAAGGAATTGGGGAGCGTCAAGGTAATCGAGGCTACGACTGAGAAGCTTGAGAAGTTTAAAGCCTTCATGAAGGCAGCCAAAGATAGACAGAAGTCGTATGCTAATAAACGACGCAGACCGATTGAGTTCTAGGTGGGTGAACGGGTTATGTTGAAGGTCTCACCTTGGAAGGGTATTATCCGATTCAGGAAGTGGGGCAAGTTGAGCCCAAGGTATATAGGCCCTTTTCGAATCATTGCTCGAGTAGGAGAGGTGGCCTATAGATTGGAGTTACTAGATGAGTTAAGTGGAATTCACCCGACATTCCATGTGTCTCATCTGAGAAAGTGCTTAGCTGATGAAGACATGATTATCCCACTGGAGGATATCAAAGTAGACGAAAGGCTCAATTATGTGGAGCAACCAGTGGCAATCATCGATAGAAAAGAGAAGATGCTAAGAAATAAAGTGGTTCCTCTTGTGCGTGTACAGTGGAAGCACATGAAGGGATCCGAATCTACATGGGAGGCTGAGTAGGAGATGAGGCAGCATTACCCTCGTCTGTTTGAGGAATAACAGGTTTCGGGGATGAAACCTATATAAGGGGGTGGACTTGTAACACCCGGTTATTCTGTTAAACTAAATAAAAGAAAGAAACATCAGTAAACCCAAGTTGAGGGGTTAAAATGTAAAAAGGGACCAAAGTACAAAAAGTTGGTATAAAGGTGGGCATGGCCGCCCACCCTCTTTTCACATCACTTTTCATTCGGTTCGAGAGAGAGGGAGAGCAAAAAAATTTCGGTTGAAGAGGAAGAAGAAGAAGAGGCTGAATTCCAGGTAAGAATTCAAAGTTTCTAAGTGTTCATGTTGGGTTTTGTCTCGATTATATGCTTATGTGTTTGTGTGTATGTTTGTGTGTGTGTTCGTGTGTGTGTTTGGTGGGTTTTAGGTGTTTGAACTCATTTGCATATGGGTTAGGTGGAAGATACACCCAAAGTTGCACTAGGTGAGTTTCTAGACCCCGGTTTTACTTGTTTTAAACTCTTCTTTGGGGCTGAAAATGTATTAAAACGGTTTTTATTATGTTTATGTATGTATACCCGTATGTATTATGCATGTTTGATGATGATTCTTAGATGCTTATAGGTTTTTCATGTTTAGAATAGCCTTGGTAAGCTTAGAACAAATAGGCTTGATGTTTGGGTTCGAAAATATCCTAGAAACATGTGAGCAGAAGGTTCATGCGTCTAAATAAGGTTCATGCGCCTGGAAATGCCTTAGAAGTGTTTTAAGTGTGACTCATGCGCCTGAACAGTGGTTCATGCGCCTAGAATATTAGTCAGACGACTAAGTGTAGGGCCATGCGCCCCAATAGTGTCCATGCGACCGAATGGCCCATGCGCCTAAGTATCCATACGTCTGAATGGCCCATGTGCCTAAGTATCCATACATTTGAATAGCCCATGCGCTGAATAGTTGATGCACCTAAGTGTTAAAGTGGTTAAGTGTTGGCTGATGCGCCTGCATAGTGATGAAGCGCCCAAACAGGGCTCATGCACCCAAATAGTATTGGTGTGCCTAAACACTTAGAATTTATTATGAAATTTTTGGGAGTCTATGCTATTAGGGTTTTGACCAAGGTTTGACTAGGGCTTATTAATGCTTAGTTTCATGCATGATTATGACTGTTTTATGATTGTTCCGTTTAATTATTATTACTATTAGTGTATGACTTACGTGGTGTGTTTACTATCGTAACGTAAAGTATTACTAATAATAATAAAGTGAAAGAGCAATGAAGAAGAGAAGTGGAACTTGAATAAAATGTTAACAAGTCTTGCAAGCTTATAGGAGGTGCATGACCATGTCGTTGTTAGCTCAATTGTGATGCGGGTTAGCTACCCTATTATGCACACGGGGCCAGTCAATTGAGATTGGCGGACCTTTGCAGCATACCCTAGGTGACTGGGCCGGCCTTGTATACAGTAATCAGAGCCCATTGAGGGACCAGAGGGCCCATCACCAGTTTCCCCCGCGCATATAGTTTAGGGTATTGCTCATTGGTCCACATAGATAGTGAAAGATAAAGATAAAAGAGTACATAATAAACAAGGCATACAGTAAAGAGAAGAAGCATTATCTGGTTGTATAGTTAATGCGTGCTCACATATAAAAAAATGAAATTTCGTAAAAAGAGTATTTTCATATGTATACCTTACAGAAAGCATTTTTTTACTTTTAAAACTAGAACTCACTCAGCAACGCTGACTTTTATACATTTTCAATTGGCAGGTAAACATTGCTAAGGATGGCACGAGGGTGAAGCTACTCGACAGGAAAAGATTGACATCCATTCATACTTGTTATTGTTGTTGTTTATAATGCAATTAAACAATTCTTTTGTATTCGGTTAAACAATAGTGTATTGCTCAACAACAATGTTTTTAATGAAATGAATGGCTTTTGTTAAAATAATTTCGTTGCTTAAGCTTGTAAATTTATAATGTTTAATGTATATAATGTGTGAATGACCAACTGTGAGCTCTCCGGGAACGGGGCCTTACACCAAGTAATGATCTTTATGAATCTCTTTCACCTACATCAAGTTTCATCTCTCTTTTGCTAAGCAAAGACCTTAAGAAACAAGCACATAGTGCAGATGTATTGATCCAAAAGATTCCCAATGAGGAACCCATCCAAATTGGATGAATCTACAAAAATAATACATTCCTTGTGAATGAGCAAAAGAATCCAATCATGGATCTCCTTCCAAACTGAAGTGAAAAAAATCCCAATGTTGATCAAATCATGAAAAGGATCAAAGTAAAAGAATACGAATGAGGATCTGTGAAAATGAGATCTCATAACTTAAGTGACCTGGTAAATCAAGTTGTGAAACAGTTCTACCATACATTACATGAGGATGGCTGATCATTCCAAGTTGTGAGGTACATGTTGAATAATCAAACAAACCAAAACATGATAAATATCATATGCATTAAAATATTAACTAGGTATGAGTTTAAGAGGACAAACATACCTTCAATCAATAAGTTCATAAACATGTCCATTTTATTACAAAAGAATGCACATGTGTAATGTAAGATTGATATGATCCCAACAAAAGGTATACTTCTCTTCATCCTTAGAAAAAGTCCAAAAATAATTTATATTCAAAAGTTTTAAATCTTTAAAGTTTCTATCTAGGTATGAATATAAACTTTAGGGGGAGTAAATTTTAAAATTTTGATCAGTTTGTATAGATATTTACTTTCTTAAATTACTTTCTTAAAACTTCAAAACAAATCAAAAAGGAACTATATGTATTGGTGCAAAAGTTATGCTATTGTATCTCAGCTTATGCAGATTCATGAACGCATAATAAGTCCAAGATCAGTCAAACAATAGGAAACTGGTATCATCTCTGATATACAAGTCAATCCAAGCAAGAATTGACAACCCTAACAACTTTATAAGACACAAGTCAATCAAAGACAGTTCTTCATAACAAGAAAGAAAAATCAAAAAGAATAATATCTCTGGAGAAACATTAAGTTTTGACTAAGTTCAAAATTTAATGCTGGTAAATGCATTGGTTATGTGAGTGAAGGTAACCCATGCATATAACCAATGCGGGTAAAGGTTTATGTCATTTAAAACAAAGTGAAACTAATGTGGACAAGAAAACTCTTCCGCATTTGTGTCAAAGAAGTATACATAAAAGTTTGATGCTAAAAACCTATGGGGACAAAAGTGTTCTACCGCATTTGTTAATGTGGAACACCTTTGCATTGCCGTATTTCTTTTTACTCATCCGCATTTCTTGAATATGGTTGACATCAACGCTTCATGTGTATCAAAATGAATAAACCAAGTTGCAGGACTGGTGAAGGGTGGTCACTTACAACACAACAACACAAAGAGGAGATTAACTTGACTAATCAAACAGTGAGACTGGATTAACCACAAGAGATGATACAAAGAACACAAGTAAATAAGAGAAAGAACAAGATAGAAAAATACACAAGGAGATGTTTTCAAGATTGCAGTATTGACTTCTCAAGTTCTTTTACAAGTGTTACAAAGCATAAAGGAAAGTTACAAGTACTTGAGATACATATACTACATCCTACAGCCGGCCATACTTTGAAGGCCAACCCGATACAATTGACTTGACACAACACAAAATCAATTGTAGAGTCAAAAGGTAGATTGCCTTTTGACTTATGACTATGACATGCCATAGCTCACATCCTAATATTACAAAAGTATAAAGTACATGAAGTAGAAAGTTATAGACTCAAGACCTCAATGTACAATTACTTAAAGCATGGACCTTTTCACCAACTCATGCAAGTTGGCGACTTTACAGAGTTGCAGCGGAAAGGTTCAGGTGTTGGTTCTCTATGGGTTAACCTTGGCCTTGATATGCAAATGGTTATGGAGGTTCATAAGAGAAAATGATAGTCTTTGGGCTAGAGTAATTCAAGCTTGTCATCTTGTAAGGAATAGCAACCAAAAATTTCTCAAAACAAATCTATTTATGGTTTTTGAAAAAGCATTTTTAATCTTTTAGTGGCTTTCAAAATATGAACCTAGATTTGATATACTTTTTAAAAGGGATAGTAAACTCACTATTTTTTCCTACAAAGGAAATGTGGCAACGAATCAAATATATCACTCCCTATTGAAAGTTGTAATTTCCGATGGACAAATTGAGTCGCAAATAAGGGGAATTTTTTCAGGGTGAACTGCATCTATTGATAGAATTCCCACAAAAAACTCTCTAGTAAGATGAAATATTATCCGGAATGACACATGTGGAGTTAGTAATTTCCATGTGGAAGACCCAGACCACATCCTCTTAAAATGTCAACTCGTGGCTTTGGAACTTGATTACTAATTGATGCAAATCCCTATCTTGTTATTTTGGGTGAAATCTTGTGTAATTTGTATTTTAATTTTTACATTCTCATTGAATGTTACCTTTCTAGCATCTTGCTAGTCTTTATTTTAAATATATTTCCAACTATTAAAAAAAATTAACTCTCCACTACATGCGGAGGGGCATCTTTTTTATGGATTAAACATAATTAGATATTAACCATTGATCGTGTTTGATCAATTGTTGTGATTGATTTTCTTGGTTGCTGCTATAAAACCTAGTTTTCTTATGAACATATCCTACCTTTGCATTTTTAGCAAAAAACTAAAATATGAAATTATTTTCCTTTAACCAAACTAGCCAGCCAAGAACATAAGATAAGTTATTGTATACAACAGGAAATAGTTGTTTAAGATGGATGTGTGTATGTATACTTTGATGCTGCAGTTAGTTGAAGTAAATGGTATTGGTAGTGCTCATACAAGATGCATGTTCCTCTCCATTTCTCTTATCAAGAAATTGCATGCGAGCAAAGCCGCCCCAACTACAAGTTCCACCTGGAACAACAACAACAAACAGATATCATTGAAAGAAACAAAAAACTGCCTTGATCCCACATAAATGAATTCAAAGTCTTAAACAGTTAACAACCCAAATCAGTTATTTTAGACAACTGACCAACCATTAGTCAAATAGGGAAAGCACCAAGGTAGGTCTTCACAAGACAGTCAACAAACCTTTGCCCTGTATCCCACTTTTGGTTAGAAACTAGAACACCACCAACCAACACAATTGGAAATTGATAGCAATCATCTGTAGTCAATTATAAAGCTGTTTAAAACAACCTTTGTATTCTATTAAATATTGTAATATAAAGTTAAAACAAATCAGCAAATCACATATGTTATATACATAGCTAGTTTATTACTAATGAGTTAATGGGTAAAACCAATCAGCATTCTATTATGATAATGACCATCCCTTTCTTCATGAGATGATCAGGATCACTTAGACTCTCAAAATGTCTTCTCATGTCAAAGAGATCTTGTAGAGGCAGATTGAACATGTCCTGCCATGTGTAGACATCCTCAATGCCTTGATCTCTAATGACATGCCATCTTTCCAAATTTGTAGTGTATGTCCAGGACAAGATGGGTCTTTCTAATACTAGAGGAGCTGCTTGATTAGGAGTTGATGTAGCATCCTTTGGCCACACATCCTCAGGATGTTCTAACTCATCCTAAGGTTCAGAAAAGGATATATCTTTCTTCTTCTTTGGCTTTGTCTTTGAAGCCATCCTTTTCTTTCTCTTTGTTCCTTTTAACTGAGAAGACTGGCCTGCAACACCTGATTGATCTTCTTTGTCTTTCTCAGTTGGGTCTTCTTCTCTCACAGGTTCAGAAAGAAAGGGATGATAGGATCAATTGAGCTAATCTGGGATGATATATGAACACAGTTCAAAGAAAACACATACAAAGTAATCGAATTCAAACAAGATATTAACAAAATTCACAGTTTCATTAATATCAAGCAAAGACAATTACAAGTAATGAGCAGTAGTTCATTCTCTCTATCACAAGCTCTTACTAAATAACAGTCTAAGCTATTTATAATGAAACACAAAGGAACTAACAATTACAAAAATAGTCCCTATACTATTACAAATATCAAAAAGACACATAAAGACAACATGTTAATCTTTCTAGAGTCCTAACAATACTCCCCCTAAGATTTACATGGTCTTCAGTCTTTAAAATCTTCAATCTTTTCTTCTTTCTTTATCTCCTTCAGCTTTATCTTCAACATCAATCTTCTATCTTCAATCATTTTCACTCAAAGAAGTCTCTGGTTCTTCTTTTATCTTGAACATTGGCTTCTTTTTGTACATCTCTTGTTCTTTCAAAGCATTTATAATAGCAGACTTGAATTTGCTTGCAAGAATGCCTTGTTCTGGTTTAGCTTCATTTGTCTTTATCTCCATCTTGGTCATTCTTTCCAACGTGTCTTTTGATAAGCAAGTGATGTCAATGTTTTCATATAACTCAATAGGGTTTGGACTTTCCTTTGAGTATACTTCTAAGACACCTTCCTTGAGATTCTCATAAATTCAATATCCTTGATATCTTTCTTCACAATGTTTGCATAAGCAAGAGCTTTTCTCAATGATATTCTTTCCATAGCTGCACTCATTACATTGATTATGGAAATGAAATATTTCTTGTCTTGTTCTGCAACATCCGGATATACTTCTCAAACTTTTATGCAGACAAAAATGAAATATAACTTGGATGTAATAGTTTGAGTTCGAAAGCACCAAAAAAAGTAATCATGTCTTCATCCCACTCTTCAAGATTTCGAACCAGTTTAAGTTCAAACATCTTAGTGTTATAAAACCACCTGAGAATTGGTTTTGATTTCTGGTTACCTTCAATCACTTTCAAACCAGGAGTTGTTACCTTTTCAAAGTACTTATCATAAAATTCAATCATAAAGTGTTCATCTTCAAATTGTACTCCTTTGAGCCTTTTGTTTTTCTTTAGAGTAGCAAAGTACTCTTTATCTTCTTGATCGCATCTAGTTTGAAGAAAATTACTTGATCGATCCATACCTTTTCTCAGTAATTCTACCATCATTTTACCACATTTGAAATCTGTTGGATTGATCATAGGTAATCTATTCAACTCCTTCAAATCTTGCACATGAAGCTTAATGATGCTAGAGTAAAAGTGATATACGTCACAAATTGCATTTACTCTTTTTATCAAGAAAGCATCAAAGATCTCATCGTACTTCCATGCAATTATTTTTACTTGATTTGTAAAATCCGGAGCAATCATACCATTCAACAATTCAGCACCTGATTGTCCTTTCTGCAATACGTTTCTTACTAAATCACCTGTGGATCTAGCATTATCAAAAATCTGAATTTGATCAGATGATGCTTTGTACGCTTGCTTTTCTGTACTTGAAAACATTTTAGTAAATTCATTTGTACTTTCATAAGCATCTGAGTTTCTTGCCATTTGTTTGATTTCTTGAGGTTTTAGCACTCTTGTTCTTTTTGTGATCTCTAAATATTGAGGATTGTCTATATGAAGAATAATCATCTTCTTCGTTTGTTTTTCTGTCTCTTGGAAGCTTCTGACCAGATTTCTTAATGATACATATTGTAGTCTTTTCAATTTTCTCCACGGATAGTTTCTAGCTTGCAACCATGATCTTAAAGCTGGGAATACTCATACTATCCGGATCAGGATGGTGAAGCTCTGAGCTTGGTAATTCTTCCACATTAATACTTTCTTTTTCTCTATTCCATTAACCATGTTCTATCATAATTTCATTTGGATCAATTGGTGCGACTGACTCAGCTACAATACACTTCTCATATTCATCATTGATTTGAGAAACTATCAGTCCATCCAAAAATACTCTCTTATACTTCATCCTCACAAGATAATTATATCTTTCTTCAAAATCTTGTGGTACTTCTTCTTGATCTTGAAATTGTTCTTGTGAAGAGAAATTAGCTACAAATTGTGCTTCATCATATCTTCATCATTCAATACTTCATCATACCAATCATCATTGTACATTTCTTCAATATCTACTAAAGCCTCGATTTGTTCATGAGTGGTTTGCTCTTTAACATTTTCTTCAATTCTTGAGCTTTTGAAACTGACTCAGATATACTTTCATATTCAATATCATCAAGTTTTCTTTTTCCTTTATCCATTACAGGATTTTCTTCAACAACATTCATTTCAGCACTAATCATTTGTTTAGGTGATATGGGCTTTTGCACTTCTTTTGACTTTAACAACTCTTCTTTCAGTTTTTCATTTTCCTCTATCAGTTACTTGAATTTTTTGTTCAAGTATATCATAATCTTTTGTTCAAACGCCCAAATAGCAGTCAAACGCCTATGTCAATCATCGAATGTTAATCAAAATCTGCTGATGAGAATCATTCACTTACATTTATCAACTCAAATACTATCTAAGACCAACACAATTTGTTTCAAACAACGAAAACTGCTTGATTGATGGAAACCGAGTGTCGATAATTCAGAGACTTTGTTTTTCAGAGGAATTTTTGAGTATAAATGAGAAAACAAGTGTAAGTGTTCTATTATATCAAGTGAAATTTTAGACGCATTAGCACTGTTTGTGCGTATGAAACCCTAAAATTCACAAATTAATGAGACACATGAACACTGTTTGGTCGTATTAACTTAGACGCATGAGAACTGTTCAACAGCATGAGCACTGTACAGACGCATAAGCACTGTTTAGGCGCTTTTGCACTAATTCGGCGCTTTTGAACTGTTCAGCCGTCTGAAGTTCCTGAAACATCCAACACAACTTTCAACACTGTGTAGACGCATGAGACATTCAAAACGACTAACACTTGTATAAAATCAAACTCATTCACTGTTTAGGCGTATGGGATTAATGAAACGCCCAAACACGGTTAAACTTTATGGACTTATTGCAACTGTATAGGCGCATGGAATAGAAAAACGCCCAAACACAACTTCCTGAAAGTTCACCATGCTCCTATTTAGATGTATGAAGACTATTTAGGCGCATGAGTTGACTTTCATGAGTCTTACACTTGTGTTTTTCACACTTCTTCACCTGCACACTGTTTAAACATATTAGTAATATTTCATACTAATATTTAAACATTTTAAGCGTAAATTTGAATTTTCCAAAATTTTCATTTTAGTCACTCAAATTTGAACTTTTTACATTTTTCACACTCAAAATTAATTTTCAACAATTTCAATTTTTTTCACTTGATGTTTAACTTTTGAAATTTTTCTTTCTTTTCTTTCCCTTCATTTTAGACTCAAAACATAATCAAATCTCTATTTCTCAACTTTGAGAGAAGCATTTCCACTTGCAATTTTATATAGGTTCATATTATCATTTTCAAAAGTTTCATGATCACACTCACATGTACTTTGAACATATAGCATCATCCATTCAATTCAACTTTATTTGATCTTTATTTCTGAGAAAAACTCTTTCATTTATTACTCCCCCTAAACTTTTAAGTTGAAACAACTTATAAGTTTCCTAAGATAGCATAATAAGATCACACAACTCATTGTGACATTGCCTTCACACACTGAAAACATGCATAAAATCAAAATGAAAGCAGAAACAAAATCTAATATCAACAAGAATTAATGTCTGCAGTGAGATCATATCAATGAAGATCAGCACATTAAAATAAAAAATTTTGGATAGTCATAGACAGTGAATAATTTCTAATCAAGTGTGTTCCAGGTCAGTGATATCACAGCAAAGGAGACACAAGATCTAAGGACAGACAATGAGTGTTTTTGAAATAATATCAGCTCACTTACTTTTTCAATTCTTGGATTGATTAGGTTATATGTAGAGAACTCAACTATCATCAAGACAGGCAAGCAAGAACACATACTCAACTTATTACCTGAAACATATGTGTAATCAGAGCTCATGTTACTTAAATGAATAGAGAATGATCATGGATAACCATTTGATCATCTCTAACTATCCATTTGAATATATTGTGCACATTGGCATCTTTTGCATCAAAGAGAATATCCAGGTATGTAATGACTTAAACAAAGGATATCTCAGCACTTCAGGTTTATGATGACTCATAACAAAGAAGTGAAATGATGCTTGTAACATATCTCATGATTAATTACATCACCATCAGGTGTGAGTGGTGTTACTCAACAAACAGTCAATCTGATAAGTCAAAACATCTCAAAAGTACTCAGATGAATACATATTTAATGTAATCTCAAGAATTTACTGTTTCAGTATAATAACATGATAGTGTCTACACATCATATCTGATCATGTTAGACTTTATTAATGAGTGAAATATGCAACTGATCTCACTAATGTACTATTATTTCTCACATATTGCAAAACAAATTCTTTTCAAAAACAATGAACTAACAATAGAAAAAGACTCTATTTTTGGATTTTGTTATATATGCTTTTGTATTTGGTTTTTCTAAGAAAAAGAAAACACACACACACAAAAGAAAAACAGGCAATTAACATTGAGAGTATCACTTATGATAGTCTTTTGATTTAGGGAGTTCACATGTGATTAATAAGACCAATTGATTCTACTAAGTACTCAAACCGTCCTGGTAGGAAGGCTTTAGTAAATAGATCTGCCAACTGTTTTTCTGTTGTAATTTGAATCAAAATGATCAACCCTTTTTCAGAGTTATCTCTGAGAAAATTACATCGAATTTTGATATGTTTTGTTTTTGAATGTTGAACAGGATTAGCTGTAATGAACATAGCTGCAGTGTTATTAATGTAAATAGGTGTTTTAAGAAAATTGAACCCATAATCCAGTAGTTGATTTTGCAACCAGAGGATTTGAGAACATCCTACTGATGCAGTAATGTACTCAGCTTCTGCAGTTGAAACAGAGACATTTGTTTGTTTCTTACATTGCCAGGAGACTAATCTGGGACCGAGAAATTGACATCCACCCAAAGTAGATTTTCTATCTTGACAACAAGAACCATAATCACTATCTGTATATCCATGTAATTCAAAGTTACCCTCGTAAGGATACCAAAGCCCTAAGGCTGGTTTACCTTTGAGATACCTAAATATTCTTTTGACAGCAATTAATGTGATTCTTTCGGGTCTAATTGATACCTGGCACAAACACAAACAGCATACATAATGTCTGGTCTAGATGCAGTAAGATACATCAAAGAACCAATCATTGATCTGTATAATGTTGGTCAATAGATTTTCCTTTTGGATCAGGTTCAATCTTGGTGTTAACATCTGATGGCGTTTGTATGGACCGACAGTCTTGCAACTTAAATTTCTTCAAGAGTTTGTCAACAAACTTCTCTTGATTGATGAAAATTCCATCATCAGTTTGCTTGACTTGAAGTCCAAGAAAGAAATTAATCTCTCCCATAGAACTCATTTGGAACCGAGATTTCATGATTTCTTCAAATTCATTGCACAATTTTGAACTGGTAGAACCAAATATGATATCATCAACATACACTTGTACACATAATAGATCATCATTATCCTTCTTTATGAATAAAGTTGGATCAATTTTCCCTCTTGTGTATCCATGTTGGATTAAGTGTTATGATAATGTCTCATACTAAATTCTAGGGGCTTGATAAAGTCCATATAAAGATTTGCTCAGCTTATACACTCGAAGTGGAAATTCTGCATCCTCAAAGCCTGGAGGTTGCTTCACAAACACATCATCAGTGATAGGACCATATAAAAATGCACCCTTTACGTCAATTTGATACACCTTAAATTTCATGAATGAAGCATAAGCCTAGAAAACTCGAATGGATTCAAGTCTTGCAACTGGTGCAAACACTTCGTCATAATCTATCCCTTCTTCCTGTGTGTATCCTTGTGCAACAAGTCTTGCTTTGTTCCTTATTACCATACCACGATCATCAGTCTTATTTCTAAACAACCATTTTGTGCCTATGGCATTTTCTCCTTCAGGTAAATCCACTAAATTCCACACTTCTTGTTTGTGAAATTGAAGTAATTCTTCTTGCATAGCTTCTATCCAACCATTGTCCTTTAATGCTTTGGTAACATTTTTAGGAACAAGTTGAGAAAGAAAACAAGAGTGTAAGCACAAGTTTGCTTGTTCTGATTTACTCCTTGTTGTTCTCTCGTTCAATGGACCAATAATCTGAGAAATTGGATGATTCTTGTGAATACGAGATGTTGGAATCTCATCACATTGAACATTAACATCCCGATTTGTTTGGCTTAAGTTGGAGAGGTGATGTAACAAAATAGAAGAATGTGGATTGAAGTTCGGAACTTGAGTCGGTGAGTTAATAAAGTAATCAAAGTTACCAGTATCAACTACATCATCAGAGATGGATGATGTTCCAGACTCAGGTTGCACGAAATTATTACCGTCATTAGGAATAGGTTGTGATCCTTCCTGATCAAATGAGACTGAATGGTTTGAAGATGAATTAGCATGATCATTGTCATTGAATCGAATTGTTGAATCCTTGACAACTGATAAAAATAGGTAGTCTGAGCTAGAATCATCTGGGTCGTGAGAATCTGAGTCCTCACTGAAAGATCCAAGATCTCCTCTAGAGTTCTTCTTACCTGTAGAATCAAAACAATTTGATTGATTAAACAAGTTAGATTGAAGGGAGTTTGATAATGAATCTAAATCAAATAACCACGCAGGACCATTTGAAATTGATGGAAAAGAATTTTCTAGAAATTTAACGTTGAATGTTTCAAGAATTATATTTGTCCTAGAGTTGTACACTCGATAGGCTTTTGAAACAGATGAGTATCCAACGAAAAATCCATTATCAGATTTTGCATCAAATTTTCCTAACTGATCATTTGAATTACGAATCATAACAGGACAACCAAATGATTTTAGAAAATTTATGTTCGGTTTCCTGCCAAACATTAACTCATAAGAAGTTTTCATTTTATCTTTCACAATTAAGGTTCTGTTATGAACAAAACACGCAGTTGATATAACTTCATCCCAAAAAGTATAGGAATCTTTGCATCAACTAACATAGAACGAGCAACTTCATTAATCTTCTGTTCTTCCTTTCAGCAACTCCATTTTGTTGAGGAGTTCTGGGAGCAGTGAACTGATGAGCTATCCCTTTCTGAGCACAAAACATTTCAATGTTAGCATTTTTGAATTCCGTTCCATTATCACTTCTTATTATTTTCACTTTATTTTCTAATTGATTTTCAACTTTAATGATAAATTCTTTTATTAATTCAGTCGTTTCAGATTTAGCATACAAAAAGAAAACCCATGAAAATCTTGTAAAGTCATCAATGATAACTAAACAATATGATTTTCATCCAATACTCTTGACATTTGTTGGTCCAAAAATGTCCATATGTAACAATTGAAGAGGTTTGGAAGTTGAGTTTATGATTTTGGTCTTATAAGACGCTCTGTGTTGTTTTCTCTTTAAACATGCTGAGCAGTGATCAGTGTTGCAAACTTCTTAGATGGAAGTTCAATAACATGATTTCCTGATACAAGCTTGTTCATATTCTTGAAATTTGAATGTCTGAGACGTCTATGCCAAAGATGGCTTTCATCATTTGATGCTTTAGCAATTAGGCAAGTTGTTTCGGTTGAAGGATCAACTTGAGACATATCCAGTTTGTATACATCTCTATCCCTTTCAGTTGTAATAATTACCCACTCTGAGCTTATCTGAAAACCTGGCTTCAAAACATAACAGAATGAATCATCAAAAAGAACAGAATATGATTTATCACAAATTTGGGATACACTTAAAAGATTAAAGTTCAACTGTGAGCAAAAGTTGACTTTGTCAAAGCTTATTATCCCATTTGATACTGTTCCTTCTCCAGTTATTTTTCCACCAGCATCACCACCAAAGGCGACATGTGTTCCATCTTTTAACTTAATGTCTTGTAACAAGGCAGGATTGCCTGTCATATGCCGGCTACACCCACTATCCACATACCATGTATTGAGTGGTCTTCTTGGGCGTACCTGCACAACAAGAAAATTAAGTTGATATATCCACCCAAGCCGAGATGGTCTTGGGTTTTCCAAATTTATCAACAATGGTAAATTGTTTGTAATAAAGATTATTCAAATCAGGTTTATTCTTGATGAATTTACCAATCTTGTTTTGGAAATTGTTTGAGTTATTTTTGAAAGCATTCATACCATTTGATTGACTAATTTTTGACACGAATTGATGACTAACATTTTTATTAGTCATTCTTACTAATTGTATGAATTGTTGTTACACATTTTTAGATCTCACATATTGTCCTTTTGAAAAGATTTCAAACCTAAAGAAGGTTGATTAGTTAATCTTTGAAATCCATCAGTTTGATTTCTCATAAATTGAGGATTAACATAACCTTTGCTCATGTTTGAATTAGAAAATCCTTTAAATTTTGATCTCTTTCTAAAGTAACAATCAGCAATATTGTGAGTCTTCTCATCACATAAGTACAGTATTTGTTAAAATAACAATCTGTTGTAGAATGATTTCTCATGTCACATATGTGATAGTACTTGTTGAAATAGCACTCAGCAGTATTGTGATTTTTCATATCACATATTTCACAGTACTTTTGTGGAGTTTTAAACAACTGTTTGTTAACTTTTGACATAGACACTTTGTTTGATTCATTTAATATTTTGGTGTCAAATAGTTAAACTGTTGTTTTTCATGTTCACATTTTGATGTTGTGTCATATTGTTTTTCATCTGTTTAACATGAACTTCCTTCTCGAATTTCTTATGAACAAATTATTTGGATACAGCGGAAGTCTTAGAATCTGAACTTGATTTTAGATCAGAGTGTGATTTGTTCATAGAATTCACCTTGTTATTTTGAAGAGAATTCATATTTAACAAACCTGCTGTCACAAATTTTATTTGTTTAAGTTTTGTTGTCTGATTTGTTGCTTTGATAACTTTTCTGAACTTTTGTTTTGTTCAGATTTGATTTTTGATGATTTCTTTCTTTTCCTTTGATTCTTTGATTTAGAAGAACTTGGTTTACTTTCAAATTGAACATCATCAGAAGAAGATTCCTTTTCAGATTGAACTTGTTTTAGATTACAAGTGTTTGAATCTTCTGATGTTCCTACCTGTTGTTTGTCTTTGCTTTGAATTTTCACTTCTTCTAAAATAAAATAAATTTGATCAGAAGTGTTTTGTTTTGTTTTTTTAGGTTCATATGATTTTATCTTGATTGGATGACCATTTTTAATCTTTTCTTGATCATTTTCAACAAACACTTTTATATTTTTCTTTTCTTCTTCATAATTCTTGTTTTTGACCTAAAAAGCTTTAAGTTTAGCTTTGTTCTCAGGAGAATGATCATGAGTATTGAAATTATCTGGTAGAGTGTTTGTGATAGATTCAAGCATAGGTTTATGAGTGAAGCCTAATCCTGCTTTCTGTTTATCTTTCCTCTCACTTACCAGTTTTTCTACAATCATTTTTGAACTCTTAACTTTAGTAAGATCCATTTGAGTAGCAACATGTGCGATCTTCTCCTGTTCAAGATTTTTAGTCATCTCTTCCAATTGTTTAGAAACATTTTCTAATTCTTTTAGAGTTTTGTTCCATGAAGTTTGAAGAGAGATAATCTTTTGGTCTGTTGTTTTATGATCAGCTTTTAATTTGTTATGCATTGATTCTTCTTGTTTGAGTTGGTCACAGATTTTATATGAATATGTTATGTAGTATTCAACATGTTCAAAGCATGATTTTGTGCATAGTTTTTCTCTCACTTCAGATGGTATTTCAGGAAATTTTGAAGATGAGGTTTCAGATTTTGAAGATGAAGTGTCAACCTTTGGTTGATCAGACTGCCATTAGAGCTATTTCATCTGTATCCTCCTTAGGATCTGATTTGTCACTCTAATCATAGTCATCTTCATCATTTTCACCTTCCACCTTTGGATCATTAATTTCTGACCAGTCTTCTTCCTGAATTTCTGCAACAAGAGATACACTTGATGTTAAATCATTAGTAAATTGTTTAGCATATGCAGTCCAATCATAACCATCTTTAATATTGACTACAAGAGTATTCTTAGTTTCATCAGATGATTTTGTTTCATCTTTAAGATCAGGCATAGGAAGACTTTGATATGGCTTTTGATAAGTCTTCTGAGCTTGTTGAAACCTTTGATTGCTTGATTGAGCACTTCCTCCATTATTTCTTGGAGCTTTGCATTCTCTTGAGAAATGGCCATAGCTGTTACAGTTAAAACACCTAGATTTTGACTTGTCAAATCCAACAGTCTTGTTAGCACTTGGCTTGTACTTCCTGTTGACATATGAGTGTTTTTATGTCCAGTAAGCAATCATCACAATTTGCCAGTTTAAGTCCATTTCTTCCACATCTTCAAGATCCATTTCAAATAAATCCTGCAAAACAAGATCTAATTGAGTTAAATAGCTATCTTGATATGCTTGAAAACTAGCCATAAATGCAGTAAATGCAGTTTTAGACTCTTCATCCTCTAATAGGATGTTTATCACATCTTTAACTTTGCTAGATTTAGCAGAGTTAGATGAAGAAGTATCTAATTGAACATTTGATGTTTGAGACTAAGATTTAGGAGGAGATTGAGAATGAGATTGTGTTGTGTTGTGTAAGCAGGGGCACTAGTAAATGATGAGTCAGTGAAAAAACCTGCTTCGACAAATAAATCTCCTTCTTCTTCTTTAACTTTATCATTTTTTGCCATGAAAGCATTTTCAACTGTGTTTGCTGGAGAAGCAACAAACTGATACTGAGACATTGATGCTGCTCTATCATTGTTCTTTGAGCTTTCATCAATCTCTACTCACTCAATCTTGGAAATAAGTAGATCTAGATCCATAGGGAACTTCTCAGTATGCTTTAGTAAGGTTACTGTTTGTTTCCATGATGAGGGTAAAGCATTGAGTAGTCTAAGATTTAGATCTTCAAGATTAGGCTTAATACCAGCTGTTGACATCTCAATAGTAAGTTAAACAAATATGTTCATCATCTGGTTTATAGTTTCTCCAGATAAATGTTGAAACAATTCCAATTGCCTTTTCAACATTTGTTTCTTGAGATTTTGAATCTCCTTTCCTCCTTCACATATAGTCTTTAAGGCTTTATACATGGTATATCCAATTTGATATCCATCAAGCCTTGCAAGAACTTCCAGAGGTAGTCCTTTACACATCAAGGAGTATGCTCTGACATCATTTTTACTCTTCTCAAATTATCTCCTTGAAGACCATCTTCAGGATAAGGTTCCCGAGAGTCTTTAGTGTATATAACCCTCTGTCAGGTTCATCAGTGATTATAGGAATAAAAGGTCCTTTTTCTATTGATTTCCAAAGATCGGTGTCAATGGAATTTAAGTGATGTTTCAACCTAAGTGACCAATTTTTAAAATCAGCTCTGTTTTTAAGTTTGGAACTCTATTTTCAGAATCTTTTGATTTCACCATTCTTATATTTTTGTTGTTTTTCTTATACTTTGAATTTAAAAAAATTAAAAAGTTTTTGAATTTTTTTCTTTAAAATATTCTAAGTCAAGGTTGATACGCCTGAACAGTATTCAATGCCCCAACAATTGATTTGCCTAAGTTGAGAGTTGTCTAAGGGAATGCCTTAGAAAAATTTTCCAAAACGCCAAAATGATGCGCCTGAACAGTAGTAAAACGTCTGAACAGTTGTGATGCGCCTACACAGTTGTCAAACGTCTAAACAGTTCAAATACTTCTCAACAATGATGATACGTCTAGACTTTCTCTTCCAATGGTCAAACGTCTGAACTGAAAACCTCTACACAGTGTTAATGTGACTAAACATTAGTCAAACGCCTAACACTTGGACAATTTTTCAGCAAACTTCAACCCTAATGCGCCACATTCATCATGTTCATATGAATATAACAGACTCCAATCTTCTGAAAATCTTCAAAAGTTGATGAAATTGATTGAAACTTTCCAATTAGATGAGTTTTATGCCGATAATCATTCTTCTAAAATCAATTTCTATCGAAATCAAAAACAAATCAATTAATTTGCAATTTTCAGTTCGAAAAAGCAATGAACTTTTCTAACACAAATTCACAAATTATCTCAAATTTGATGAATTTAACTGCTAATTGTGGTTCAAAACATGTTTCTGATGATGAAACACATCTGAATTCCACAAGTTTTCATTTGAATTGTCTATCAATGACAGATTCAATAAGCTTTTTTGAGTTTCAAAGTTCAACAAACTTCAAAATCACTCAAATAACAGCTACCAACAGCTCTGATACCAATTGATAGGATCAATTGAGCTAATCTGTGATGATATATGAACACAATTCAAAAAAAACACATACAAAGTAATCGAATTCAAACAATCTAGAGTCCTAACAAAGGAGTCTGACCCTGTTGTGGATGAGAAGATGAAGCTTGCTGAGATTCAGTAGGAGGTTCAGGTTGTGTTGTCTCTGGTTGTTCAACCTTAACCTCCACTTTAGGTGGAGCTTGACTTGGAGGGGAGTGTAAGTCAATCAGCTCTCCATTCTTGATCTTTTACTTGATTACCTTATATGCTCATCCATAGGGGATAGAGACATAGGTCCAAGTCTCCTTTCGAAGAATCCATACAGCTTCAAGAAGCTCGTTATCTTCTGCCTTTCTACTGACTTTTTCATGCTCTTCTGGATGATGGCTCTTGACTTAGCAGGTTCTTCCCTTAGTTTCCTTTTGGTAGTCTTTCTTTCCTTGACTATCTCAAGTTCAAGTTGTTTGAGATACTCAAACTCAACATAGTCATAGGATAAGGGAAGAAATGCATCTGCCTGATAAAGGCCTGTGGCACTCAAGTAGTTAATCATCTTGATCATGTCTTCTTCTTTGTCTACCTGAGGTTCTTGTTGAACCACATCCTCATGTGCATGATTTTCTTGAACTGGGGAGAGAGTAGGCACATGCTGCCCTTAAACTCTAAGAATGATAAGGTTCTTTTGTTGCTGTCATACCTCCACCAATGATGTGATTTGAATTTGGTGGAGATGACATAGCCCTTGGTATTCCGTCCTCAAACAAACTCTATATGTAAGAGTGTATGGAGTCCACATTAATGTGAACTTAAGGAAGTTGTTGAGTGTGCACAATTTCAAGCGAGGATGGTGAGTCCTCAATGTCCATACTTTCTGAAGAACTTCCAGGTTTTGTGATTGTAATGACTTTCTCCCCCTTTTTGGTAGCATCACCCTCTTGCATAGGTGAGCTGGGAGTTAGTTCAATCACATCCACAGGTTCTTGTGTTCCTGGTTGAGCTCCTCTTAAAAGTCTCCCAGCTAGTTTTTCCTTAAGATAAGAAATCTCAATTTGCTAATCACTGACCCTGTTTTGCAAGGTAGTCACTTGAGATTCAAGGTGACTAACCTACGAAACTAAATAGGTGCATGCTTTAGATATTTTTTGCACCTTTAGTATTAAATTCCCCTCATCTTCATTAGAAGATTCATTGGGGGTGAGATGATTGGACCAAAGTCCTCTCTCTCACCACCAGCTTTAGGTTCTTGGCTGCTGGATTTCCTTTGCTCACTGGCAGCCTCAGTTAAGGTGTTAGTGGGCTGAGTTGCCATGGTTGAGGTCTTAATGATGGAAACACTTGCAAAAGTGAGAGCCTCTTCCATATGGACATCCTAAACAGGTTCAGAAATGTCCACCTGAACAGTGGGTGACTGATGTGGGCTATATGTAGGAGACTCAGGAGCACTCATCTCTCTTTGAGTAGGGGAAAAGAAGAGAGACTCATGGTACTCACTGAAACCTAAATCTTCATCAGTACAGAAGTCAAGGTTGGGAATTGGTTGGTTTAAGTCCAAAGGCTGGGGATGATAATTGTCCCCTGAAGGTTGATCACTTGAGTGTTGAGACTCAAAGTGATGGCTTAAGGCTTTTGGGCTTATGAGCTCATCAGGCTGAGCATGAGGAACCTCAGCACTGATCATTGAATGAATGGGAGTGGTTTGCTTCTCAAGAGAAGTTGGAGCTCCAGTGTCCATTTCTTCCTGTGTGGGTGAGTATATAGGGACCTGCACAGACTGAATAGTTTGTGTAGGGGTTCGTTTGTGTTTTCTTTGGTAGGTGAGAGTGACTTATAGCTATTGAAGTGGTTGGGATGTAGAAGGTGTGGGTTCAACACTAGCTGGTGCTGCTAGGTTGTCACCTTGAGCAATGAGCTCTAACATTTTTAGGACAAGGACTGTTTCTACCCCAGAGAAGCCAACAGTGGGCTTTCTTAGTATTTTAAAGATGTCAGGCTTCATTTGTCCTAATTTAAGTGTATTACATGTTCCCCTTGAGCCCAGTTCATAGTTAAGAATGTATTGAACATATCTAGGGAACATGTAGTACTCTAAGAAGTCTAAGTTTGTAAGCAGATTAGTATAAACAAACTAAGAGTACCTGAACTTGACCCCTTGAACCATCCCATGACAATGAAGGAGAGTGTTTGGTTTTGTAACAAGTTTCCCAAAGTATGTTTAACCATTTAAACTACAAAAACGCAGCGGATAATAGTGGTTAAAGTATGTTAAACAATATGAAAATTTTAAGCATTTTAACCAAAAACAAAACCCAAGAACAAAGGATCATTAATATATTTGAAAAGACATGCTATCAAAACAAAAGAACAGCCATAGGGTGTTCTTGAAACTACCTTCAAGAACAAGATGTTAGAGTATGGATGAAATGGAGATGATAATGCTCTTGAATGTTCAGCCCCCAAGAGAGGAAGCCTCAAGTTTGTATACCCACAAGCTCTTCCAAACACCTAGCTAGTTAGGGAGCACAACACCAAGACCCAACTCCTTGAACAATCCAAAAATCAGCCAAGAAACTCCTCAAGTCTGGCCCAGAAATTCGAAATTTTCAGCCAAGCTTAGAGAGAGTTCTTTGCTTGTGTGTGTGTGAGAGAGTGTGTATTGATTAAAGAGTGAAAGTGTTGTTAAAGTCTTGTAGTGTCCAAGACAAAAGGCTCCTCAAAGCCGACATGGGGCGGCCGAAAATTGTGATTCAAAATAGGTTCCCCCCATTTTGTAATCTTTTATAAAATTGCACTATTTAAACCATTAGTTTATGAAATTAAAACCTATTTTAATTTTATAACATTAACACACTTTTATTTTTTATTATTTGACCAACTTAAATAACGAAAAAAATAATTTCTCCTGAACAAATTATCCATATAATGTTGTTCTATTACAAAAGCAACGTTTTAGAAAACCAATTTTCTGAATTGGTGTCAATATTTATTTGTATGATTTCATCAACAATAAATATTTTTTTGGTATTTGTCTAGCTTGTTATTGGGTATGACACGAATTGGATCATAACGTACTAACCACATCAATCTTGTATGTGTCTTGGGCATACAAGATCCAACAATCTCCTACTTGCACAAGATTCATAGAAGATTGATGCGAGCAGCAAATACCACCTAACAACGGTTTACTACCCTTAATACGTATGACAAAGTGCCATTCACTAACATCATCCCCTTCAAGTACCTTACTCGAAATGTTTTAGATGAATCAATCATCTATCCTTTTGTCACAGATGTCATGTTAAATCCCAAAGACACAGAGTGATCATTCTCTATTGACTTAACTTTATCAGGCCTTAGACATCTTACTCTCAAAGAATAAAAGGGACAAATCCCATCTTGACTACATACGTCTCTCACAATTACCTTATATCATACCTAAACTCATACTTATGTACTTCCATGTTTCAGAACAATGAAGAACTAAGTCAAATTATAACATTTGGTAAATATCAAGACCCAATATGTATATCAGGTCAGAGGATACCAAATGATATTTGCCATTACTCAAAATTACTTATGATCAATCAGGAAGATTCCATGAAGTAATATTTGAGATGCAGGTCAGTCCAATATTTGTATCCTACAAATATCTATGAACTTTAACAGCAACCCTTTGCTCTATATTCATCCATATGAATATCTACCAATCCAAGTTCATAATAGTCTTACCTTCATACTTGTTCCCACAAGTATGAACGACTACGGATGTTTTGAGTAAAGGATTTACTCATGAATTTTAAACATGAAAAATAGAAATATTAGTTGAACCATTATAACCAAATAATCCATTCAAGTATTAAAGGGTTACAATATCTAAATACAAAATTAAAGATCAAATCCAGTCACTAGAATATTGAAGTCCCATGCACAAGTATGACTTTCATGCTTTGCCTTTTCAAGAAGCTTCATGAGTGGATCCGAATGTTTTGATCCGTGTGAACTTCGCGAATACATATTTTTCCCTTTTCAACTTCATCCCTCATGTAGTTGAATCTCCGTTCAATATGCCTAGTCTTTTGATGTGTACGGGGTTCCTTGATTTGAGCAATCGCACCCTCGTTATCACAAAGAATTTCTAGGGGGTCCTAAATGCAAGGAACTACCCCTAGATCGGTAATGAATTTGTTTAACCATGCAACTTCCTGAGCTGCTAATGAAGCGGTGATGTATTCTGACTCTGTAGTTGATAATGCCACCACATCTTTCTTAGAGCTCTTCCAAGAGATTGCTCCTCCATTCAAGATGAAAATGTACCCCGATCGTGATCGTGAATCATCCCGATTAGTTTGGAAACTCGCATTCGTGTAACCCTTTACTACGGCTTCCTCCTCACCAGATCCATAGATTAGGAACATATATTTGGTCCTCCTTAGGTACTTAAGTATGTTCTTAACAGCCATCCAATGACTGTTTCCAGGATTTTGTTGGTATTGGCTTGTCATGCTCAAAGCGCATGACACGTCTGGCCTAGTGCATATCATTGCATACATGATGGATCCTATAGCAGACGCATACGGATTCCCTTCATTTTGTCTTGCTCATCCTTTGAGCTTGGACATTGAGTCTTACTCAATATCGTTCCTCTTTGAATAGGTACGGTACCTTTCTTTGAGTTTTCCATCTTGAACCTTTTCAAGATCTTATCAATGTATGCACTTTGATTTAAACCTATCAACCACTTTGATCTATCCCTATAGATCTTTATTCCCAAAATATTGGTGGCTTCACCAAGATCCTTAATGGAGAAATAGCTTCTAAGCCAGGCTTTTACACCCTCCAAGGTTGGAATGTCATTTCCAAATAGTAAAATGTCATCGACATACAATACTAGGAAAGTGATGATGCTCCCACTAGCTTTCTTATATACACATGCTTCATCAAAGTTTTTGATGAACCCAAATTAGATTATCTCTTCATCAAAATGGTGATTCCAACTTCTTGATGCTTGCTTCAATCCATAGATTGATTTCTTTAACTTGCATACTTTGTTAGGATGTTTTGGATCAACAAAACCTTCAAGCTGAACCATATAGACATCTTCCTCAAGATATCCATTTAGAAAAGCGGTTTTGACATCCATTTGCCAAATCTCATAATCATAAAGAGCAGCTATGGCAAATAATATCCTAATAGACTTTAGCATTGCAACCGGTAAGAAGGTCTCATCATAATCAACCCCTTGAGTTTGAGTGAAACCTTTTGCTATAAGTCTACTTTATAAGTATCCAACTTTCCATGCATATCAGTTTACTTCTTGAAAACCCACTTACTTCCAACTATCTTAGAGTGAAGAGGTGGTTCAACCAAGTCCCATACTTGGTTGTCATACATGGATTGCATCTCAACGTTCATGGCTTCAAGCCATTTGTTACAATCCAAATTGGACATTGCATCATGATAGGTGGTTGGTTCATCGGAATCTACCACATAGCATCCAAATATGCGAACGTTTTGTGTATATTGATCAACCATTTGATCATTCTTAACATCCTCATGTTGAGTGCTAATGTCAACCAAATATGCATCGGTTTGTGGTTCTTGATCCTCCTCAAGATCCGCAGTTCTACTGCTAGTTCCTTCCGTAAGGAACTTAGCTTCTAAGAACTCAGCCTTCTTGGCAACAAACTCCTTTTGTTCCGATGCATCATAGAAATAATATCCCATAGAATCTCTATGATATCCAATGAAGATACACTTGGTGGAACTGTTAGGGATCGTGTACTAGACGATGTACTAACGGAATAACGTGTATACCGAACCAAATAGTGTAGAATCCTATTTGATTGGCGATCCAATCAGTGAGAACGCATGTAGAAACAATTATGTTTTGAATCTAACGTTATGAATCGATTAGGAATTGACCTACAGCGATCTATGAACTTGGAGTATGATCTTAGAGGTCTCTGGACGGCTAGGGTACGTCTGGAGTCAAAGTGTGTATAATGCTTACGTTTTTTCACGAATTAGGTGGAATTTATAGGTTAGGGTTACTCATTCATGCAACTGAACCATTTGCATGGTTCATTCGTGCAATTGAGCTATGCGGTTGATCCATTCGCACGACTGAGTGTTCAGTCGTGCAACTGAGTCAGTCGCATGAAGTTGTTCAGGCGTATGGAATATTTAGGCACATGGACACTCAGTCGCATGGCCATTCGGACGCATGGCCACTGTTGGGATGCATGGTTTAGTCGGACGCATGAGAACTTCACTTAACCAAGTTTGAATGTATTCATTATTATAACATTACGCATTATCAATTCAAACAATCACAAACCTATATAATCTAGTCAATATGTGTTACACTACTCATTAATGAAATATGAAACATTATAAATCACAACCAAACATTCTCATTTCATTAAATACCCAAGCATTACATAAGCGTAAGACATTCAAGACATATTACATTAAGATCCAAATCTAGGTACATATGTATCAACAAACTCCCCTTTGGACCTAGATCTATCTATTGTCTTACCTTCTTCATAACCTCCTCATACTTCTTGTACTTTTCCTCTCTTGTGACTCCTACATGTATTTCAAATGCAAAACAGAGTCGTATCACATTTTCGAATTGGAGGGCTTGTACAATATCATGTGTGTCATAGAACAGTGGCCACTTGTATAGAGTGTAGACGTCGTCAACTGACAAGTTGGTAAGCCACATCAGGTCGAATACCCTGATAGTATCCATTCTGCCCTTGTTCTTCAGAACTATGACAACTTCCCCTGTTCTCTAATCATAGTACCACCATTTGAAGTGAGGAGTGAAGTCTTGTGGCATCTCCCGTAGAGGGATCTTTGACATTGTTCATGAAGGACTCCACTTCAGCACTATCTTTGGCTTTCTAGTTATGGATCAACTTCAGAATGTCTGATATACCTCGTAGGTTGTTGAGGTTTGAAGTTGACCCACTTGGTGTGGTACTCTTTCTTCAAAGCAGCCTCAAACCAGCCTGACATCTTTCTTGGGTCAACATATAACAGCTTTAGTTTAGCCAGCTGGTTGAGCTCAAAACCAGGTAGAGACTTTAGATCATGCGGGAATCTATAGTACTCAATACCTTTCTCTCTTTTCACCGTGTATACATTAAGATCATGAAAATGTGCCCACATGATAATCTTGCCTGACACCTTGTGATGTTTCTTCACATTGTAGAGCTTGGTGTAGACATTCTGTTTAGGAGTAGCGCGTTGGGCTCGGATCTCCTCAAAACAAGCAGCCCATTCAGCCTTTCTGATATCAACATCAGTGTTTGAGGCTTGGGCTTGTTCTTCAACCTTCTCGACTCTTGCTCCATCTTATCTAATATCTCAAATGTATCACCATCCAGGGAGTCACCCAAATTGGGGACCGCATTTCCCTATTTGCCAGCGTACTCGGGATAGTACTCTGCAGTGATGTCCACGATCTCTATCTCATCAATGTCGTTCAGCTCTTCGTCACTGGTTTCTACAAAAGTTGGAGCGTCCTTGACAATCTCATCGGGATTGAGCTTGAACATTTCTGCAATTTGCTCGTCAGTGAAATTGTGAATGATCTCTCCTTCTTCAGGAGTGTACATCACCGATCTCCTAACAATACCCTGCAGATCAAGAATCATTGTGAGCTGACTCTTGATCTATTGGAGGGGAGCAACATCATGTTCATCCCTCTAAAAGTTTGGATCTGCTTGATTTATACATGTAACACAACAATCATTAGTTAATAATCAAGACAGAAATACCACAATTAAATATATAAACATTCATTAAAATAGTGAGATACAAGATTCGAATACATATTATTTGAATACAGTAAATAACTAAATATTACTCTTATCCTGTATCCTCTGCTCTTCTGCTACCGGGGCGGATGTGGAGGCACCCTGATCTTGAGTCCTTTTGGTCCTCCGTTCACTCGCAGATGTGGCACCTACAGCAGAAGAATCATCTTCATCATCATCAACATCTGCATCACTATCACCCTCGTGATCATCACCATCATCATCATCATCATCATCACTCTTATCATTATCATCATCATCGTCTCCGTCTCCTTCTCCGATCTTCAAGGGCTCTTCTTTGGATCCTTTGAGCTTTAGCAAGATAGTGTTGTTTGCTGCTTCCAGCTCCTCAATATTCTTGGCATGTTGCTCCTGGAGCTGAGACATCTGCCAAGCCTGCTGATCAACCAATCGAGCCTGCTGAGAAATCTGCTGAGATTGTGCAGTAGTAAGATCTACTAACTGACGAATTTGTACAGTTTTCTCATCATCGGCCGCTAACAGACGCATCACCATACGGTTCAGCGCTGATAGTTGTTCCTCTACCCCAAAGGGGGGTAGAGGTGATCCAGATGTATATGGAGAGGAGGATGATGGTGCAACTGGATGGCTAGCGGTGGTGGTGGTGGCAGTGGTGAAGATTGGGGGTAATATAGATAAAGGTGGTGGTGGTGTGGGTGTGGTAGTAGTGGTGGTGGGGGTGAAGATTGTGGGTAATATAGATGAAAGTGGTGGTGGAATAGGTGTGGTATATGTGGTGTCAGATGGGATGGTGGTAGTGGTGGTAGAAGTGGTGGTAAGTGGAGTAGTGGTAGTTATGAAGGTCAGTCTTCTCTTCTTCTTCTTCAAGCCGTGGGGCTGAGCCATCCTTTTCTTCCTCGATCCTTTCGAGGAGGATGCTCCCCCTGGAACACAGCTTGGCTGATCGGGAGCAAATGTGGGATCCGTGTCAGTCTCCCCAGATTCACCAGGGCGTCCACCAACCTCCCGAATACCTCGGTCGGTGGCAACTACCCGGCTCCCCATAGTGCGGGTTAGGGGCTCCTCATCAGTATCCTCCTCCTCATCAGGTATGAAGTCCTGATGGAATCCTGCAGCCTCCGCTTAATCATGGGTAGATGCCGAAGATGCTATATCGGTAGTGGGGGCCCTTGGTTGAGTGGGCCCTGCATCTCCACCATCACCGCTGTCGTCGTCGTCGGAGTCATCCTCCGAGAGCTGTAACTGCTCAACCTATGAATCACTGTCTATGTGATGCCACTTATGCCTCCCCGGCGCCACGTAGTCAACCTTGGCCAGATGGCCTATAAGTCTCTTTACCGGGGGCTTGACCTGCTTTCCCAGGTAAACCCTCATACGACCCAGTGTCGTATTTCCCAGGTAAACCCTCATACGACCCAGTGTCGTATCATCCATAATCTCTAAAGCCACAGCGTCGTGGCTCTCCTTTGGCAGCGAAGGTAGCTTCTCGTCAAAAATCATCTGTAAGAGCCTAGGGTACATGCAGAAGCCCTCTTTGCCCTTAGCCTCCAAGTTCTCTATGAGGTAAGATAAGATCATGCTCGAAAAGCTGAAGGGGTGGTTCACCACCAGTGCCACGTACGCATTTTGTATCTGGTCTGAGAGGTCGTCAAACCCACCCCTTGGTGAAGCTATGCACTTCAGGATGACGTGTGCCAAGTACTTATACTGGGGGCACAGGTTGCTCTTGTTGAGCACACCTGCATTTAAGTCCCCAGCATACTTGATCCTCATGAAACACCCTCTCACCGTCAGAGGATGTAGTCTGGTGGGGTGATCTGTATCATTTCCCAACCCAAGTACACACTGAATGTCTTCAGCGGTGATCTCAATATCCAATCCAAAGATAGAGCTCCTGATGCGATACGGCTCATGTGAACGGTCAACAGATGCATTCTCCTAGAAGCCATGTTGTATAGACCTGTAAGGGGTGCATGGTGTCTAGATAGCCCGGCGCTTATGGAAAGCGATGATCCCTGCAAACTCGGCCCCATTCCGAGTCGTGTGGTCTAAGTGAGCGCATATATTGTGCTTGGGGTTGATAGAACATCTATCAGCCATCGATCTGCAACACAAGACACATAGACATTAGTTAGCCACACGAGACAAATCAATCTTAATTAACTTGGTTGAATTCATCCTGGTTCATTCAAGCGATTGAACCATGCGATTGTGTTCAGTCGGTCGACTAGTCATGCGACTGATTTAGTTAGGTGACTGAGTATGCGATTGAGTTCAATCAGGTGACTGAGCCTGCGATTGGTTCAGTCAGCCGACAGAACTCATTCGTATGATCCATTCGACCGATTGAGCCATTAGACTAGCTCAATCGTGCGATTGGAGTTCATCCTGGCGTCTAGTCGCCTGACCTACTATATGATTGACTAAGATTCAAAATTTTAAACAATTCTTGAGATTAAACGTTGTGTAATGGTTCTTTAGACTCGCAATCACATAACTAATAACCTAAAACCTTCAATTTTAACAATTTACTTGATTGAAGTAGGTTATTAGTCCATTAAAGTTTTGGTTCTTGTTTGGGTCGTGAATCACACATAAGGGCACCATTTCTCCTGATTTCGATGAGATTTCAACTCATGGTACATGTATAATCGCAAGCAAACGCCAGAATCTCAATAGAGGTGTAAAATCATGGTCTAATGAAATTTTGACAGGGTAACGGTAGGCTATGCGATATGAGGGTGATTAGGGGGTGATGAGTCGAATACGATCGACTGTGCCCTATTTATACTGAATCTGAGTTCAATCGGCCAACTGGACCCATTCGCTCTGTTCATTCGGGCGAATGGACCTCAGTCGTGCGATTGGCTCAGTCGATCACATTCAGTCGGCCGACTGGAGTTCAGTCGGGCGACTGACTCATTCGCCCACTCTCATTCGGTCGAATGGGTCATTGTGATAAGCCATTCAGGTGAATGGTTCATACCTATGTCCGTTTGGCTGTTTAGTGTATGAGTATGGTCCATTCGTATGATTGGTCCATACTCATGGTCCATTCGTGCGAATGGGTCATACTCATGAAATTTGACTTTATGAGCATTCTACTACTTCTCCTTTTAACTTTTGAATAAATGTTATGAGCATTTGATCATCTCAGACATGATCATTTTATCTAGAAAATCCTGTGATCACCTCAGACGTGATCCTTTTAGAACATTTTGTCACCTCAGACGTGACCCATTTTTATTTGAAAGCACGTGTGGTCACCTCAGACGTGACCGTTTAGATGATAAGGTTCCCTATCAACTTCCATGACATAGTCCGATATTGAACAAACTGAATCTGACAAACTTTATATAGAAATAAAAGAAATAAAACTGAAACTTAAAACTAAGACTTGTTTTTGTGTTTTGTGAGGGTTAAATCCTAGATGTAAATCTAAGAACTTATTTATCTGAAAAGGCAGCTTCAATTCATTTAAAACATACATGGACCAATTCAATTTGGAATCATACAAGATATTCAAATCGTTCGGGACAAGTTATCTAAAACCTTTGATGCTCTATTCTTGTTTTGCATCTAGAGTCATTTAGCAAATTTAGAAAATCATACTAGTACTATTAGGTGCCCACACTGATTTGAACTTTCAAGAATTGTAGCCACAATGATTGTCAGTATAATTGTCCTCTTAAATCCATACATAGACTTTCAACATAGATTGGTGATGGTTTAAGGTTTGTTCATTTCAACAAGCATTTGTGGATCCCACACTTATATGGTAATCAACATTCCTCAGGAGATTTTTGAGCGGTCTAAGGGTAGTATTCAAGAAGAAACTATTCATAAAACTTTCAAAGAGAAGCCAAGCCTTAGGTCAGTGCCACTGCATAGCAGAGAGGCGGCAAACAGCAATGAATTCTAGAATATATAGGTTATGCTTATCCTCAGGTCAGTGCCACCGCACAGCAGAGAGGCACATAACCTATCTTCTTGTCTGAGCAATTTCATTCTTTTTGCACAGATCTCACCAACAACATAGGTTATCAATTTGATTGTACTTGCATTTTTTATGTGCTTTTTCTCAGCTTTGGTCTTACACACACATTCGTGGCGTTTATTTTGCTCGTCACCCCTTATTGGAATCTTGTTGATTGTGTTAACCAGGGATAAGGTGTTACCCATAGCTAGTCAAACATTTTAGTTTAATCTTATGATCACCAAAAAGGTCTAGTCATCTATTGTGTTGAATCTACCAACATATCATCTGTGGTCTAGCAACCTCTAGGTCTACTTTCTTTGTGTTACCTCAGTAGTAGTTAGTTTGTCTATCATATTTCCTTTTATTTTGCTCAGACTACACAGACTTATACTTGAGCTTTGCATCTTTTTCAATTTAATTTTTTAAATTCCCAAATGGTTTGCTCCTGTGTACTATCATATTCCAAAGATTGAATCGGTATCACACATACGATCTTATTTTTATTAGCTACATCTCCTTCTCCCTTGTTTTTTTATACTGTCTAAACCTATTCTCCCCCCTAAAATTTTAAAACTGTAATGGATTAGGGTTTTAGGATTTTAATAGGCAAAAAAATAAGACCAATTTTAATTAACCAACTTAAAATTAAGCAAATAAATTGAAAAATTGAAAAATAAAAGAAAATTTACACGACACATCGGACTACACATGGTCATCTTAAAGAATGACCTCACTTTTCTTTTTAACGCTGTTGACCTCTAACAGATATAGAAAACATGGTTTGTCAAAAGCCTTTGTATAGAGGTCAGCGCATTGAAAATCTGTGTTTGTTTTTACCACATCGATTAAGTTCTTTTCAAAGCAATCACGTATAAAGTGATATTTAATCCCGATGTGTTTGGTCTTTGGATGTTGGACCGGGTTTCTAGTGACTGTAATTACAGCTGAGTTATCAACAAAGATAGGAGTAGAAGAGAATTTCAAACCGTAATCCCGCAGTTGCTGTTGAATCCATATGATTTGTGAATAGCAACTTGCAGCAGTAATGTATTTGGCTTCACAGGTTGACAATGCAACCGAGGTCTGCTTCTTACACTGCTAGGTTACTAATCTTCTCCCAAAGAACTGACACCCTGCTGATGTAGACTTGTAGTTCATCTTGCAGGCTCCGTAATCCGAGTCGCTATACGCAGTAAGCACAAAGTCATCATCATGAGGATACCACAACCCAAGTGTGGTTGTACCCTTCAGATAATGAAAAATCCTTTTGACCCCAATAAGATGATTCACCTTAGGTTTTGCCCGATATCGTGAACATAAACATGTAGCATACATGATATCAGGTCGTGAGGCAGTGAGATACATGAGAGATCCAATCATCCCTAGGTACATAGTGGCATCTACCAGATCACCATTCTCGTCGGGTGCTACATCATGGTTTGTAGCAAGAGGAGTTCCAGCTGTAGAAGCGTTCTCCATGTCAAACCGACTAAAAATATCACCTACATACTTGGTCTGATGTAGGAAAATCCCATTTGGTGTGTGATCCACCGATAACCCAAGAAAGAACTTCATCTCTCCCATTGCACTCATCTCAAATTACGCCTTCATTACTGCTTCAAACTCTTTACATAATTCTTCGTTCTTGGATCCAAAGATTATGTCATCAACATAGATTTCTACCAGCAGTAACTCCCCATCTTTTTCCTTGATAAACAATGTACAATCAATGACTCCCCTACGAAAACCATGTTTCACAAGATGTGTCGAGAGTTTCTCATACCAGGCCCTCAGAGCTTGATGAAGCCCGTATAGTGCCTTGTCGAGTTTGTAAACTCTGTCCCGATGATATGGATCCTCAAATCCCTCAGGTTGACTGACATACACCATCTCTCGAATCTCACCATGAAGGAACACACTCTTCACATCTAATTGATACACTTTGATCTTCATATAAGATGCATAGGCAAGGAAGATGCGGATTGCTTCCGTTCTTGCCATGGGTGCAAACACTTCATTGTAGTCAATGCCCTCAACTTGTCAAAATCCCTGAACAACAAGTCGAGCCTTGTTTCTGATGATCACTCCTTGATCATCTTTCTCGCATTTCAAGACCCATTTGGTGCCAATGACCTTAGCACCTTTAGGTCTATCCACTAGAGCCCATACACCCAACTTCTTTGTTGGACCAAAAGAACCAATGAGCCGGATCAGAAAAACCTTTAAGTCCCACAGACGTCACAACAACTACTGAAGACCACAACAGCTGAAGACAACAGCTGAAGACAATAGCTGATTACAAAGTCTGAAGACAAGTGCTGAAGACAAATTCTGAAGACAAGTGCTGAAGACAAGTGCTGAGACAAAGTCTGAAGACAAGTGCTGAAGACAAAGTCTGAAGACAAGTGCTGAAGACAAAGTCTGAAGACAAGTGCTGAAGACAAGTCTGAAGACAAGTGCTGAAGACAAAGTCTGAAGACAAGTGCTGAAGACAAAGTCTGAAGACAAGTGCTGAAGACAAAGTCTGAAGACACAAGTGCTGAAGACAAAGTCTGAAGACACAAGTGCTGAAGACCAAAGTATCAGACGTTGTCACAACAGCTGAAGAGGTCTTCTTCAGTAGTTGTGACGGTTTACCATTCAGTAGTTTTATGTTTTATCTGTTCAGTAGTTTGACACAACAGTTGAAGAATACTTCTTCAGTTGTTGTGCTCATCAGTAGTTTTATGTTTTTCAGTAGTTTTGTAAAACGACTGAAGAGCCTGTTCTTCAGTCGTTGTAGTTTCAGTAGTTTTTATCAGTAGTTTCATATTTTGTACTTAACACTCTGATATGTTCTCAGTAGTTGTGAACATTTCAGTAGTTTGTTAAGAGTTAGTTATTTTTGTAATAGATCTGCCAGTTGTCACTTTCCCGTGATAACAGCAGCGATTGCACTCTATATAAGGAGTGTCAACCTATTGTAATAGGTAGAATGATTTGATCAGAAATATTCGATATCATAGAAACATTCCTTGTTACAGAAATATATTCTCTCGTTATAACCGTATTTGTTCTTAATGCATACGAGTATCAAATTCTTGCTACAATTCGTCTAATTCTTGTTCTTATTCCGCTGCGTTACGCTCTAATACATCAAACTTGTGATCACTGATCCTGACAAATGGTATCAGAGCCGGTTAATCATTGATCGATCTAATAATTGATCATTGAAACTGCTATTCAAGATCCAAGTTTGATTGAATTAGCATTTTTTTTGCAAGAAACGGTTATAGAGATTGAATTTTCTGTGTTTCTGGTCATTCATCCTGAGATTTTCTCTTGGTTTTCATTGAGTCTGTTGTGGTCTATGTAAAAACATTTAAAAGCTTGAATTAAATTGTATTTGGACTGAAAATGACTACTCCTTCCAATGATCCTCACAATACTGGTTCCTCAACCAAGCTTCCAATGCTGGTTAGGAATGAGTATAACATATGGCAACGACGAATGCTCCATCACCTGTCTGTTAACAGCGCAGGTTGTTGGACATCAGTGGTACATGGTCCACACAAGCCTATGGTGAATAACCCGGAAACCAATCAAATGGTTCCGAAGAGGAAGGAGCAATACTCAGATGAGGATAAGAAATTGTTTGAGATTGATGCAAAAGCCCATGGAATTCTGGCCATGGCACTGCCCAATGAAATCTATTCTGGGCTAATGCATCATGAAACTGCCCATGACCTCTGGAATGCCTTGAAAGAACAATTTGGAGGAACAGATGAGGTCTTGGCAAATAATAGAGAAATCCTTGCCCAACAATATGAGACATTCTATCATAGAACGGGTGAGACACTGACTCAACAGTTTGAGCGGTTCTCTTGTTTGATCTCTGAACTAAAAATGGTCAAACTTGAGTACACCAATATCCAGATGAATAACAGATTTCTCAGATCACTGCCTGAGAGATGGGACACATATACTATTGTCCTATGCTCTAGTGCAAAATTGGACAAACTATCTCTCACCCAACTCCATGGGAAATTGCTCACATTTGAGAGAGAGATAGAACAGAAACGAAAACTGTCTTCATCTGGGAAGCTCACTGAAGACTTTGTACCAGGCAACACTGCCTTGGTTGGTCATGAGTTAGAATATACTTCATCTGAATGCCAGTATGATGAGCATATTGATTTCTCCTCAAACACTTCTGATTCTGCGTTTGTGAGTGTTGATAGTCAGTTTACTGGGTGTAATAATGAAAATCTATGCTTTATCATGGATGATCTCAAGGGAATTGCTGATGATGACTTAGAATAGATGGATATTTTGAGCCAAATGGCCTTGATAAATATCAGATCTCAGAAGTTCTACAAAAGAACTGGAAGAAAGTTCCCAGGACTCTCTGGCAAAACCAAAGTTGGTTTTGACAAGAGTAAGTTGAAGTGTCACAAATGCCACAGGCTTGGACACTTTGCTAGAGAATGCAGATCATCTGGATCTAATTCCTCTGCACCTTTTGTGACTTTCCCTGGAAATAGTCAACAACACAGAGGGCAACATCCTGTCAATTCTAGTCATCATTCTCAACCACAATCTCCTGCATATTTTGTTCCTCAGGGTCAAATGCCATATCCTTACCCTTGTTACTACATGCCACAGTCAAATCAAGTTCAAGTTCCTATAGTACCACAACCTCATGCACTACCAGAACCTCAACCATCTCAATCTCATCAACCTCCTCAACCTCAACAACACAGCTTCTTCACCCCTGGAGTTGTTGACTGGAGCAGTTTACCGGATGACATGTGTGGTCATGAACAACTGTTCACAGGTGCTGGTCAACATAATGGTGACAGTCCTTTTGGGAATCTGGCTCTCATGGCCCTGGAGTCTACTGAGGGTTCCTTCTCAAATGTATCATCTTCATAGGTAACTCAGGTATCTTCAGAGGCTAAAGCCAAGTTATGTTCTGAATCATGCATTGCTGCCTTTGTCTCCATTAGAGAGGCAAATGTAGCATTAATAAATCAAAAACTTGAGTTTGAGAAAACCATTTCGAAAAGAAAAGCTGAGTTTGAGTCTGCTCTTAATAGTAAAAATGATGAGATTTATAAGCTTAAATGCCAATTAAATGATGAAAGGCCAAGCTAGAGGTTATTCTGGAAGACCAGAGAAGTCTCAAAGAAACCCTTGTAGTCACCCAGGTAGAGTGTGATCGATGGGTACAATCATGCAAAGGTTTTGAAATGCTTCTTAGTAAGCAATCTGCTTCCAATGTGAAGTTTGGTATTGGTTATAATCACACTGCTCCTCCTACAGATTTTGCTTCAAGAGCAGAAGTGAAATCTGATGGAGAAAGCAATAACCAATCCACCTCATCATGTGATTCACTTTTTGATAGAGCATCATCAAAAGTTGAAGTCAGCACTAAGCCCTCTCAGAACCCATCAGCTGATGTTGATGGTTCCACTGCTGACACTCACATGATCAAAGAGATGATCAAATCAGGAGCTATTTCTGGAAGTCCTGAAAGGACTGGAGAGCAAGATTTAACACCTGAAGTTCAAACTCCAACTACTGTCAGCACTGAAGAGAAGAAAACTGTAAGTAGAAAGAGTTTGAAGACTACTAAAGAGGAAGTCAAGAAAGCAAATAATGCTTCCAAAGTACTGAAGAGCAAGTCTTCAGTAGTTTCATTCTCTTTAGTTGATGATCAACATAAGATGAAGAACAACCATGTGAAGTATGTGGTTTGTTCAATCATCTTACAGATGATTGTTGGTACAAAAGGGGATCCAAACTCAAACATAAAGAGGAAAGTAAAGAGAAAATGGTTAAAATGAAAACTGAGTTTGAAGCCACATTTGTACCAGCAACATCAAATCCTGTAACCCTTAAGTCCAAAAAGAAATCCAAAAAGGAAGGGGTTAAACAGGTAACAGCTGAGATTGCTCAAAAGAAGAAGGTGCAACATAGGAACTTATCAAACTCCAATGCCAATGTGTCTGAAGAGCTGAAAGCCTTATCACAAAATCAGACACAGCTGGTTATGATGGTTCAACATCTATTGGGAAGAGTTAACCAATTAGATGTTCCTATGTTGAAACCACAGAAAAGGAGGTCCAAGCCAAAGGTTTCCTTTTCTTTACCAGTTTCTTCCTCTCAGGCTGTTGTTTCTAACAAACATGTTAGTTTACCATCTGTTGATGAGAACAGGCTCAAAACCAAAAAGGTTTGGGTCTCAAAATCTAACTAATTTGTTGTATTTTGTAGGGTTCTTCAACATACCTCAGAGGCATCTGGTATGTAGACAGTGGAGGATCCATGCATATGACAGGAAACAGATCACTTCTAATGACTACTCTCAAGAAAGGAAGGGGTTTGTGTCATTTGGCAATGATGCAAAGGGTTACATCATCGGCAAAGGCTTTGTTTCCAATGGGGAATATAGTTTGATGATGTTAACCATGTGGAAAATCTCAAGTACAATCTCTTGAGTGTCAGTCAAATGTGTGACAAAGGCCATGTTGTTTTTTCACCAGTCAGAACTGTCGGATTCTATCATCCAAAGTTCTAAGTTTGATTGATAAGGTGTTGGATGAACACACTCTCCTAAAGGCCAACAGGACAGGAAGAGTGTATGCCTTAGATCTTTCCAAGAAAATAGATCTCAAAGGCCATCCTTGCCTATTTTCCAAGGCTTCCCCTCAAGAATCTATTCTATGGCATAGAAGGCTGGGTCATGTTAATCTCAAAAACATAAATCAGCTGATAAACCATGGTTTAGTAAGGGGACTGCCTATGAAGGAGTTCAAGTGTAAAGATAACTGCACTGCTTGTTTAAAAGGAAAACAGCACAAAGTTTCATTTCCCTCCATAGAAGAACCTAAGTCCACTGCATGCTTACAGCTTCTTCACATGGAACTCTTTGGTCCTGTGAGGGTGATGAGTATGGCTAAGAAGAAATACTGTCTGGTAATTATGGATGATTACTCCAGATTTGTATGGACTTTCTTCTTGCATTCAAAGGATGAGGCTGCGCAGTCCATTATGAACTTTGTGTTACACGTTGAGAAGCAGTATTCCCTACCAGTTAAGTGTGTGAGGAGTGACAATGGTACTGAATTCATAAACCGCACACTTGATGAGTTTTACTTATCAAAGGGAATCAAGAGGCAGTATAGCATCCCAAGAACTCCTGAGCAAAATGGAGTAGTGGAGAGAAAGAACAGGACCCTTATTGAAGCTGCAAGGTCCATGTTGGCTGATTCTGGACTGCCAATGACTTTTTGGGCTGAAGCTGTCAATACAGCTTGCTATGTATAGAATAGAGTTCTAGTAAATCAGATGTTGATGAAGACTCCATATGAAGTTCTTCATCATTTGGCCCCTCTAATTTCATTCTTCAGAGCATTTGGGTGTCCTTGTTTCATTCTCACACACGGGATCAACTCCAAAAATTTGATCCTAAGGTGGATGCAGGGTACTTTGTTGGTTATTCATCAACTTGCAAAGCATACAGAGTCTTCAACTGTAGAAAAAAGATGGTTGAAGAGACTCTACATGTTAAGTTTAATAAATCTCCAAAGGACAAGATTCCACAAAGCCCTGTGGAGATATTTGATTTGGACATACTGCAATATGTTCCTTATCAAACTCCTGCTGTTGCTCCTGTCAATAGTTCACCACCTGGTGGTTCTGCTGGTGCTGCTGATGATGATGATAGCAGTACTCACCTCTTCAGGTTTAGTGTGATCAACTGCCTGATTCAGCTAGACCTGATGGTCCTGTAGCTCCAGTAGCACCATCCACAACAAATGCTGATGAGATTTCTTCAAATTCAACTTCTTTTGAATTACCATCCACTGATTGGTTTCAAGGAAATGATTCACCATCACCATCTGTTGCTGATGAGCCTGCTATAAACACTCGCATAGATCTCATTGTGTATCAAGATCTGAATAATCACCCTATGTCTCAAATCATTGGTGATATCACTGCTGGCATATCAACAAGAAGTCAATTGTCAAATTTCTGCTTCTATGCTCTCTTCATCAGTGTCAGCAAGAGCTAAAGAATTATCACATTGCTTTAAAGGACAATGGATAGGTTGATGCCATGCAGCTTGAGCTTCTTCAGTTCAAGAAACAGCAAGTGTGGGAACTGGTTCCTCTACCTCCAGGTAAGTGTGCAATAGGCACTAAATGGGTGTTTAGGAACAAAATTGATGAAAATGGGCTTATTGTTAAGAACAAGGCCAGACTGGTTGTTCAGGGTTTTGCACAAGAAGAAGGTATTGATTATGATGACCCTTTGCCCCTGTAGCCAGACTGGAAGCAATTCGATTGTTTTTAGCTTATGCTGTGTTTATCAAAACCTTAAAGTTTTTCAAATGGATGTCAAAAGTGCATTTTTGTATGGAAATTTAAAGAAGAGGTTTATGTATGTCAACCACCAGGCTTTGAGGACAATAAACATCCTAATTGGGTGTATAAGCTTGATAAGGCTCTTTAGGGTTGGTTAAACAAGCTCCTAGAGCCTGGTATGAGACATTATCAAACTTTCTTCTGGAAAATAATTTCACTAGAGGCTCCATAGATAAGACTTTATTCATTAAGAAAGCTGGGCAGCATAATCTACTTGTTCAAATTTATGTAGATGATATTATTTTTGCATCCTCTGATCCACAGTTGTGTGATGCCTTTACAAAGTTGATGCAACAGAAGTTTGAAATGAGTGCCATGGGAGAATTACAGTTCTTTCTGGGTTTGCAAATCAAACAAAAGGCTGATGGAATTTTCATTCATCGGTCCAAATACACAAAAGATCTTTTGGAAAAGTTTGATTTACAAAACTGTAAGCCCTGTTCTACCCCCATGTGCAGCACCACACAACTGGATACATATCAAAAAGGTAAAGTGGTTGATGAAACACTTTACAGATGTATGATTGGGTCCTTGATGTATTTAATAGCTTCTAGACCATATTATGTTTGCTACATGTGTTTGTGCTAGATTTCAGGCTGCACCTAAGGAGTCTCATTTGATTGCAGTCAAGAGGATCTTTAGATATCTGCAAGGCACTCCATTTCTAGGTTTATGGTATTCTACTAGACATTCTGGTAAATTAGTTGCTTTTTCTGACAGTGACTATGCAGGGTGCAAGTTGACCAGGAAATCAACTTCTGGTGGATGTCAATTCCTAGGCAACTGCTTGATTTCTTGGCAGAGCAAGAAACAGACCTCAGTTGCTACATCAACTGCTGAAGCAGAGTACATTGCCGCTGCAAGCTGTACATCTCAGGTACTCTGGCTTCAAAACCAATTATTGGATTATGGCATAACAGAGACTAAGACCCCACTGTTAATGGACAGCTCTTCAGCTCTTTGTATTGGTAAGAATCCTGTCCAGCACTCTAGGACTAAACATATTGAAATCAGACACCATTTTATTAGAGATTGTTTTGAAAAAGGTCTGATTGATCCAAAATTTGTTCCTAGTGCTGATGAGCTTGCAGACATTTTTACTAAGCCTTGGATAGTTCAACTTTCCACAACCTGGTGTTAAGGCTTGGTATGCTGCAGCTAGAATAAGTGACAACTACTGATGATCTCAGCTCACAAGTACCGATGATCATTAGTTCATTATTGTCACATATAAGTACTGATGAGTTTTTTTCCTCAGTAGTTTTTATAACTACTGAAGGCTACATACCTCACCAGTACTGAAGTACTTTATCTGTTAAAACAGCTGATGTAGCTACAACAGCTGATGTAGTCACAACAGTTGATGCAGCCACAACTACTGATGTCAGAAATGCAGATAAGTACTGATGACCAATGAAACGTCTGAAACTCAGATCTAAGTCTGATGAGTAAGAGTGGGGAGGTCAGACTGAAACAGCTGAAAAGCTATGAATCGACGAAAACAGCTGATGAGTAATTACTCTTCAGTGTTTCTACAACTGTTGTTTCATTAAAACAACTGAAGCCAAAACTATGTCTTCAGTAGTTTACAACTACTGAAGACTAACACCAAGTCTTCAGCTGTTTACTACAACTGCTGACAAAACCACTGTCTTCAGTAGTTTCACAACTACTGATGACTAATACCCAGTCTTCAGTTGTTTCATCACCTGAAGTCAAAACTGTCTTCAGTAGTTTTATAACTACTGATGACTAAATCAGAGACTTCAGCTGTTTCAACATCTGACGGTTAAAACCAAGTCTTCAGTTGTTTTATAACAACTGCTGATCACACCAATACGGTCAGCTGTTTCAACGTCTGAAAATTAATACCACGTCATCAGTAGTTTCAACAACTGATAACTAACACCAAAACCTTCAGTCGTTTTCTAACCCGACCCTTTAAATACCTTATCCCACCTTCAAAGTTTTTATCTTCTCTTCTCAAACCTAACATTCAAAAAAACTCTCTACCCTCTCTTCATCAATGGCAACCATGCAACTAAAACCTCGACACACACAACTGCGTCGCACATCTCACAAAATCGCCATACTGGACCAAGTTTCACAACGCCATTGATTTAATGGTTCAGTCACCCTACAAAACGGCTTTTCTGGTAAATCCCACCATATATGCCGAATCCCTTAACCAATTCTGGACAAACGTCACTCTGGTCTCTCAGGAGAATGACACAGAGAGTCTCTTCAATCGTTTGTCCATGGCCAAAAAGTGGTCATTACTCCACACTCTTTGCCAAACCCTTAATCTGGATGATGCCACTTTCCCAACTGGTTATCCAAAGGGCACAACAGATCAATCATTTGCCCACCATGGATACCAGGGTAACCTGAGTGCATCTACCATACTGAAGAAACATTTCCCGGATGCCGAACGTCTCATATTTCATATGGAAAATGTCCGCCTTGCCTCCAAGACTTCATCATGGGATCAAATGTCCACAAGGTGGCAACAGGTAATGTACTCCATCCTTGAGCAACAACCTTTAAATTTTTCTGAAATACTATTTTTTGAGCTCAAGGATATGGCCCAAAAACAAACTGCTAACCGTTGGATATTATATCCTCGGTTCATATGGCCATAATTGAAAACCAGCTTCAAGCTGAGGGACTTGTTGGCCTGGGAGTCCTGCTATGGCTGTACTGCCGGAAGTATACTCCCGGCACAACTCTGACCAATCACTGAAAATGGCTGCCAAGCTGCGCAAACCCACGCAGCTGGAACCCACAGCCACCACCTCCAAATCCAAAGTCCCCACCAAACCCACTAAAAGGAAGACAAAAAAGGCTACTCAGGGAAATGAGTCCCCTGAGGATGCCCCTGCAACACAAAAGCAGGCTATATCCACTAGTTATACCCCCCAGTGGATACAAGGACTTCACCAGCCACAGCCGCTCAGGATTCCTCTTAAAAGGAGCCTGCAGCAACCACAGAAGGGGTACCCACAAATCTGGGATCTTCCTCATTTGAGGAGATTGCCATTGAAGAGCACCATTCTCCCCAGGTGCACACTGCTTTTACCCCATCTCCCCATGCAACCGCCCCCCAAAGTCCAACCATTATTATTGCAAAGTGTTGACTCAGTTGCATGCCTCTCTCCTCCTCCCCAACAACCACCAACAAAGGGGAGACCACACAGCTATTGAGGACGAGGATCACCATGCTTTTGACAACCCACAGCACCGGGGTTTACACGTTCTATCTCCTGTGTGGATATGGAGATTAGAACATCTAGTGAGGCTGCCACCTCTTTTGATTCAGCACATGATTAGAATGAGGCTGGTAACATAGCTAAGACCTCACTAGAGGCAACAGCTGATGAAGGACATAGTCCTGAAGCTGGAAGTCCCCAGTTCCAAGAAAAGGGGCACATGCTAAAACTGGTCTACACCCAGTGCATGTACATCCTGCTACAAGCAGGAGGTCAGGTGATCAGCATCTGCTGATGATGACCTGAGCTTCTTTATGATGTTCTGGCCCAGAACACAATTCTTGAGGAAGAAGTCAGTAGACTACAAAGACTACTTGACCAATCTCTCAAGAAGCAAGTCCATCTGCCACCAACATATACCCACAGATGGCACCTTCACCTGAAGGTCTCCCACACACTCAGCCACTCAAAACTTCCGAGCCACCAGCCTCTATTTCTGGCACTGCTTCTCAGGAGAGAGAACCCCTCTGAGCAAACAGCTGCTATCTTTCAGCAATCCCTACCTCTCATCACCCTAATGATCACAGACATTGTGATCAAAACCATGGATGAAAGGCTTCCCTCAATTATACAACCCCTAGTGGAGGAGATTGTGAGCACAAGGCTTTCTGCTACTCAAACCCTTGCAACCAATGCAACCAAAAAGGGGGAGAGTCAGTCAGTGAAAGCAAAGAGGAAGAGCAAACTTAAAGAAAAGGAAACTGAGAAGGAAGAGGAGTCTGTGAAGGGAACCGAAAATGATCAAGTGGGTGAAAGTCACAAAGACTTTCATGTCACATATAAGAAGAGGAAGGGTGAAGGAAAAGAGAAAGAACTCCAACTCGATGAGATGATCAAAATGGCAGATGCTACACATAGTAAATCAATGGATGCCATTATTGATCAACTGTATAGACAGGGGTTCGATACTGCACAGCTTGACTCAGAGATCAGGAGACTTGAAGTTGAAGAAATTAACTCAAGATGGGCAAGTTATGATGCATTAGAAAGAGAGAGACTAGAGATCATGATCAGATTCATTGCAAAATATCTTGGGAGATCATTGATCGAGATTAAATCATGGACCAGGGACAGTATCTTGGCCATAACCTCCAAGATCTGTTCGTCTGAAGCATACACTAAGAGTTTAGTAGTTGAAGCTTTGAATGAAGCAGGAGCAGGGAGCAGGACTGAGCTAGCCAAACACTCAAAAGCCACACTCACCTCTAAAATGCTAACTCAGCCTGTCAACATTCCCTCTCCAAAACAACCACAACCAAACCCACAAAAACAACTCCCTTACCCTCTAAACCAACAGCCGATGATGCACCCAAGAAGAAGAAGAGAAGGGTGTTGAGGCTAGAAGAAGAAGAAGAAGAGAGATGATGTGGAAGAAGATAGGCTGCCTCTGTCTGTAGTCCTAACATTGCCTAAAGCCAAACCCATGCCCATCACTCCCACTCACAGGTGGAAACTTTGAGAGTAAAGATTGAAGAAGAGTAGCAGCAAAGGCTTCATGACGATGAGATGTGAAAAGCATCGACAAAACTTATGTTGCTTCTTCATCAATAATTAGTATGAAGAAAGAAGCTCTGAGGTTGTACACCCTTGCCAACACATTTCAATATCAGAAGGAAAAGGTGAGAGTATGGCTTGATCCTAGGGTGGCTCACAGGATTGTAAAGAAAGACATTCCTTCGAGATACAAGGGCCAAGTAAAAAGGATTGTAGATGAAGAGATCACAGTGGTCCTTGTAGTATCACCCTGGGAGATTGTAGAAGATTTCAAGAAGGCCTATGAGACTAAACAGCCACCCAAAAGATGTTAGAAACAGAGTTATTAAAAAAGGGTTAGTCTACAAGAGGCTTGAGAACTTCAAACAAAATGAGCTCAGTCTGTTACTTGAAGGGACTCATCCTGATGAGTTTGCATACAGACAGATTACAACAGTTGAGCTCAAAAATAAACAGGCCAAGTACATCTCGGAGCTGTATGGGCGTGAAGGATTGTTTGATGGTGAAGCTGAGAACCTGACCATGGAAGAACAAATTATGTTTCTCAAAGCATACACCAGAGAATCCTACAGGCTTATACATGGGAAGTGAGTCTCATGGATGGGGGAACAACTCAGTGTCCAATTCCCCAATACAGAGCTCCCATCCATACATTGCCAACCAATCATCAGAGACTCATTCCCAGGCCAATGCTATATGGGTCATCTTCTCAATGATCAAGAAGGAAAAAGACCAACCATTTGCCAACAATAAGTGGGACCTTAATAAAGTTAAAGGTTTTGGCTGCATTGGTTCAGGGGGAGTTTGTTGGACCAAAAGAACCAATGAGCCGGATCAGAAAAACCTTTAAGTCCCACATACGTCACAACAACTACTGAAGACCACAACAGCTGAAGACAACAGCTGATTACAAAGTCTGAACACAAGTGCTGAAGACAAAGTCTGAAGACAAGTGCTGAAGACAAAGTCTGAAGACAAGTGCTGAAGACAAAGTCTGAAGACAAGTGCTGAAGACAAAGTCTGAAGACAAGTGCTGAAGACAAAGTCTGAAGACAAGTGCTGAAGACAAAGTCTGAAGACACAAGTGCTGAAGACAAAGTCTGAAGACACAAGTGCTGAAAACCAAAGTATCAGACGTTGTCACAACAGCTGAAGAGGTCTTCTTCAGTAGTTGTGACGGTTTACCTTTCAGTAGTTTTATGTTTTATCTGTTCAGTAGTTTGACATAACAGCTGAAGAATACTTCTTCAGGTTTGGCTCATCAGTAGTTTTATGTTTTTCAGTAGTTTTGTAAAACGACTGAAGAGCATGTTCTTCAGTCGTTGTAGTTTCAGTAGTTTCTTATCAGTAGTTCATATTTTTTACTTAACACTCTGATATGTTCTCAGTAGTTGTGAACATTTCAGTAGTTTGTTAAGAGTTAGTTATTTTTGTAATAGATCTGCCAGTTGTCACTTTCCCATGATAACAACAGCGATTGCACTCTATATAAGGAGTGTCAACCTATTGTAATAGGTAGAATGATTTGATCAGAAATATTCGATATCATAGAAACATTCCTTGTTACAGAAATATATTCTCTCGTTATAACCGTATTTGTTCTTAATGCATACGAGTATCAAATTCTTGCTACAATTGTCTAATTCTTGTTCTTATTCCGCTGCGTTACGCTCTAATACATCAAACTTGTGATCACTGATCCTGACATTCATAAACTGAAGAAGTTCTTCTTGCATGGCACTCACCCATGCCTCATCATTCAGGGCTTCACTAACATACTTTGGCTCAACTGAGACACAAAGCAACGATAGGCACCGTTGTGAAGGTATCCTTTTCCATCACAGAGGCATAATCAGCTGAGTAGAACTGATTTCTGGTCTGAACTCCTAATCTCACATCTCCTATGACATTATCCAAAGGATGATAGATGTTTAGACGTGAGCCGAGAGTTATTGGAAAACAACCACCTCAGAAACAAGATGTGAACATTTGGTTCTGGATCTGAGGTATAGGAGTCTGAGGTTCAGAAGGCTCAGAAGCATATTGTAATGCTTGTGGACTTGTGGTAGTCAGAACCTGTTCATCTGGTTGTTCTGATTTTTCCACTTTCTTCATCAGAGGAAGAGTCACTCACATCAAGTTCTCCCACTGTGTTGGTAGATGGTTGAATTTGTGAACCGAGTGGTGTTGAATCTTGAGACGGTGTGTTCAAGACATCGTACATCATCTTGTTTGTCAACTCTCTTCGGAAGTGGAGAGAGGTATATTGAAGGACTTGAAGATCCTCATAGTCAAAGAAGTAAGCAGGCCCTTTTCCAGCAGGTGGTGTGGTGTATCTCTGTACATCAACATTACACCACACCTCTACTGACCCGTTGAGTTGTTGTAAACTCTCTTGTTTGGTTGTGTATCCTAGAAAAATACCTTCATCAACCTTCTCGCTGAATTTTCCCTCCTGTGTCTTCTTCAGTAGGGTGCACAGAGCGCCAAACGGCTCGAGATACTCTAAGTTAGGTTTACGTCGTTGTAGTAACTTGTAGCATGTTTTTCCATGGCGTTTAACTACCAGAACTCGATTGAGCGTATAACATGCATTTGCAACTGCCTCATTCCAGAATTGAATAGGCAGTTTCGAGTCTGCTAGCTAGCATAGTCCGCGCGGTCTTTATCAAGCTGCGATTCTTTCGTTCAGCAACACCATTCATCTGAGGAGTGTAGGCAGAGGTAAATTGATGCAAAAATCCCTTTTCCTTCCAGTAGGCCTCCATCCATTGATTCTTGAACTCGGTTCTGTTGAGCGCACTTGTCGTACTTTCAGCTTGTATAAGGATTCCAGTGTAGTTACTAATTCCTTGAAGGATTCAAATGTTTCTGACTTGGACATCAGAAACATTACCCAAGAGAATCTTGAGTGGTCATCAGTAACTACGTAGCAATACAAGTTGCCTACGATGCTTCTTGTACTGACTGGACCAAACAGATCCATGTGAAGAAGCTCAAGAGGTAGTTCTATGGAATGAACTTTCTTTTCCTTATGAGACTTCTTTGTCTGTTTGCCCTTCTTGCACGCAACACAGAAATCTGGGAGTTAGGAGTTTTTGACGTTCACTCCCCTCACTAGATCGTTCTGGATCAAGTGATTCATCTTCCTTGGATTTATGTGTCCTATTCTCCTATGCCAGGAGATGGAATCCTTCTCAGTAGCTTTGGACAAGAAGCACTGAACTTCACAATCCATTGTGGAGGCCTTTGAAAGATCCAAAACATAAAGATCATTATATCTTGAAGCTGACATTAGAACTTGATCCTCCGGGATCACGTAGTCCTTCTTCAGAACGTAGCACTTCTTGTTGTCAAAGACTACTTTGAAGCCTTTATCACATATTTGAGAAATAGAAAGTAAGTTATTTTGTAATCGTTGGACATAGTTTACCTTGTCAAACTTAACTTTCTGATTTACCACTTCTCCTTGGGTTGTGATATACCTGCCTTTGTTTCCAGCAAATGAAACATGCCCTCCTTTGATTTGTCTGATGTTTGATAAGAGAGCTCTATTCCCCGTCATGTGCCTGGATGCTCCGCTATCTACAATCCACGTGTTAGTCTCAGCACTATAGCAAAAACACCTGCACATTCAATAAAACATTAGTTCATGTTAGGAACGCAAGCCTTCATGGCTTGGGTTTCCCCGAGGCATCACACAACATAAACTCAACTCATTGACCATTTGAGGTTGAGGGAAGCTCGGATGTCTGTTTGTCCTCATTTTCAGATGTTGAGGCGGATTTTTCTTTCCATAGACCAACTTTGTGTAAGGCCTATTTGTGATAAACAGACGACTGGCTGATGGGTTGAACTTTGGATTCACTATCCCTTTTAGGAGGCGTCACTGAGTTCCTCTTAAAAGGTCTAGTTTTAGATGCAGGAAGTTCAACTTTCCTCCTCGGTGTCTGATAATAGGACAATTATACGCAATGTGACCGTACTCTCCATAATTGTAGCAAGATCTGCTTTCAACTTTACGGTTTATTTGTTTTTGTGGAGATGTAGGTGTCACATGGATGACCTTATCTTGTTTAGATTGAGAAATTTCTTTGTTAGATGTATGATCGGGTTTTACAAACTTAATTGCCTTACCTGGTTTTACATCTTTTATTTCTTGTTTACCAAGACTTTGACATGATACTCATGATTGATTAGGTTTAATAGTCCTTTTAGGTTCTGATTTGACTTTGTTTGAACTGACTTTAAATTGACCTTTTCAAACTGTTTTTCTATGTTAATACAAGGCATATTTCCTTTTGTTTTAGAAGTGGACTCCTTTGTTTAGTTCCAGACTCAATGGTTTACTTGTGGAATCTGGGTCACTTACAAGAGGAGTGGTCACCACATGATCCTTGTTGGGGTTATTAAAAATTTGTTTACTTTTGGTGTTCATCAAGGTCTTAGGAGGTGGCGGCACCATTTTGTATCCCATCCCTCCCTGTTGTTTCTTTCTCTCACTAAGTGTTGGACAATGTGAGATGAGCTTGTCCAACTATGCAATTTTTGTTTAAAGAGATGACTTCTACTTCTAAAACCGCTTTTAGCTTGTTAGTGTCTTCTAGGAGTTAAGATAGTACCTAATGTCATTAGCTTGGTTAAAGGCAACTACTTGTGTTTCCCTAAGCTGTTTGTTCAAAAGATCTATCTTTTCCTTGTAATTGTGCTCATTTTGTTTTAAAACTCTATTAGCATTGGTGCACAGTTCCAAATCCTTTTAGGCTATCATTATGATCTAATAGCCTAGAAAATTTTAAATCTATGCTTTCTCCAAATTTATTATAATCCAAACAAGCATGATTATTAAACAAATGGTCAGTAGTACTTACCTGAGATGTTGAAGAGGAACCAGCCATGTGTGCAGATGTCTCTTGTTCTGGTGAATCTAACATTGATGTAGACTTTTCTTCTTCAAGCAGGTGGTTGACCACATGCAGTGTCTTCAGAATTGTACATTGCAAGCTTTACTGCTATAATCTCCCTCACTGGCGGAGTCGTCATCTATGTCCTCCACACTAGCTATGTTGGACTCTCCCGGTGTGACGAACCGAAAGCTCCAGTCCTGTCCTTCATCATCGTTAGCAGTCAAGGCTTTAGGGTCCTTGCTTGATAAAGTAGAACTACTAGATGTGGCTTTATCCTGACGATTAAAGGACAAGAAAGGATTGCCATTACCGGTTTTCTTTGGCTTCACACACTCTCGTTTGAAGTGCCCTTTCTCACCACAGTTGAAACAGGTGACCTTTGACTTGTCGAAGCCAAAGGTTGTGTCCTTGGTTGCAACCAAGTTCTGTCCGGTCTTTTTGACAAACTTCTTAGCTCGTCGGAAAGCACTTGCCAAGGCCCATATAATATCCATTCGTTCCAACTCCATCTCATCCACCTGTTCATAATCCTTATCTGCCAGGTGGCAATTTCCTATCTTTCCAGCAATTAGTCCATCATAGGAGTGGACTACAGCAGCTAAGAGGTCCATATGTTCTCTGGCCACCTCAACAGTCATGTTACTGAAGTTATCGGTCTTCAATTTTGCTGCATTGGCTTCAGGTATAATATACTGGGTACCAGATGACCCTGACATTTCAGACCCTGAAGTAGATGCTTGTGCTGGACTTGCTGAGCTTGAGATGAAGGCAGTCTGCAGTGGTGCTCCAGATGTCTTGACCGGAGGAGTCGCGTTGTAAAGCGCAGGATTCTGGTCATAGTTTGCCTTTTGTGCTCTATACTTCATCCTAAGATCCTCCTCTCTCAGTTTTAGAATGAAGTCATTTATGTCTAACTTCGACAGCATCCATTCTATTTGAGATTAGAAACGAAGGTAGCCCATTTCTCTGGTAATCCATCTGCAAAGTTGGATACCTTATCCTCCATCGACGTAGTTACTCGATGAGTGTGCATCTCACACATCAAGTGGTAGAATCTGTTGATCACGTCGTCCAGGCTTTCCTTTCCAATTAAAGAGAAGTTGTCAAACTCCTTCTTCAAAGCTTTGACCTTAATGGCCTTGAGTGAGGCATTTCCGTCATACCTCTTCTCTAACGCATCCCATAATTTCTTTGCTTGAGTATACTCCGAGTACTGATGGAAGATATCCTTCGAAATAGACTGGGTAAGCAAAGCGTATACTTTCTTCTCAGTGTTGTGTTTCACCTTTTGTGCATCAGACATGCCACTTAACATAAGTTTGACACCATCAGCTCCAACAGGCATGTTGTACCCCGATTCTATTGCCTCCCACAAATTTTGATAGGATCTCAGCATCTAGTTTGATCGATTCTAATGATTTCAGCAGCGAAATAGAGTACCAACTAGCACAATTCGAGCAAGAATACCAAAGATATAGCAATGAACAGAATTAGTTATAGAGAGAGAAAGTTTCTGCAAAAGGAATATTTCATTCAATCACACGCTTTGGCATGGCATTCGCAAAATTACAATTTAGGTCATTCTTCCTTATATAAGGAAAGATGACGTAGGCTGATGTCACTTGATAGTGACATCTAACCGTTATTTAACAAACTACTGAAACACTAAAACTACTGAAGATGTCAAGCAGCTGACATCTTCTTACAAGAAGCTAAGTGTTTACTTATTACAAAACTACTGATAAGAAACTACTAAAACTACAACGACTGAAGAACAAGCTCTTCAGTCGTTTTACAAAACTACTGAAAGTAAAATCATAAAACTACTGATAAACATAACTACTGAAGAAGTACTCTTCAGCTGTTGTGACAAACTACTGAAACTTCAGCACTTGGTCTTCAGACTTGAACTTCAGACGTTTCATCAGCTGATGACTTCAGTAGATGTCATCAGCTGTTGTCTTCAGTCTTTGTCTTCAGACTTTGTACATCAGTTGTTGATCTTCAGCACTTGTGGACTCTTCAGCTGTTGAACTTCAGTACTTTGGTTTTCAGCTTCAGCACTGTATTCTTCAGCCTTTAACCTTCAGTACTTTGGTCTTCAGCTTCAGCACTTGTATTCTTCAGCTGTTAACCTTCAGTACTTTGGTTTTTAGCTTCATCACTTGTGTTCTTCAGCTGTTAACCTTCAGTACTTTGGTCTTCAGCTTCAGCACTTGTGTTCTTCAGCTGTTGAGCTTCAGCACTTTAGTCTTCAGCTTCAGCACTTGTGTTCTTCAGCTGTTGAGCTTCAGCATTTTAGTCTTCAGCTTCAGCACTTGTGTTCTTCAGCTGTTGAGGTCTTCAGCACTTGTCAAACTGCTGATGAAGCCTTCAGCAGTTATGATATCATGTGGGACTTAGAGGTTTTCTGATCTTGGCTCATTGGTTCTTTTGGTCCAACAAACTCCCCCTGAACCAATGCAGCCAAAACCTCTAATTGATTTATTTTCCCACTTATTGTTGGCAGAATGGTTGGTCTTTTTCCTTCTTGATCAGTTGAGAAGATGACCCATATAAGCACTGGCCTGGGAATGAGTCTCTGATGATTTGGTTGGCAATGTATGGATGGGAGCTCTGTATTGGGGAATTGGACACTGAGCTGTTCCCCCATCCATGAGACTCACTTCCCAACTATGAGCTTGTAGGATTCCCTGGTGTAGGCCTCCAAAAATACAATTTGTTCCTCCATGGTGAGCTCCTCTGCCTCACCATCGAAGAATCCTTCTGGCCCATAGTACTCAGACAGGAATTTGACCTGTTTTCCATTTTTGAGTACCACTGTTGTAATCTGTCTGTAAGCAAATTCATCAGGATGATGACCTTCTAACAGCAGTGGTAACTCATCCTTTCTGATCTCATTCAGCCTCTTATACACCAGCCCCTTTTTGATCATTCTGTTCTCCAGCATCTTTTGTGGGGGCATGTTTGAGGTGTAGGCCTTTTTGAAATCTTCCAGGATTTCCTAGGGTGAGACTATAAGGGCTAAGGAGATCACTTCATCTACAATCTTTTTCACTTGCCTATTGTATCTCTGAGGGATATTTGTCTTTTGTATTCTATGAGCCACCCTGGGATCAGGCCAAATTCTTACTCTTTCTTTCGCATACTGCAAAGTATGTCTAAGAGTATAAATCCTCTGAGCTTGTTTTTTCATATTAATGATGGAGGAAGTGGCTGCATATGCTTTATCTACTCTCCTCAATAACTCTTCATCGTGCAATCTGTGTTGTTCTTCTTCTTCCAATTTCACTTTAATTGCATCTCTTTGTTGCTCAGGAGTTATTGCAAGAGAGAGATCTTTGGCCTTAGGCAACTGCTAAACAACTGAGATCGGCAGCCTGTCTTCATCATCATCTTCTTCTTCTTCCAGCCTCAACACCTTTCTCTTCTTCTGCTTAGGTGCATCATCGGCTGTTGGTTTTGTGGGTAAGGGAGTTGGTTTTGTGGGTTGTGGTTGTGGTTGTTTTGGAGAGGGAATGTTGACGGGCTGAGTTAGCATTTTGGAGGTGAGTGTGGCTTTTGAGTGTTTGGCTAGCTCAGTCCTGCTCCCTGCTCTTGCTTCATTCAAAGCTTCTTTTACTAATCCCTTAGTATATGCCTCAGACGAACAGATCTTGGAGGTTATGGCCAAGATGCTGTCCCTGGTCCATGATTTTATTTCGATCAATGATCTCCCAAGGTATTTGCTGATAAATCTGATCATGATCTCAAGTCTTTCTCTATCCATTGTGTTGTAGCTGGCCCATCTTTGTTGAATCTCTTCAATCTCTAATCTCTTATTTCAGAGTCCAGCTTTTCAGTATTGAAACTTGCCTAAACAGCTGATCAATGATATTGTCCATTGATCTATTGTGTTCAGCATCAGCCTCTTTAACCATTTCATTCAGGTTTTTCTCTTTTTCCGCACTTTTCTTTTTCTTATATGTGACATGAAAGTCCTTTTGACTTTCATGTACTTTCTCCTTTTCAGCTCCCTTCTCATTCTCATTCTCCTTCTCTTTCTCGGTCTCATACACACAGTCCTTCTCTATTTCCACTTCTTTGTCCTTCTCTTTCTCTTTCTCCTTCTCCATCCTCTTTCTTTTAGCTTTCACTGCTGGAATCTCCCCCTTTTTGGGTGCATTGGTTTTAAGGGTTTGATCAGTAGAATGCTTTTGGCTCAGTACATCCTCCACCATAGGTTGTAAGACAGAAGAAAGTCTCTCATCAACAGTTTTAATGACAAGTTCAGTTATCTGCGGTGTGATGAGAGATAGGGGATTTTGAGTGATAGCATCCATTTGCTCAGGGGGTTTTGGTCCTAAGAAATGGTGCCAGAAACAGAGGCAGGTAGCTGAGATTCTTTGAGTGGCTGTGTGTTTAAGTGACCTTCAGAGGAAGGTGCCATTTGTTGGGTTGATGTGGCGGCAGATGGTCTTCTCTCCCTGAGAGAGTTGGTCAAGTAGTTTTTGCAGCCTACTGACTTCCTCCTCTAGGATTATGTTCTGGGCAAGAACATCATAAAAGAAGCCCAGGTCATCATCAGCAGATGCTGAATCACCTGACCTCCTGCTTGTAGCAGGATGTACATGCACTGGGTGTAGACCAGATGTAGCATGTGCCCCTTTGTCTTGGAACTGGGGACTTCCAGCCTCAGGACTTTGTCCTTCATCAGTGTTGCCTCTGGTGAGGTCTTAGTTATGTTACCAACCTCAGTCTGATCATATGCTAATTCAGAAGAGGTGGCAGCCTCACCAGATGTTCTGATCTCCATATCCACACCAGAGATAGAACATTTAAACCCCGGTGCTGTGGGTTGTCACAAGCATGTGTATCCTCTTCCTCAATTGTTGTTGTTCTCCCCTTTTTGGTGGTTGTAGGGGAGGAGGAGAGGCATGCAGCTGAGTCAGCACATTAGCAATTATAATGGTGGACTTTGGGGGGCATTTGCATGGGGAGAGGGGATAGAAGCTGATTGCATCCGGGGAGAGGGATGCTCTTCAATGATAACCTCCTCAAGTGAGAGAGGTCTTAGTAATGTGGTTTCCCTGAAGTGGTTGCAAGAGGATCCTTTTGAGAGGATACCTGTGCGGCTGTTGCTGGTTGAGTCTTTAACACTACTGGAGGTTTGAACCAGTAGGTTTATCCTGTTTGGGTGGTACAGGAGCATCATCAAGGGACTCATCTCCCTGATTAGCTTGTTTGGGTTGGATTTTGGCTTGGTGGGGACTTTGGATCTGGCAGTTGAAGCTGTGGGTTCCCTTTGCTTGGGTTTGAGCAAACGGGCAGCTTCTTTGAGAGATTGGTCGGAGTTATGCCTGGAGTATACCTCGCTAGAACAACTGGTGCAGGGACTCCAAGGCCAACAAGGCCATCAGTTTGTAATTCATTTAAAATTATGGCCATCAGAAACCTAGGATATAATAGCCATCTGTTTCCCACAGGTTTCTGTGCCAGATCTTTGATTTCTAGAACACAATTTGTGAAAATTTAAAGGTTGGTGTTCTAGAATTGAATATAATACCTGTTGCCACCGGGAAGACATTTGATCCCATGAGGATGTCTTCGAGGCTAAGCAAACATTCACCATATGAAATATCAGTCGTTCAGCATCAGGGAAGTTCTTCTTCAGTATGGTAGCAGCTCGAAGATTTCCGTCGTACCCATTGCTGATGAAGGACATATCAGTTGTGCCCTTCGGATACTCAGTCACAGCAGTAGCATCTTGTAAATTTAGCACTCGACGAATGCTATCAGGTGTAACCTCTACTTGTTTTGGTTGACCAATGACCGAACAGAAATTTGGCCGGAAGGCACATCAGTGTGAACGTAGGCATTGGACCAAAACTGACTTAGTGACTCTGGGTAGATGGTCGAGTTTAAGAGCAGAGCAGTACTATACTGAGAATCAGCCATTAGGTCTATGGCGTGATCAAACTTTGTCCAGAAGGTCGATTTCGTGAGGTAGGCGACGCAATTATGTCTGGGTTTTAGACTCATGGTTGCCATTTTTGAGAGTATGAGGTCAGAAGAACGGCTAATGGAACGTTTGAGAAGAAGACAGGTATTTATAGGGTAGGGATAGGAAAAGGCTGAAAGAAAATACTGAAGGTTTTGGTGTGGTCATCAGCTGTTTGAAACTACTGATGACGTGGTATTAACCTTCAGAGGTTTAAAACGACTGACAGTGGTGTGTTGTCATCAGGTGTTATAAAACAACTGAAGACTTGGTTTTGACCATCAGACGTTGAAACAGCTAAAGTCTTGGTGTTAACCATTAGTATTATGAAACTACTGAAGGTCGTGGTTTTGACTTCATATGATGTAAACAACTGAGGACTTGGTGTTTGTCATCAGTAGTTGTGAAACCACTGAAGACAGTGGTTTTGCCATCAGTTGTTGTAAACAACTGAAGACTTGGTATTAGTTATCAGTAGTGTGTGAAACTACTGAAGACTGTGGTCTTGCTTTAGTTGTTTAGAAACAGCAGTTGTAGAAACAACTGAAGAGAAATTACTCATCAGCTGTTTTCGTCAATTCTTAGCTTGTCAGCTGTTTCAAACTGTCCAAACACTTACTCATCAACTTTTCATCTGCTTTTCTGGTGTTTCATAGGACGTTAGTACTTATGTTTTACTGATTTCAGTAGTTGTAACTACATCAATAGTTGTAACTACATCAGTATTTAGAACAGATAAAGTACTTCAGTACTTGTGAGGCATTAGCCTTCAGTAGTTTAAAAACTACTGAGGGTAAAAGAACTCATCAGTACTTATATGTGACATGGTGACCAATGATCATCAGTACTTATTACTGAGATCATCAGTAGTTGTTACTTATTCTAGCTGCAGCATACCAAGCCTTAACACCAGGTTGTGGAAAGTTGAACTATCCAAAGGCTTAGTAAAAATGTCTGCAAGCTCATCAGCACTAGGCACAAACATAGGATTAATTAGACCCTTTTCAAAAATCTCTTATAAAATGATGTCTAATTTCTATATGTTTGGTCCTAGAGTGCTGGACTGGATTTTTGACAATGCAAAGAGCTAAAGTACTATCCATTAATAACGGAGTCTTAGTCTCTGTAATGCCATAATCCAAAAGTTGATTCTGAAGCCAGAGTACTTGGGATGTACAACTTGCAGCAACAATGTACTTGCTTCAACAGTGGATGTAGCAACAGATGTTTGTTTCTTACTCTGCCAAGAAATCAAACAGTTGCCTAGGAATTGACATCCACCAGAAGTTGATTTCCTGGTTAACTTACACCCTGCATAGTCACTATCAGAGAAAGCAACTAATTTGCAAGAGTGCCCAGTGGAATACCATAAACCTAGAGATTGTGTACCTTGCAAATATCTAAAGATCCTCTTGACTGCAATCAGATGAGACTCTTTAGGTGCAGCCTGAAATCTAGCACAAACACATGTAGCAAACATAATATCTGGTCTAGAAGCTGTTAAATACATCAAGGACCCAATCATACATCTGTAAAGCGTTTCATCAACAGCTTTACCTTTCTGATCATATCCAATTGTGTGGTGTTGCACATGGGAGTAGAACAGGGCTTACAGTTTTGTAAATCAAACTTATTTAAAAGATCTTTTGTATATTTAGACTGATGAATGAAAATTCCATCAGCTTTTTGTTTGATTTGCAAGCCTAGAAAGAACTGTAATTCTCCATTGCATTCATTTCAAACTTCCTTTGCATTAATTTTGTAAAATCATCACACAACTGGGGATCAGAGGATGCAAATATAATATCATCAACATAAATTTGAACAAGTAGCTTATGCTGATCCACCTTCTTAATAAATAAGGTTTATCTATGGAGCCTCTAGTGAAATTATTTTGCAGAAGAAAGTTAGATAATGTCTCATACCAGGCTCTAGGAGCTTGTTTCAACCCATAAAGAGCCTTATCAAGCTTGTATACCCATTCTGGGTGTTTATTATCCTCAAAACCTGGTGGTTGACACACATAAACTTCTTCTTTTATTTCACCATATAAAAATGCACTTTTAACATCCATTTGAAAAACTTTAGATTGTGGAGTGCAACATAGGCTAAGAACAATCTAATTGCCTCCAGTCTGGCTATAAGGGCAAAGGTTTCCATAATCAATACCTTCTTCTTGTGCAAACCCCTGAACAACCAGTCTGGCCTTGTTTTTAACAATAAGCCCATTTTCATCTGTTTTATTCCTAAACACCCATTTAGTGCCTATTGCACACTTACCTAAGAGAAGAGGAACAAGCTCCCACACTTGCTGCTTTTTGAACTGAAGAAGCTCAAGCTGCATTGCTTCAACCCAGCCATTGTCTCTAAGTGCAACATGATAATTCTTTGGCTCTAGCTGACTGATGAAGAGAGCATAGAAGCAGAAATTGGACAATTGACTTCTGGTTGAAACTCCAGCATTGATATCACCAATGATTTGAGACATTGGGTGATTCTTCAGCTCTTGATAAACAATGAGATCAGTGCAAGTGTTTGTAGAACCTTCAGCAGCAACAGATGTTGATGTAGACTCTTGAAACCATGTAGATGGTGGCAACTCAAATGAAGTTGAAGATGCAGAAATCTCATCAGCACTTGTTGTGGATGAAGCTACTGTAGCTACAGGAGCATCAGGTTTAGAGGACACAGGCAGTTGGTCACTAAACCTGAAGAGGTGAGTACTGCTATTATTATCATCATCAGCACCAGCAGTACCACCAGGTGGTGAACTGTTGACAGGAGCAACAGCAGAAGTTTGATAAGGAACATATTGCAGTATGTCCAAATCAAATAGCTCCACAGGGCTTTGTGGAATCTTGTCCTTTGGAGATTCATTAAACTTAACATGTAGAGTCTCTTCAACCATCTTTGTTCTACAGTTGAAGACTCTGTATGCTTTGCAAGTTGATGAATAACCAACAAAGTACCCTGCTTCCACCTTAGGATCAAATTTTTGGAGTTGATCCCGTGTGTTGAGAATGAAACAAGGACACCCAAAAGCTCTGAAGAATGAAATTAGAGGGGCCAAATGATGAAGAACTTCATATGGAGTCTTCATCAACCTCTGATTTACTAGAACTCTATTCTGTACATAGCAAGCTGTATTGACAGCTTCAACCCAAAAAGTCATTGGCAGTCCAGAATCAGCCAACATGGACCTTGCAGCTTCAATAAGGTTCTTTCTCTCCACTAACCATTTTGTTCAGGAGTTCTTGGAATGCTAAACTGCCTCTTGATTCCCTTTGAGAGGTAGAACTCATCAAGTGTATGTTTCTGAATTCTGTTCCATTATCACTTCTAATACACTTGACTGAGAGGGTATACTGCTTCTCAACATACAACACAAAGTTGATAATCTTCTGAGCTGCTCATCCTTTGAATGCAAGAAGAAAGTCCATACAAATCTGGAGTAATCATCCACAATTACCAGATAGTATTTCTTCTTAGCCATACTCATCACTCTCACAGGACCAAAGAGATCCATGTGAAGAAGCTGTAAGCAGGCAGTGGACTTAGGTTCTTCTATGGAGGGAATGAAGCTTTGTGCTGTTTTCCTTTTAAACAAGCGGTGCAGTTATCTTCACATTTGAACTCCTTCATAGGCAGTCCCCTTACTAAACCATGGTTTATCAGCTGATTTATGTTTTTGAGATTAACATGACCCAGCCTTCTATGCCATAGAGTAGATTCTTGAGGGGAAGCCTTGGAAAATAGGCAAGGATGGCCTTTGAGATCTATTTTCTTAGAAAGATCTAAGGCATACACTCTTCCTGTCCTGTTGGCCTTCAGGAGAGTGTATTCATCCAACACCTTATCAATCAAACTTAGAACTTTGGATGACAGAATTCGACAGTTCTGACTGGTGAAAAGAGCAACATGGCCTTTGTCACTATTTGACTGACACTCAAGAGGTTGTACTTGAGATTTTCCACATGGTAACATCATCAAACTTTATTTCCTCATTGGAAACAAAGCCTTTGCCGATGATGTAACCTTTTGCATCATTGCCAAATGACACAAACCCCTTCCTTCCTTGAGAGTAGTCATTAGAAGTGATCTGTTTCCTGTCATATGCATGGATCCTCCACGTCTACATACCAGATGCCTCTGTGGCATGTTGAAGAACCCTGCAAAACACAACAAATTAGTAGATTTTGAGACCCAACCTTTTTGGTTTTGGGCCTGTTCTCATCAACAGATGGTAAATAACAGGTTTGTTGAAACAACAGCCTGAGAGGAAGAAGATGGTGAAGAAGAGGAATCCTTTGGCTTGGACCTCCTTTCTGTGGTTTCAACATAGGAACATATAATTGGTTAACTCTTCCTAATAGATGTTGAACCATCATAACCAGCTGAGTCTGATTTTGTGATAAAGCTTTCAGCTCTTCAGACACATTGCATGGAGTTTGATAAGTTCCTATGTTGCACCTTCTTCTTTTGAGCAATCTCAGCTGTACTGTTTAACCCTTCCTTTTTGGATTTCTTTTGGACTTAAGGGTTACAGGATTTGATGTTGCTGTACAAATGTGGCTTCAAACTCAGTTTTCATTTTAACCATTTTCTCTTTAATTCCTCTTTATGTTTGAGTTTGGCTCTTTTGTACCACAATCATACTGTAAGATGATGAACAAACCACATATTTCACAGGGTTTATTCTCATTTATGTGATCATCAACTAAGAGAATGAAACTACTGAAGACTTGTTCTTCAGCACTTTGGAAGCACTATTGCTCTTTGACTTCTCTTTAGTATCTTCAAACCCTTTCTACTGACAGTTTTCTTCTCTTTGCTGAATGTAGTTGGAGTTTGAACTTCAGGTGTTAATTTGCTCTCAGTCTTCAGGACTTCCAGAAATAACTCCTGAGTTGATCAACTCTTTGATCATGTGAGTGTCAGTATTTGAACCATCAAGATCAGCTGATAGGTTCAACGAGGGAATAATACTAACTTCAACTTCTGATGGTGGTCTATCAGAAAGTGAATCACATGATGAGGTGGATTGGTTATTGCTTTCTCATCAGATTTCACTTCTGCTCTTGAAGCAAAATGTAGGAGGAGTAGTGTGATTAAACCAATGCCAAACTTCACATTGGAAGCTGATTGCTTACTAAAGCTTTTCAAAACCTTTGCATGATTGTACCTGTTGGATCCAAAAGAACCAATGAGCCTGATCAGAGAAACCTCTAAGTCCCACAAGACATCACAACAGCTGAAGAAGACCTGATCAGCTGTTCTACAAAGTCTGAAGAATACAACTGCTGAAGTACGTCTGAAGTACTGAAGACAAAGACTGAGACAACAGCTGAAGATCTAAAGTCTGAAGACTTCACAAGTACTGAAGACAAAGACTGAAGATCAACAGCTGAAAGACAAAGTCTGATGTTCAAGTACTGAAGACATCAGCTGATGTTAACAGCTGATGACAACAGCTGAAGAGGGCTTCTTCAGTTGTTGTGATGGTTTCTTCTTCAGTAGTTTTCTTTTCCTTTCAGTAGTTTGTTTATTTTTCTTTTCAGTACTTGTAAACAACTGAAGAGGTTGTTCTTCAGTTGTTGTAGTTTCAGTAGTTTTATGTTTTTCAGTAGTTGTAAATGAGATGTTTAACACTTAGGAACATTTGTAAGAAGATGTCAGTTGTGACATCTTCAGTAGTTGTTAAACATCAGTAGTTATAAAACGGTTACATGTCACTTTCAGGTGACATCAGTCTACGTCATTCTTTCCTTTATAAGGAAAGATGACTCACATGTAATCGTGCCTTTGAGGCCGACAATCTTAATGCAATATTCCTTTTGTCGGATATTTCTCTCTCTATAACAAATTCTTTTATCGTTTTATATCAATGTTCTTGTTTGAATTTGTCTAATTCTGAGCTATTCCGCTGCTATATCTGTTCAATCGATTAAACCAAGGCTGAGATCCTAACAAATGGTATCAGAGCAGGTAATCATTGATCGATCTAACATTGATCATTGAAACTGTTCAATCGCTCTAAGTTTAATCGAATTAGCAAAATTCGCAAGGATCTGTTATAGAGATTGAGAGTGTATCGCTTCTGGCCGTTTTATTTGAGGTTCTGTGTGGTTTTGAGCTAAATTTATTGTGATTTTACTTGAATCTGTCTGATTTTCCACAATGACTACTTCTTCTAATGATCCTTTCAATACTGGATCCTCTACCAAGCCTCCGATCTTGGTGAGGAATGAGTATAACATTTGGCAGAGAAGATTGCTCCATCACCTGTCTGTCAATAGCTCAGGTTGTTGGACATCTGTGGTACATGGACCACATAAGCCAATGGTGAATGATCCGGAAACAAACCAGTTGGTTCCAAAGAAGAAGGAGCAATACTCCGATGAGGACAAGAAGTTGTTTGAAATCGATGCAAAAGCCCATGGAATTTTGGCTATGGCTATTCCTAATGAGATTTACTCTGGGCTTCTGCATTGTGAGTCTGCTCATGACCTCTGGAATGCCATCAAAGAACAATTTGGTGGTACTGATGAGGTTTTAGCAAACAACAGGGAAATCCTCGCCCAACAATATGAGACTTTCTCTCATAGAAAGGGTGAGACTCTGACTCAACAATTTGAGCGGTTTTCATGTTTAATCTCTGAATTGAAAATGGTTAAACATGAATATACCAGGAGTCAGATGAACCATAGATTTTTAAGATCACTGCCTGAGAGATGGAACACATATACCATTGTTCTACGCTCAAATGCTGATGTTGATCGCCTATCTCTCACCCAACTTCATGGGAAACTGCTTACATTCGAGAGAGAGATAGAGCAGAAAAGGAAATTGGTTTCATCTGGCAAGCTCACTGAGGATTTTGTCCAAGGGAACACTGCCCTGATTGGACATCAAGAGCCAGAATATGCGTCATCTGAAAGCCAGTATGATGAGCATATTGATTTCTCTACAAACACTTCTGAGCCTGCCTTTGTGAGTGTTGATAGTTATTCTGCTGGTAGTAATGTGACAATCTATGTTTCATCATGGATGATCTCAAGGGGATTGCTGATGATGACTTAGAAGAGATGGATATTTTGAGCCAAATGGCCTTGATAAATATCAGATCTCAGAAGTTCTACAAAAGAACTGGAAGGAAATTCCCAGGACTCTCTGGCAAAACAAAGTTGGTTTTGACAAGAGTAAGTTGAAGTGCCATAAATGCCACAGGCTTGGGCACTTTGCAAGAGAATGTAGATCATCTGGATCTAACTCTCCTGCACCTTTTGTGACTTTCCCTGGCAATAGTCAACAAAACAGAGGGCAACAACCTGTCAATTCTGGTTATCATCATCAACCACAATCTCCTGCATATTTTGTTCCACAGGGGCCAATGCCATATCCATACCCCTGCTATTACATGCCACAACCAGGCCAGGTTCAAGCACCCACTGCTCAGCAACCACATGCACTCCCTGAGCCTCAACCATCCCAATCTCATCAACCTAATCAACTTCAACAACACAGCTTCTTCACACCAGGAGTTGTTGACTGGAGCAGTTTACCAGATGATGTGTCTGGTAATGAACAACTGTTCTCAGGTGCTGGTCAACATGGTGGTGAGCATCCTTTTGGAAATCTAGCTCTCATGGCTTTGAATCCTCTGATGGATCATCCTCAAATACCTCTTCAACACAGGTATCACAGGTATCCTCTGAGGCTAAGGCCAAATTATGTTCTGAAACTTGCATAGCAGCATTTGCCTCTATTAGAGAAGCAAATGTGGCTTTAATCAATAAAAATGTAGAGCTAGAACAAACAATTTCCAAAATAAAGCTGAGTTTGAGTCTGTGCTAAAAGAGAAAACTGATGAGATTTACAAATTAAAATGCCAAATTTCTGATGATAAGGCTAGGGAGGATGTACTCTTAGAGAAGTACAAAGACCTCAAAGATACTCTTGCTGTCACCCAGGTAGAGTGTGATCGATGGGTACAATCTTGCAAGGGCTTTGAAATGCTTCTTAGTAAGCAAACTGCTTCCAATGTGAAGTTTGGAATTGGTTATAATCACACTGCTCCTCCTACAGTTTTTGCTTCAAGAGCAGGAGCGGAATCTGATGGAGAAAGTAATGACCAATCCACCTCATCATGTGATTCACTACTTGATAAAGCACATCAGTAGTTGAAGTCAGTAGTAATCCCTCTGTGAACCTATCAGCTGATATTGATGGTTCAACTGCTGACACTCACATGATCAATGAGTTGATCAACCCAAGTGTTATCCCTAGAAGTACTGAGGGTACTGGAGAGCAGGGGATAACATCTGGAGTTCAAATCCTAATGACTGACAGCACTGAAGAGAAGAAAACTGTCAGTAGGAAGGATTTGAAGCCTACTAAGGTAGTTGACAAGAAGGCAAAAAGTGCTTCTAAATGCCGAAGAGCAAGTCTTCAGTAGTTTCATCTTCTTAGTTGATGATCAACAGAAGATGAAGAAGAAACCATGTGAAATATGTGGTCTATTCAATCATCTCACAGATGATTGTTGGTACAAAAAGGGATCCAAACTCAAACAAAAAGAGAAAATTAAAGAAAATTTGGCTAAAATGAAAACTGAGTTTGAGTCCAAGTTTGTACCAGCAGCATCAAATCCTGTTATCCTCCTAAGACAAAAGAAATCTAAAAAGGAAGGAGTGCAACAGGCAATAGCTGAGGTTGCTCAAAAGAAGATGGTGCAACACAAGAACTCATCATCAAACACCAATACCAATGTGTCTGAAGAGCTGAAAGCTCTCTCCCAGAATCAGACACAGCTGGTAATGATGGTTCAACATCTGTTGGAAGAGTTAACCAACTTGATGGCCCTGTGTTGAAACCCCAGAAAAGGAGATCCAAGCCGAAGGATTCCTCTTCTACACCATCTCCTTCACCTCAAGCTATTGTGTCCAATAAACCTGTTAGTTTACCATCTGTTGATGAGACCAGGCCCAAAACCAAAAAGGTTTGGGTCTCCAAAACTAACTGATTGTTTATTTATGCAGGTTTCTTCAACATGCCAAAGTAGCATCTGGTATGTAGACAGTGGGGGATCTATGCATATGACTGGGAACAACTCACTTCTTAATGACTACTCTCCAGGAAGGAAGGGATTTGTTTCTTTTGGCAATGATGCAAGAGGTTACATCATCGGGAAGGGCTTTGTTTCCAATGGGGAAATAAAGTTTGATGATGTCAACCATGTGGAAAATCTCAAGTATAATCTTTTGAGTGTCAGTCAATTGTGTGACAAAGGCCATGTTGCCCTTTTCACAAGCCAGAACTGCAGGATTCTGTCATCCAAAGTTCTGAGTTTGATTGACAAGGTATTGGATGCTCACACTCTCCTGAAGGCCAACAGGACAGGAAGAGTGTATGCCTTAGATCTTTCCAAGAAAATTGATCTCAAAGGCCATCCTTGCCTATTTTCCAAGGCCTCTTCTCAAGAATCTAATCTATGGCATAGAAGGCTGGGACATGTTAATTTCAAGAACATGAATCAGCTGATACACCATAGTTTAGTAAGGGGAATGCCTATGAAGGAGTTCAAGTGTGAAAACAACTGCACTGCTTGTTTGAAAGGAAAACAGCACAAGGTTTCATTTCCACCTATTGAAGAACCAAAGTCCACTGCCTGCTTACAACTTCTTCACATGGATCTCTTTGGTCCTGTGAGAGTGATGAGCATGGCACAGAAAAAATACTGTCTGGTAATTGTGGATGATTACTCCAGATTTGTATGGACTTCTTTCTATTCAAAGGATGAAGCTGCACAGAAGATCATAAACTTTTGTTGTATGCTGAGAAGCAGTATTCCCTCTCAGTCAAGTGTATTAGAAGTGATAATGGAACAGAATTCAGGAACAATACACTTGATGAATTCTACCTTTCCAAGGGAATAAAGAGACAGTTTAGTATTCCAAGAACTCCTGAACAGAATGGAGTTGTGGAGAGAAAGAACAGGACCCTCATTGAAGCTGCAAGGTCTATGTTGGCTGATTCTGGACTGCCATTGACCTTTTGGGCTGAAGCTGTCAACACAGCATGCTATGTGCAGAATAGAGTACTAATAAATCAGAGGTTGATGAAGACTCCATATGAAGTTCTACATCATTTGGCCCCTCTCATTTCATTTTTTAGAGCATTTGGGTGTCCCTGTTTCATTCTCAACACAAAGGATCAGCTCCAGAAATTTGATCCTAAGGTGGATGCAGGGTATTTTGTTGGTTATTCATCAACTTGCAAGGCATACAGAGTCTTCAACTGCAGAACAAAGATGGTTGAAGAGACTTTACATGTCAAGTTCAATGAATCTCCAAAGGACAAATTCCACAAAGCCCTGTGGAGCTCTTTGATTTGGACATACTGCAATATGTTCCTTATCAATCTCCTGCTGTTGCTCCTGTCAACAGTTCACCACCTGGTGTTACTACTGAAGATGATGATGATAGTAGTAATCACCTCTTCAGGTTTAGTGATCAACTGCCTGAGTCCCTAAACCTGATGCTCCTGTAGCTCCAGCCGCACCATCCACAACAAATGCTGATGAGATTTCTGCATCCTCAACTTCATTTGAGTTGCCACCATCTTCATGGTTTCAAGAATCTGCATCAACATCTGCTGCTGCTGAAGACCCTACAAATACTTGCACAGATTTGATTGTTTACCAAGAGCTGAAAAATCACCCAATATCTCAAATCCTTGGTGATATCAATGCTGGTGTCTCAACCAGAAGCCAGTTGTCCAATTCTGCTTCTATGCTCTCTTCATCAGTCAGCTAGAGCCGAAGAACTATCATGTTGCTTTGAGGGACAATGGATGGGTTGAAGCCATGCAGCTTGAGCTTCTTCAGTTCAAGAAACAGCAAGTGTGGGAGCTTGTTCCTCTACCCCCAGGTAAGTGTGCAATAGGCACTAAATGGGTGTTTAGGAATAAAACTGATGAAAATGGGCTAATTGTTAAGAACAAGGCCAGACTGGTTGTGCAGGGGTTTGCACAAGAAGAAGGTATTGATTATGATGAAACCTTTGCCCCTGTAGCCAGACTGGAGGCAATTAGATTGTTTTTAGCCTATGCTGCACTCCACAATCTTAAAGTTTTCCAAATGGATGTCAAAAGTGCTTTTCTATATGGTACAATAAAGAAGAAGTTTATGTGTGTCAACCACCAGGCTTTGAGGATAATAAGCACCCAGAATGGGTATATAAGCTTGATAAAGCTCTTTATGGGTTGAAACAAGCACCTAGAGCTTGGTATGAGACCTTATCAAACTTTCTTCTACAGAATAATTTCACTAGAGGCTCCATAGATAAAACTTTATTTATTAAGAAGGTGGATCAGCATAAGCTACTTGTTCAAATTATGTTGATGATATTATATTTGCATCCTCTGATCCCCAATTGTGTGAGGATTTCCAAACCTTAATGCAACAGAAGTTTGAAATGAGTGCAATGGGAGAATTACAGTTCTTTCTAGGTTTGCAAATCAAACAAAAAGCTGATGGAATTTTCATCATCAGTCTAAATACACAAAAGATCTTTTGAATAAGTTTGATTTACAAAACTGTAAATCTGTTCTACTCCCATGTGCAACACCACACAATTGGATGTTGATCAGAAAGGTAAAGGTGTTGATGAAACCCTTTACAGATGTATGATTGGTTCCTTGATGTATTTAACAGCTTCTAGACCAGATATTATGTTTGCTACATGTGTTTGTGCTAGATTTCAGGCTGCACCTAAGGAGTCTCATCTGATTGCAGTCAAGAGGATCTTTAGATATCTGCAAGGCACACAATCTCTAGGCTTATGGTATTCCACTGGACATTCTTGCAAATTAGTTGCTTTCTCTGATAGTGACTATGCAGGATGTAAGTTGACCAGGAAATCAACTTCTGGTGGATGCCAATTCCTAGGCAACTGTTTGATTTCTTGGCAGAGTAAGAAACAAACATCTGTTGCTACATCCACTGCTGAAGCCGAGTACATTGCTGCTGCAAGTTGTACATCCCAAATACTCTGGCTTCAGAATCAACTTTTGGATTATGGCATTACAGAGACTAAGACTCCATTATTAATGGATAGTGCTTCAGCTCTTTGCATTGTCAAAAATCCTGTCCAGCACTCTAGGACCAAACATATAGAAATTAGACATCATTTTATAAGAGATTGTTTTGAAAAGGGTCTAATTAATCCTATGTTTGTGCCTAGTGCTGATGAGCTTGCAGACATTTTTACTAAGCCTTTGGATAGTTCAACTTTCCACAACCTGGTGTTAAGGCTTGGTATGCTGCAGCTAGAATAAGTGACAACTACTGATGATCTCAGTAATTACTGATGATCATTGGTAACCATGTCACATATAAGTACTGATGAGTTATTTTACCCTCAGTAGTTTTTATAACTACTAAAGCTAAATGCTTTAAGTACTGTACTTTCTGTTCTACACTACTGATGTAGTTACAACTACTGAAATCAGTAGAAACAGATAAGTACTGATGTTCTATGAAACACTGAAAACAGCTAAAAGCTGATGAGTAAGTGTTGAGGACAGTATGAAACAGCTGAAAGGCTATGAATTGACGACAACTACTGATGAGTACTCTCTCTTCAGTAGTTCCAAACTGCTGTTTCTTTATAAACAACTGAAGCAATACCATGTCTTCAGTAGTTTCACAACTACTGATGACTAACACCAAGTCTTCAGTTGTTTACAACAACTGATGGCAAAACCACGGTCTTCAGTAGTTTCACAACTACTGATGACTAATACCAAGTCCTCAGTTGTTTCAACATCTGAAGTCCAACTTGTCTTCAGTAGTTTTTAAAACTACTGATGCCTAAATCAGAGACTTCAGTTGTTTCAACGTCTGATAGTAAACACCATGTTCAGTTGTTTTATAACTGCTGACCACACCAATACCATCAGTCGTTTCAAACGTCTGAAAGTTAATACCACGTCATCAGTAGCTTCAAATACTGATGACTAACACCAAAACCTTCAGTCGTTTCATAACCCGTACCCTATATATACCTGATCCCTCTTTCAGAGTTTTTCATTCTTTCACGACCTAACTTTTCAAAAGCTCTGAAAACCTTTCACCTTCATTAATGGCGACCATGCAACTCAAACCTCGACACAACTGTGTCGCGTACCTTACAAAATCGCCCTTCTGGACCAAATTTGAAAATGCTATAGATCTTATGGTCCAATCCCCACTAAAAACGGCTTTCCTTTTAAATCCAATCATTTATGCCGATTCGCTACGTCAGTTCTGGATGAATGCGACCGTTAATGGAGAATCTATCCTTTCATCTATCACACTCGCATAAGGTGGTCATCTCTACTGCTACCATCCGCCAATATTACTGTTAGATGATGCTGCCTACCCTGTTGGATATCCTAAGCGCCAACTTGATCTTTCCTTTGGACAACATGGATATCAGGGTGATCTTAGTGCTTCAACAATCCTGAAGAAACATTTTCCAGATGCTGAACGATTATTATTCATATGGTAAATGTTGCCTGGCTCCGAAGACTTCCTCTTGGGATCAACTGCTTCCAGATGGCAACAGGTATTGTTCTCTATCCTTGAACAAGAACCACTAAACTTTTCTGAAATAATTTTTCTTGAACTCAAGGATATGGCCACAAAACCACTTTCTAACCGTTGGATACTATATCCTCGGTTTATAATGGCCATAATAGAGAATCAGCTTTCTGCTGAGGGACTAGTTGGTCTGGGAGTCCCTGCTTTGGCTGTATTGCCGGAGGTATACTCCCGACACAACACTGACCAAACTCTCAAACAGGCTGCCAAGCTGCGCAAACCCACGCAGCTGGAACCCACAGCCTCCACCTCCAAATCCAAAGTCCCCTCCAAACCCACAAAGAAGAAGCCTAAGAAAGCTACTCAGGGAATTGAGTCCCCTGTGGATGCTCCTGCTGCACCAACGCAGGTTATCTCTGCTGGAAATAACCCCCCAGTAGAGACTGTGACTCCACCAACTGAAGCCGCTCAGGTTTCCTCTCAAAAGGAACCTGAAGCAACCACTCAAAGGGAAGCCACAATGCTGGGATCCTCCTCACTTGAGGGGATTACCATTGAAGAGCACCACCTGTCCCGGGTGCACACTGCTTCCACACCCTCTCCTGATGCAACCGCCCCTCAAAGCCCTACTATCATTGTTGCAAAAGTGCTGACGCAGTTGCATTCCTCACCCCCCACCCAGACACCAATTACTACTGGGATAACCTCAACACCTGAGGGGGAGGATCACAATGCTTCTGTCAACCCACAGCACAGGGGTTATCATGTTCCATCTTCTAGTGTAGATAAGGAGGTGCGAACTTCTGGTGAGGTGCCACTGCTCTGACTCAGCAAATGACCAGGATGCAGTTGGTAACATCTCTAAGTCCTCACCAGTGGCAACAGCTGATGAAGGACATAGTCCTGAGGCTGGAAGTCCCCAGAACCGAGAACAAGGGGCACATGCTACAATTGATCTACACTCAAGGCATGTTCATATGACTTGTCAGGAGGTCAGGTGATTCAGTCACAACTGATGATGACCTGAGCTTCTTCTATGATGTAGTTGCTCAAAACACCATTCTAGAGGATGAGGTTAGCAGACTCAAAGAGCTGCTGGCCAAGATGTCTCAGGATGCAAGTCCATCTGCCACCACAATACACCCACAGATGGCACCTTCTTCTGAAGGTCCCCTACACACTGAGCCAGTATATACTTCCAAGCCACCAGCCTCTGCTTTCGGCACTGATTCTCAGGAACAGAACCATCCTGATCAATCAGTTGCTACCTTTCAAAATTCCCTACCTCTCATCACTCCCATGATCACAGATATAGTGATCAAAGCCATTGATGAGAGGCTTCCTACAATAATACAACCCTTGGTGGAGGAGTTGGTGACTAAATCTCTTTCTACTGCTCAAACCCTTGCACCCAATGCAACCAAAAGGGGGAGAGTCAGTAGTTAAAGGAAAAAGGAAGAGGATAGATGGGGAGAAGGCGAAAGAATCTGAGGTTGTAAATGAGAAGGAGAAGGAGAGTGTGAAGGGAGCTGAAGTGAATGAAAGTCAAAAGACTTTCATGTCACATATCAAAAGAGAAAAGGAGAGTCTGAGAAGGAGAAGGAGCTGAAGGATATGGTGAAAGAAGCTGACGCCAACCATAACCGTTCAATGGAAAATCATTGAGCAGTTGTATAGGCAGGGTTTTGACATCAAACAACTAGACTCCGAGATCAGAAGGATGGAAACAGAGGAGATCAATTCAGATGGGCTAGCTATGATGCCTTAGAAAGAGAAAGGCTGGAGATAATGATCAGATTTATAGCTAATACTTGGGAAGATCTCTAATGGAAATAAGGGCCTGGACCAGGGACAACATCTTGGCAATAACCACCAAGATTTGTTCGTCTGAAGAATACTCCAAAGGTTTAGTGATTGAGGTATTGAATGAAGCTGGGGTTGGGAATCGAAAAGAACTGACAAAATTTACCAAAGCCTCCCTTACAGCCAAAATGCTAAAACAGTCTGAAAAGCCTCAATCCTCAAAATCACTATCTCCACAACCCACTAAAACAACTCCTTTACCCTCTAAACCAACCATCCAACCCACAAAACCAAATCCTTTACCTCTAAACCCATTGCCAGTGATGTACCTAGCCAAAAGAAAAGAAAGGTACTGAGGCCTGATGAAGATGAAGAGGAGGATGAAGACAGACTGCCACTCTCTGCAGTCATTACTTTGCCTAAGGCTAAACCAATGTCCATCACTCCTGCTTCTCAAATGCATGATGTAATGATAAAGATTGAAGAGGAACAGATGCAAAACATGATGAGGAAATGCTGAAAAGCATTGACAAAGCATATGCTACATCCTCTTCAATGATCAGCATGAAGAAAGAAGTATTAAGATTGTACACCCTTGCTAATACCTTTCAATACCAAAGGGAAAGAGTAAGGATATGGCCTGATCCTAGGGTGGCACACCGGATTGTCAAGAAGAAATTCCTTCAAGATACAAGGGCCAGTGAAGAGAGTTGTCGACGAAGACATCACTGTGGTGCTTGTAGTGGCCCCTTGGGAAATTGTTGAAGAGTTCAAGAAAGCCTATGAAGCCAAACAACCACCTCAAAAGATGTTAGAGAACAAAATTATAAAGAAGAAGGGATTGGTTTACAAACGACTTGAAAACTTCAAACAAGAAGAGCTCAACCTGCTCTTAGAAGGAACTCATCCAGATGAGTTTGCTTATAGACAATAACCACGGTTGAGCTCAAGAATGGAAAACAGGCCAAGTACATATCTGAAGTGTATGGCCGAGAAGGATTATTTGATGGTGTGCCCGAGGTGCTGACAATGGATGAGCAAATCATGTTTTTAAGGGCTTACACCAGGGAATCATATAGGCTGATACACGGGAAGTAGATCTCATGGTTGGGGCAACAGCTCGGTGTCCAAGTCCCCATACAGAGCTCCCAACCATATCATGCCAAACAGATCATCAGAGACTTCTTCCCAGGCCGGTGCTGAAAAAGGGTCACTTCTCATCTGATCAAGAGGATTAAGAGACCAATCTATCTGCCAAAATAAGTGGGACTCGTCAATAACTTAGAGGTTTTGGCTGCATTGGTTCAGGGGGAGTTTGTTGGATCAAAAGAACCAATGAGCCTGATCAGAGAAACCTCTAAGTCCCACAAGACATCACAACAGCTGAAGAAGACCTGATCAGCTGTTCTACAAAGTCTGAAGAATACAACTGCTGAAGTACGTCTGAAGTACTGAAGACAAAGACTGAGACAACAGCTGAAGATCTAAAGTCTGAAGACTTCAACAAGTACTGAAGACAAAGACTGAAGATCAACAGCTGAAAGACAAAGTCTGATGTTCAAGTACTGAAGACATCAGCTGATGTTAACAGCTGATGACAACAGCTGAAGAGGGCTTCTTCAGTTGTGTGATGGTTTTTCTTCTTCAGTAGTTTTCTTTCCTTCAGTAGTTTGTTTATTTTTCTTTTCAGTACTTGTAAACAACTGAAGAGGTTGTTCTTCAGTTGTTGTAGTTTCAGTAGTTTTATGTTTTTCAGTAGTTGTAAATGAGATGTTTAACACTTAGGAACATTTGTAAGAAGATGTCAGTTGTTGACATCTTCAGTAGTTGTTAAACATCAGTAGTTATAAAACGGTTACATGTCACTTTCAGGTGACATCAGTCTACGTCATTCTTTCCTTTATAAGGAAGATGACTCACATGTAATCGTGCCTTTGAGGCCGACAATCTTAATGCAATATTCCTTTTGTCGGATATTTCTCTCTCTATAACAAAATTCTTTTATCGTTTTATATCAATTGTTCTTGTTTGAATTTGTCTAATTCTGAGCTATTCCGCTGCTATATCTGTTCAATCGATTAAACCAAGGGCTGAGATCCTAACAGTACCCATCGATCACACTCTACTTGGGTGACTGCAAGGGTTTCTTTGAGGTCTTTGTACTTTTCTAAAAGTACCTCTTCCCTAGCCTATCATTAATGATTTGGCATTAAGTTTATAAATCTCATCATTTTTCTCTTAAGCATAGACTCAAACTCAGATTTTCTTTTGGAAATGATCTTTTCTAGCTCTATGTTCTTATTAATTATAGCTATATTTGCTTCTCTAATAGAGGCAAATGCTGCTATGCATGTTTCAGAACATAATTTGGCCTTAGCCTCAGAGGATACCTGTGATACCTGTGATGAAGAGGCATTTGAGGATGATCCATCTACAGACTCCAGAGCCATAAGTGCCAGATTCCAAAAAGACTGTCACCGCCATGTTGACCAGCACCGGTGAACAGTTGTTCATGACCAGACATGTCATCTGGTAAACTGCTCCAGTCAACAACTCCAGGGGTGAAGAAGCTGTGTTGTTGAGGTTGAGGAGGTTGATGAGATGAGATGGTTGAGGCTCAGGAAGAGCATGTGGTTGTTGAGCAATGGGTGCTTGAACCCGACTGGTTTGTGGCATGTAATAACAAGGGTAAGGATATGGCATTGGACCCTGAGGAACAAAATATGCAGGAGATTGTGGTTGAGAATGATGACCAGAATTGACAGGATGTTGCCCTCTGTGTTGTTGACTATTACCAGGGAAAGTCAGAAAGGGTGCAGAAGAATTAGATCCAGATGATCTACATTCTCTAGCAAAGTGTCCAAGCCTGTGGCATTGTGACACTTCAACTTACTCTTGTCAAAACCAACTTTGGTTTTGCCAGAGAGTCCTGGGAACTTTCTTCCAGTTCTTTTGTAGAACTTCTGAGATCTGATATTTATCAAGGCCATTTGGCTCAAAATATCCATCTCTTCTAAGTCATCATCAGCAATCCCCTTGAGATAATCCATGATGAAGCATAGATTGTCATTATTACACCCAGTAAACTGACTATCAACACTCACAAATGCAGAATCAGAAGTGTTTGAAGAGAAATCAATATGCTCATCATACTAGCATTCAGATGAAGCATATTCTGACTCATGACCAACCAAGGCAGTGTTGCCTGGTACAAAGTCTTCAGTGAGCTTACCAGATGAAGCCAGTTTCCTTTTCTGCTCTATCTCTCTTTCGAATGTAAGCAGTTTCCCATGAAGTTGGGTGAGAGATAGACTATCCAGATTTGTACTGGAGCGTAGGACAATTGTATATGTGTCCCATCTCTCAGGCAGTGATCTGAGGAATCTGTGGTTCATTTGGCTTTTGGTATATTCATGTTTAACCATTTTCAACTCAGAGATTAAACATGAAAACCGCTCAAACTGCTGAGTCAGAGTCTCACCCTTTCTATGAGCAAAAGTCTCATACTGTTGGGCGAGGATTTCGCTGTTGTTTGCTAAGACCTCATTAGTGCCACCAAATTGTTCTTTCAGTGCATTCCAAAGGTCATGAGCAGTTTCATGATGCATAAGCCCGGAATAGATTTCATTAGGCAGTGCCATGGCCAGAATTCCATGGGCTTTAGCATCAATCTCAAACAACTTCTTGTCCTCATCAGAGTATTGTTCCTTCTTCTTCGGAATCAATTGATTTGTTTCCGGATGATTCACCATTGGCTTATGTGGTCCATGTACCACGGATGTCCAACAACCTGAACTATTGACAGACAGGTGATGGAGCATTCTTTGTTGCCAAATGTTGTACTCATTCCTAACCAGCATCGGAGGCTTGGTTGAGGAACCAGTATTGTGTGGATCATTAGAAGGTGTAGTCATTTTCGAAAATTCAGACAAATTCAAGATAAGCAAAACAAATTTAGCTCAAAACCACTAAGAACCTCAATTAAAATAGCCAAAAGCGACAGAACTTCAATCTCTATAACAGATTCGTGCGAATTTGCTAGTTTGATCAAACTTAGAGCAAATGAGCAGTTTCAATGATCAATTGTTAGATCGATCAATGATTAACCTGCTCTGATACCATTTGATAGGATCTCAGCATCTAGTTTGATCGATTCGAATGATTTCAGCAGCGGAATAGAGTACCAACTAGCATAATTCGAGCAAGAATACCAAAGATATAGCAATGAACAAAATTAGTTATAGAGAGAGGAAGTTTATGCTAAAGGAATATTTCATTCAATCACACGCTTTGGCATGGCATTCGCAAAATTACAATTTAGGTCATTCTTCCTTATATAAGGAAAGATGACGTAGGCTGATGTCACTTGATAGTGACATCTAACCGTTATTTAACAAACTACTGAAACACTAAAACTACTGAAGATATCAAGCAGCTGACATCTTCTTACAAGAAGCTAAGTGTTTACTTATTACAAAACTACTGATAAGAAACTACTAAAACTACAACGACTGAAGAACAAGCTCTTCAGTCGTTTTACAAAACTACTGAAAGTAAAATCATAAAACTACTGATAAACACAACTACTGAAGAAGTACTCTTCAGCTGTTGTGACAAACTACTGAAACTTCAGCACTTGGTCTTCAGACTTGAACTTCAGACATTTCATCAGCTGATGACTTCAGTAGATGTCATCAGCTGATGTCTTCAGTCTTTGTCTTCAGACTTTGTACATCAGTTGTTGATCTTCAGCACTTGTGGACTCTTCAGCTGTTGAACTTCAGTACTTTGGTCTTCAGCTTCAGCACTTGTATTCTTCAGCTGTTAACTTCAGTACTTTGGTCTTCAGCTTCAGCACTTGTATTCTTCAGCTGTTAACCTTCAATACTTTGGTTTTCAGCTTCATCACTTGTGTTCTTCAGCTGTTAACCTCAGTACTTTGGTCTTCAGCTTCAGCACTTGTGTTCTTCAGCTGTTGAGCTTCAGCACTTTAGTCTTTAGCTTCAGCACTTGTGTTCTTCAGCTGTTGAGCTTCAGCACTTTAGTCTTCAGCTTCAGCACTTGTGTTCTTCAGCTATTGAGGTCTTCAGCACCTATCGAACTGCTGATGAAGCCTTCAGCAGTTATGATATCATGTGGGACTTAGAGGTTTTCTGATCTTGGCTCATTGGTTCTTTTGGTCCAAAAAATTTGTATCTACTCCATTTAAGTAGATTTCGAAACATTGCTTCCATTGTGGGTAGTCGTCTAACGTGATAAGCTTCGGGGGTTTATTATGAATTCCCACTTCGTTCTCCAACAGCAGTAGATTCTGAATACGAGTGTCTCTACTTGCTGTGTATCCTGAAAACTGGTCCTCCATTTCACTTAACTTTACTATTAAACAAACTGTTTATATGTGCGAATGAAGGTATGCGATTGGGCTTATTCAGGCGATTGAACTAGGCGAATGGTTCAATCATGCGACTGAACTAATGCAGATGAGTCGGTCGGCCGAATGAACTAATGCGGTTGAACAGTCCGAATCTGGTTCTCAGTCGTAGGATAAGGGTACGAATGAGTCCAATTGTGCGTTTGGGATGCAAATGACCTCAGTCATGCAATTGAGCCAATCGTGCGACTGAACCTACTGAAGTTTGAAAACTTGTAGGTTAAACGTGTTTGGCCGCATAAACTCGAATTTTCACAAACCCTAATTGTCGTATGCCGGAAAAACTAAACTTTATGGTCAAGAGACGTCTAAGACACCGCGTGACACAAAAGGATTGCGTTTTTAGTGAAAAACACAATTTTTGTATCAAAAACGATTGAATCAACACGCAATCAAGAGCCAAAGCTCTGATACCACTTATTAGGGATCGTGTACTGGACGATGTACTAACTGATTAACGTGTATACCGAACCAAATAGTGCAGAATCCTATTTGATTGGCGATCCAATCAGTGAGAACGCGCGTAGAAACAATTATGTATTGAATCTAACGTTAAGAATGGATTAGGAATCGATCTACTACGATCTATGAACTTGGAGTATGATCTTAGAGGTCTCTGGATGGCTAGGGTACGTTGGAGTCGAAGTGTGTATAATGCTTACATTTTTTCACGAATTAGGTGGTATTTATAGGTTAGGGTTACTCATTCGTGCGACTGAACCATTTGCATGGTTCATTCGTGCGATTGAGCTATGCGGTTGATCCATTCGCACGACTGAGTGTTCAGTCGTGCGACCGAGTCAGTCGTATGAAGTTGTTCAGGTGTATGGACTATTTAGGTGCATGGACACTCAGTCGCATGGTCATTCGGATGCATGACCATTGTTGGGGCGCATGGTTCAGTCGGACGCATGAGAACTTCACTTAACCAAGTTTGAATGTATTCATTATTATAATATTATGCATTATCAATTCAAACAATCACAAACCTATATAATCTAGTCAATATGTGTTACACAACTCATTATTGAAATATTAAACATTATAAATCACAACCAAACATTCTCATTTCATTAAATACCCAAGCATTACATAAGCGTAAGACATTCAAGACATATTACATTAAGATCCAAATCTAGGTACATATGTATCAACAGGAATGACTTTCTAATTTGTTTGAGGTGGGAGTCTTAACATAAGCCTCACAACCCCATACATTAAAATATGATAGTGATGGAACCCGTCCATGCCATATTTCAAAAGGTGTCGTTTCCACTTTCTTGGTTGGGGCAATATTCAAGATACGGGCAGCAAAGAGCAAAGCGAAACCCCAAAATGATAGAGGCAATGAGCTTCTAGCCATCATAGATCGAACCATGTCTAATAGAGTTCGATTTCTCCTCTCGGACACACCATTGTGTTGTGGTGTTCCAAGTGGAGATAGTTGTGAGAGAATACCACAACTTCTAAAATGATCTCTGAAAGCATCACTTAGGTATTCACCTTCTCTATAGGTGCAGAGAATTTTTATTTTCTTGTTGAGTTGATTTTCTACTTCATTTTGGAAAATTTTGAACATTTCAAAAGCTTCATCTTTGTGTCTTAACAAGTACACATAACCATATCGACTATAGTCGTCGGTAAACGTAATGAAGTATCTTTCATGGTACCTAGTTATTGGCTTAAAAGGATCACATACATCTGAATGTATGATGCCTAATAAATCTTTTGCCCTTTCGGATTTGCCACTAAAAGGTGCCTTAGTCATTTTACCTTGTAAACAAGATTCACATACATCAAATGTATCATATTCACTTGTATTTAAAATACATTCTTTTGAAGTGTTTGTATGTGCTTCTTGTTTATATGACCAAGACGGCAATGCCAAAGATAGGTATCACTCCAATCCAATTTGAGTTACTTAGTGGTGGTTTGGTACAATGAGCTATCATATAATGTGTTTTCATGAACCAATTCATAAATACCATTAATAAGAATAGCTTTAAAATAAAATATGACATTTAAAGAAACATGAATTTCATTTTCAATAAATGTTAAAACATAACCATATTGTCTTAATTGGGCAACAGAAATAATGTTCCTAGTTAAACTAGGAGCATACAAAATATTGTTCAAAATTGCTTCCAAACCATTTAGAAGCTTCAAGATGTAGTCCCCCGGCCTTCAACTTGAACTTTTGCCCCATCCCCATGTAGAGGCTAACATCCCCTTTCTTGAAGTCCTTACTTCTTTTGAACCCCTACAATAAGTTACAATATGAGTTCCACATCCGGAATCCAATACCCATGTGTTAGAGGATATTAAATTTAGATCAATATGAATCATGAAAATTGTACCTGAGGTTTGCCCGGCATCCCTCTTAGCTTGCAACTCTTTGAGATGGACTGGGAAATTTCTTGCCCAATGTCCAATCTCCCCACACTTAAAGCATGGGTCATTCGAAGCAACCTTTTGCATCTTTTCCGCTAGTTTTGGTGGTGGCGCTCTTACCACTCCCTTTCCCTTTCCCCTAACATTCCACTTACCCTTGGCAACATTTGCCTTGGGTGCGGGGTGACACCTTTTCTTGTTCCCACCTTCATTGATGGTGAGAACAGGTAAAACCCTTTTACCCATGGCCGCCTTGGTAGTTTTGAGCATAGAGTGAAGCTTACTTATGTTCTTGTCCCACTCGTTCATGTTATAATTCATGACAAAGTTGTCAAACCTTTTTGACAAAAAGTTGAGGATCAAATCCGTAGCCAACTCTTTCGAGACGGGACAATTCAACCTTTCGAGGCGGTCAATGTGGCTTTACATCTTAAGTACATAAGATGAAACAGATTGGGTGTCATCCATACGACACGCATGGAGTGCTCGAACCGTTTCGAAGCACTCTACCCTTGCTTGTTGTTGGAACGTTTCCTTCAACTGGGTTATCATGTCGTATGTTCCATGATGTTCATAATCCTTTTGGAGATCCGGAGTCATACTTGCCAACATGAGGCAAGACACTTGGACTGAGTCCTCAGTGTATTTTACCCAATTGTTGTAGGCCTCCTCATCCTCCTCATTAGGTTGATCGGGAATCGGATCGTCTAAAATATACGACCGTTTCTCTTGCTTGAGAACAATTCTCAAGTTTCCAAACCAATCATTAAAGTTATTATGGTTTAGACGTTCCTTTTGGAGAATGGTCCTTAGTGATAGTGAGTGAGCGGACGGGATTTCATTATTTTCATTGTTGGTGGCCATCTACAAAATTTAAGAAAGTTCAACTTTAGTATTTTTGATATTGTCATATTTTAATAATTAAAGCCCCTTTTAAGTGTCTTACACAATTTTAAAATTCTAGAATTCAACGTTACATTTAAATAGTGGTTAGGTGACCTTTATCCCATTATTTAAATTAACAAGGTAGTCAACGTTTTGACAATTGCAACCTTTTGCAACTTCTAGAGGTATGGGATCGACTTTAAAACATCATATGTATAGTCGGCATGTTTATCTCACAAAACCTTTGTAAACCATATTGTACGTGATCTATTTAACATGGTTTGCAAATTAAGTTACCCTACTTGCACAAAAATGTGAGTTTTCCAACATAAGTGGTTAGGTGACCTTTATCCCACAAATATGGTATCCCCACCTCAATCACAAGTTCCCTCAAAATGGTTAGGTGACCTTTATCCCATTAAGAGTTTCCAAGTGACTCAAGTGTTGTGCAAAATAATGGTATTAAACTTGTTTATAATAGAAATTTTAAGTTTTCATAATCTTAGTTTAGAAAACTCTATGTACCTTATATTTGCATACTTTCAAATACAAGATACCCTATGGTTCACTTTTTAATAAAACCCCTTTTATTAAAGTCATTAATCCTATTAATAACCTTTTATTAACCACTTAATGATAAAGAACCATCAATTTACAGCTTGTTAAGTTTGTTAATGAGTTTGTTATGCATATCCAAATATCAACCAACAATCATACAACAAACAACCAAACAAGCATAATCATACAAACATAAGTGCATAACCATAACCACTAAGTTGACCACACTTGTTTGCCATCACAAGTGTTGTCATAAGGTCTTTCCTAAGGGTTGAAATGACACATTAAAATGTGTCCATGAACTCCCACTTGAATCCACATCCTAATGATTCAAGTGTCCATGTCTTCTGTGTCCTTCTTTGGGTCTTCATCTTGTGCATCTTCTTTTACAAAATCATATCCTAATATAATTTTTCTAATAAAAGAAATGCACCTAATCTATTTATTACATAACCAAATGAATAAATAAATTACAACCCAAAATACAAACACAAATATTACAACCCTTTCAAGAATCAAAACCAACATGACAAAACCATATTCAACCAAATCCAAAACACATAAGGTCAAGGCTATGTTATGCACCAAAATATGTATGATATACAACATTCAATAAAACAATGAACCCCTTTTTATAACCTTAAAGTTCTGGCCAACATGAACCAAAACTTTTGGGTTTTGTCCAAACAACACAATCAACCATTTGATGTCAATCTTTCAAGGTTTATACTAAAGCATGTAAGATTAAACCTTGAAACATAAGGGATTCAATCATCCACAGCAAAACAGCCCCTAATGGGTTGAAAAAGTCCATGAAAACTAACTTTTCAAGAACTCTTGAAGCATGTATTCCACATAACCGGCTCTAGATGCCATTGTTGGGTTTTGTAACAAGTTTACCAAAGTAAGTTTAACCATTTAAACTACAAAAACGCAGTGGATAATAGTGGTTAAAGTATGTTAAAATATCTGAAATTTTTAAGCATTTTAACCAAAAACAAAACCCAAGAACAAAGGATCATTAGTATATGTGAAAAGACATGCTATCAAACAAAAGAACAACCATAGGGTGTTCTTGAAACTACCTTTCAAGAACAAGATGTTGAAGTATGGATGAAATGAAGATGATGATGCTCTTGAATTTCTAGTCCCCAAGAGAGGAAGCCTCAAGTTTGTATAACCACAAGCTCTTCCAAACACCTAGCTAGTTAGGGAGCACAACACCAAGACCCAACACCTTCTTGAACAATCCAAAAATCAGCCAAGAAACTCCTTCAAGTCCAACCTAGAAATTCAAAAATTTCAGCCAAGTTTAGAGAGAGTTCTTTGCTTGTGTGTGTGTGAGAGAGTGTGTATTGATTGAAGAGTGCAAGTGTGGTTAAAGTCTTGTAGTATCCAAGACAAAGGCTCCTCAAAGCCAACATGGGGCAGCCAAAAATTGTGATTCAAAATGGGTCCCCCCCCTATTTTGTAATCTTTTAACAAAATACACTCTTTAAACAATTAGTTTATAAAATTAAAACCTATTTTAATTTTATAACATTACCACACTTTTATTTGTTATTATTTAACCAACTTAAATATTGAAACAAATAATTTCTCATGAACAAATTATCCATATAATGTTGTTCTACTACAAAAGCAATGTTTTAGAAAACTCATTTTCTAAATTGGTGTCAATAATTATTTGTATGATCACATCAATAAATAAATATTTATTGGTGTTTGTCTAGCTTGTTATTGGGTATGACCCGATTTGGATCATAACGTACTAACCACATCAATCTTGTATGTGTCTTAGGCATACAAGATCCAACAGAGAGATCCTCAGGAATCTGGTCCCTACCACCATGCTTGTTGGATAAGATATGGATAACCACATGGAGCAAGAATTCCCACTAGGATGAGACCTTCCCTTTCTTGAAGGTCTTAACAGAGAAGTCTCCCTCATAGCCTATCTGCATGAAGGACTGGTTAACAACTTCTTTGGGAAAGAACACCTCACCTTCTTTATCATGTAGCTGAAGATGCATGTTGATGATGGCCGAAGTGATGAAGACTGTTCTCCCCTGCACTGTGGCAGATAGTGCCTTCTCACCATCCATGATGACCTCTTTACAAGTCTTCCAAAATTCTAGCAGTTGATCCTCATAAAGAGTAGGATCAATGGTTAGGGAGGTGAAGTAGTTGGATAGAGTTAAGAATCGACAAACCTTTAAGAAATGTGGATCTTTCTCAGAGTGTACAAAGCAACTTGGTTATGTTGCCTGTGTAACTGCATGGAAAAGTTCGGATCATTTCTACGGTTAAGGTTAGCCATTTTGGGGAAGCTTAAGGATGAAGAAAGAAGAAAGAAAGAAATTTAAGAGAGAAAGTTGGGGGGTTTAGGTCTGGAGGAAAGAAGGAGATTATAGAAAGAGGGGGAAACCGTTGGGTTTATATGTGAAAAAGGATTTCAGATAAAGTTTAATGAAAGAGGATAAACTTTGAAACTTGGATGTCGGTCCCACCTCTGAAAAAGTAGTTTCCTTTTGCTCAAAAAGTAGTTTTTTGGAAGTCAAAAAGCTTCCGAAGGTAATTATCCTCGGAAGTTTTAATGAAAAAGCTTCCAAAGCTATAATGACTTCGGAAGATTTTCATAAGAGTTGTGAAATTTTTGCTTCGGAAGAAAAACTAAAACTTGAATGCTTTGTTTAAAGGAACAGAGCTTCCGAAAGTTAATTTGTTTTGGAAGAAAATAGTCCTTGAAAACACATGTGTCTGAGACAAGTATTAAGCTTCAGAAGATATTTCAGAAATTTCTTCCGAAGGTAAATTTCTTAGACAACTATTTGTTTTGAAGGCATGATTTTCTTCCGAAGGTAAAAGCATATCTTCCGAAGGATCAAAATTTTCAAAAATCTAAGGAAAGTCTTGAAAAGAATTTCATCCAAAGAAAACAAGAGCTTATGAAAGTGATGAACTAGACAACTTAGGACATACAAATTTTAAGAAATAATAAGAATTAGTTTTAAGAAAAAACTACTCAAAGTTTATCATCCCAATAGATGATATAAGATATTTAAATCTTTGTTCATCAAAATCTTTTATAAACATATCAGCATATTGGTCATTTGTGTGGATTTTAGCTAGTTTAATTAATCTCTTTTCAAAATTATCTCTAATTAAATAATACCTGATGTTGATGTGTTTGGTCCTTGAGTGCTGCACAGGATTTTCTGTGATTGAGATAGCACTGTTGTTGTCTATGTGAATGGGAGTCTCCTTGAAACTTAATCCATAGTCAAGCATCTGATTCTGAATCCATAGCACTTGAGCACAACAGCTTGCCGCAACAATGTATTCAGCTTCAGCAGTTGATGTAGAGACACAGGATTGTTTCTTGCATCGCCATCAGACAACCCTTCCACCAAGAAACTGACATCCCCCAAATGTAAACTTTGCAGTCATGTTGCAACCACCATAATTACTATTTGTATAAGCATATAGATTTAAGTCAGAATTCTTAGAATACCACAGACTAAGTGTTGAAGCACCTTTGAGGTATCTTAGAATTCTTTTGACAGTGATAAGATGAGACATCTTAGGGTTGGCTTGATATCTTGCACAAATACATGTAGCAAACATGATATCAGGCCTGCTAGCTGTAAGATACATAAGAGACCCAATCATAGCTCTGTATAAGTGTTCATCTACACACTTCGCCTCAAGAACAAGTCCAAGGGAGTGGTTTCTTGCTATGGGTGTCTTAGCAATCTTACAATCAGTCATGTTGAACCTCTTAAGTATGTCTTGAACATACATTAACTGACTAATGAAGATGCCATCTTCAACTTGCTTCACTTGAATTCCCAGAAAGAAATTAAGTTCTCCCATGGCACTCATTTCAAATATGTCCTTCATCAGCTTCTCAAAGTCTTTGCAGAGCCTTGGATTAGTTGAACCAAGGATGATGTCATCCATATACACTTGAACTAGCATCAAGTCATTTCCCTTTTCTTTGATGAAGAGAGTTCAATCTATAGTACCTCTCATGTATCCATGTTTGCAAAGATACTGAGATAAAGTCTCATACCACTTCCTGGGTGCCTGATGCAGGCCATAAAGAGCTTTGTCAAGCTTGCAGACATATCAGGATGACCAGGATCTACAAAACTGGGTGGTTGTTTGACATACACCTCCTCATCAATCACTCCATAAAGAAAAGCACACTTGACATCAAGTTGATAGACCTTGAAGTTCTTGGATGCAGCAAATGCTAGGAATATCCTAACAGCTTCCACTCTTGCTATAGGAGCAAAGACATCAGTGTAGTCAAGCCCTTCTTCTTGAGTGTATCCTTGAACAACTAGTCTAGCTTTATTCTTGATGATAATGCCTCTATCATCCTTCTTGTTACTAAAAACCCATTTGGTTCCAATCATAGGTTCCAAACTTTCTGTCTTAGGAAGAGGACAAAGGTTCCAAACTTTCTGTCTTTTGAATTGAAGCAGCTCCTGTTGCATGGGTTCAACCTAACTTCCATCCTTTAGAGCCTCATCAACTTTCTTTGGCTCTATCTGGGATAAGAAACAAGAGTGGAGACAAACATTTGCTTCATGGGTTTGTCCTCTTGTTCTTACCCATGTGTCAATATCTCCAATGATGTTTGTGGTGGGGTGGGACTTATGGATCCTTAGCTGAGGGATCACAGTAAGTTGTTGAGAGAGATCTAAGTTATAGAAATTCAAATCTAGCATAGATGTTTCTCCCACCACATCAACACACTTATCAAGAGAAACTTGATCCAATGAGTGTGTGACATCATTGATGTTGTCATCTATAGAGTGGTATCAGTATCAAGAAATTCCTGATCACTATCACTGCCTCCATTATTTTCTTCTACATTTGAAGTATCTTTATCTGGTTGTGGTGCCTCTGAGCTGGAATTTGAAGGCATCCCAGATGTATCGGTTGAGTTGTCATTGTGGTGCTGATAGAAACTTCATTTGCAGAAGTAGTTACAACTGGAGCTGAAGATGTGTTACTTGAAGGTTTTCTTAGCTCAAATCTTGGATCAAGATCACCTATAGTTAAATTCTTTGTAGATCCTGAAACAGTTTCATAAGATTTGTAAAACAGTTAGTAACTAAATCAAGATCAAACAGCCAATTAGGACCAGAACCAGCCACACAGGGTGTGTGTTCATTGAAAGCCACATTGGCTGACTCCTCAACGATTCTAGTTCTGAGATTGTATACTCTATAGGCCTTTGCTTGGGAAGAGTATCCAATAAAGTGTCCATCATCTTATTTCTCAGCAGATTTTGCAATTTGATCTTTGGTATTCAAGATGGTACAAGGACATCCAAATGACCTGAGAAAACCAATGAATGGTTTCCTCTTGTGCCAAAGTTCATAAGGAGTCTTGCCATAAGTATTAACCACTAAAACTTTGTTCTGCACATAGCAGGCAGTGTTGATTGCCTCTGCCCAGAAGGTGATGGGCAGCTTAGAGTCAGACAACATGGTTCTTGCAGCTTCAATCAGTGTCTTGGTTCTCCTCTCAGCAAACCATTCTGCTGAGGAGTCCTGGGAGCACTGTATTGTTTTGTAATACCCTTTTCAACACAAAATGTATCAAGGATTTGGTTCTTGAATTCAGTTCCTTGATCACATCTTATGGTTTTGACCTTGTGATCAGATTGATTCTCAATCTTTAGGATGAAATGCTTCAGAATCTCAGGAGTCTCATCCTTAGTTGTAAGAAAGAAGACCCAAGTGAATCTTGTAAAGTCATTTGTGATCACTAAACAGTAAGAGGTCCTTCCTAGACTCATTACATGGGGGGCCAAAGAGATCCATATGTAACAAGTGTAGAAAGTTTCCAGATGAAAGGACCCTTTTGTGAGTTGTAAGGGTAGCATATGAGATGATGTTGGGATTCTATTCTATCCCTTTCAATCACATGAAGGGCTGAACCCATTTGATTGTAGGAGTTTCCAGATGAACCTTGCATGTTCATCTCTAAAGGTCATGTATAGGTTGGACTCACCTTAGTTTAGATTGTTTACTTTTGCTTGTAATAGGTCTTTTGTTAGTTTCCTTTTGTATGTATTTAGATTTATGTAGTTTTCCAGTCCAGGAAACTATAGTTTCACTCACAGTCAGCTGATTAGTTCGCCGGCAAAACTACTATTTCTGCCGAGCGAAACTATAGTTTCGGTAGCATAGTTTCGCTGGCAGCGAAACTGTCTACGAAACTAAGACTGCTATATATAGATTTGATCTTTTTCATTGTTGGGCAAGCTTGCAAAACCCTAATCGTTAATCATTGTTGCAAGTTACCATTTCAAAGCAGCTATTACACAGAAATATCATTGTGCTTGATGTTATTTGTTAGGATCTCAGCCCTTGGTTTAATCGATTGAACAGATATAGCAGCGGAATAGCTCAGAATTAGATATTCAAACAAGAACATTCGATATAAAACAATAAGAGAATTTTGTTATAGAGAGAGAAATATCCGACAAAAGGAATATTGCATTAAGATTGTCGGCCTCAAAGGCACGATTACAGGTGAGTCATCCTTCCTTATAAAGGAGTAGAGTGACGTAGGTGATGTCACTTGAAAGTGACATGTAACCGTTTGATAACTACTGATGTTCAACAACTACTGAAGAAAAGAAAAACCATCACAACAACTGAAGAAGCCCTTTTCAGCTGTTGTCATCAGCTGTTAACATCAGCTGATGTCTTCAGTACTTGAACATCAGACTTTGTCTTTCAGCTGTTGATCTTCAGTCTTTGTCTTCAGTACTTGTTGAAGTCTTCAGACTTTAGATCTTCAGCTGTTGTCTCAGTCTTTGTCTTCAGTACTTCAGACGTACTTCAGCAGTTGTATTCTTCAGACTTTGTAGAACAGCTGATCAGGTCTTCTTCAGCTGTTGTGATGTCTTATGGGACTTAGAGGTTTCTCTGATCAGGCTCATTGGTTCTTTTGGTCCAACAAACTCCCCCTGAACTAATGCAGCCAAAACCTCTAAGTTATTGACGAGTCCCACTATTTTGGCAGATAGATGGTCTTTTTTATCTTCTTGATCAGATGAGAAGTGACCCTTTTTCAGCACCGGCCTGGGAAGAAGTCTCTGATGATCTGTTTGGCATGATATGGTTGGGAGCTCTGTATTGGGGGCTTGGAACCGAGCTATTGCCCCAACCATGAGATCTACTTCCCGTGTATCAGCCTATATGATTCCCTGGTGTAAGCCCTTAAAACATGATTTGCTCATCCATTGTCAGCACCTCGGGCACACCATCAAATAATCCTTCTCGGCCATACACTTCAGATAGTACTTGGCCTGTTTTCCATTTTTGAGCTCAACCGTGGTTATTTGTCTATAAGCAAACTCATCTGGATGAGTCCCTTCTAAGAGCAGGTTGAGCTCTCTTGTTTGAAGTTTTCAAGTCTTTTGTAAACCAGTCCCTTCTTTATATTTTGTTCTCTAACATCTTTTGAGGTGGTTGTTTGGCTTCATAGGCTTTCTTGAACTCTTCAACAATTTCCAAGGGGACACTACAAGAACCACAGTGATGTCTTCATCGACAACTCTCTTCACTTGGCCCTTGTATCTTGAAGGAATTTCTTTCTTGACAATCCGGTGTGCCACCTGGGATCAGGCCATATCCTTACTCTTTCCCTTTGGTATTGAAAGGTATTAGCAAGGGTGTACAAGCTTAATACTTCTTTCTTCATGCTGATCATTGAAGAGGAGTGGCATATGCTTTGTCAATGCTTTTCAGCATTTCCTCATCATGTTTTTGCATCTGTTCCTCTTCAATCTTTATCATTACATCATGCATTTGAGAAGCAGGAGTGATGGACATTGGTTTAGCCTTAGGCAAAGTAATGACTACAGAGAGTGGCAGTCTGTCTTCATCCTCCTCTTCATCTTCATCAGGCCTCAGTACCTTTCTTTTCTTTTGGCTAGGTACATCACTGGCAGTGGGTTTTGGGGGTAAAGGATTTGGTTTTGTGGGTTGGATGGTTGGTTTAGAGGGTAAAGGGGTTGTTTTAGTGGGTTGTGGAGATAGTGATTTTGAGGATTGAGGCTTTTCAGACTGTTTTAGCATTTTGGCTGTAAGGGAGGCTTTGGTAAATTTTGTCAGTTCTTTTCGATTCCCAACCCCAGCTTCATTCAATACCTCATCACTAAACCTTTGGAGTATTCTTCAGACGAACAAATCTTGGTGGTTATTGCCAAGATGTTGTCCCTGGTCCAGGCCCTTATTTCCATTAGAGATCTTCCCAAGTATTTAGCTAAAATCTGATCATTATCTCCAGCCTTTCTCTTTCTAAGGCATCATAGCTAGCCCATCTTGAATTGATCTCCTCTGTTTCCATCCTTCTGATCTCGGAGTCTAGTTGTTTGATGTCAAAACCCTGCCTATACAACTGCTCAATGATTTTATCCATTGAGCGGTTATGGTTGGCGTCAGCTTCTTTCACCATATCCTTCAGTTCCTTCTCCTTCTCAGACTCTCCTTTTCTCTTTTGATATGTGACATGAAAGTCTTTTTGACTTTCATTCACTTCAGCTCCCTTCACACTCTCCTTCTCCTTCTCATTTACAAACTCAGATTCTTTCGCCTTCTCCCCTCATCATCCTCTTCCTTTTTCCTTTAACTAACTGACTCTCCCCCTTTTTGGTTGCATTGGGTGCAAGGGTTTGAGCAGTAGAAAGGGATTTAGTCACCAGCTCCTCCACCAAGGGTTGTATTATGGTAGGAAGCCTCTCATCAAGGGCTTTGATCACTATATCTGTGATCATGGGAGTGATGAGAGGTAGGGATTTTTGAAGGGTAGCAACTGATTGATCAGGATGGTTCTGTTCCTGAGATCAGTGCCGAAAGCAGAGGCTGGTGGCTTGGAAGTATATACGCTCAGTGTGTAGGGGACCTTCAGAAGAAGGTGCCATCTGTGGGTGTATTGTGGTGGCAAGATGGACTTGCATCCTGAGACATCTTGGCCAGCAGCTCTTTGAGTCTGCTAACCTCATCCTCTAGAATGGTGTTTTGAGCAACTACATCATAGAAGAAGCTCAGGTCATCATCAGTTGATACTGAATCACCTGACCTCCTGACAGAGTCAGGATGAACATGCCTTGAGTGTAGATCAATGATAGCATGTGCCCCTTGTTCTTGGTTCTGGGGACTTCCAGCCTCAGGACTATGTCCTTCATCAGCTGTTGCCACTGGTGAGGTCTTAGAGATGTTACCAACTGCACCCTGGTCATTTGCTGAGTCAGAGACAGTGGCAGCCTCACCAGAAGTTTGCACCCCTTATCTACACTAGAAGATGAAACATGATAACCCCTGTGCTGTGGGTTGACAGAGCATTGGATCCTCCCCCTTAGGTGTTGAGGTATCCCAGTAGTGATTGGTGTCTGGGTGGGGGTGAGGAATGCAACTGTGTCAGCACCTTTGCAACAATTATTGTAGGGCTTTGAGGGGCGGTTGCATCAGGAGAGGGTGGAAGCAGTGTGCACCCGGGACAAGTGGTGCTCTTCAATGGTAATCCCCTCAAGTGAGGAGGATCCCAGCAGTGTGGCTTCCCTTTGAGTGGTTGCTTCAGGTTCCTTTTGAGAGGCAACCTGAGCGGCTTCAGCTGGTGGAGTCATAGTCTCTACTGGGGGGTTATTTCCAGCAGAGATAACCTGCGTTGGTGCAGCAGGAGCATCCACAGGGGACTCAATTCCTGAGTAGCTTTCTTAGGCTTCTTCTTTGTGGGTTTGGAGGGGACTTTGGATGTGGAGGTGGAGGCTGTGGGTTCCAGCTGCGTGGGTTGCGCAGCTTGGCAGCCTGTTTGAGAGTTTGGTCAGTGTTGTGTCGGGAGTATACCTCCGGCAATACAGCCAAAGCAGGGACTCCCAGACCAACTAGTCCTCAGCAGAAAGCTGATTCTCTATTATGGCCATTATAAACCGAGGATATAGTATCCAATGGTTAGAAAGTGGTTTTGTGGCCATATCCTTGAGTTCAAGAAAAATTATTTCAGAAAAGTTTAGTGGTTCTGGTTCAAGGATAGAGAACAATACCTGTTGCCATCTGGAAGACAGTTGATCCCAAGAGGAAGTCTTCGGGGCCAGGCAAACATTTACCATATGAAATATAATCGTTCAGCATCTGGAAAATGTTTCTTCAGGATTGTTGAAGCACTAAGATCACCTGATATCCATGTTGTCCAAATGAAAGATCAAGTTGGCTCTTAGGATATCCAACAGGGTAGGCAGCATCATCTAACAGTAATATCTGGCAGATGGTAGCAGTAGAGATGACCACCTTATGAGAGTTGATGGACGAATGGATAGATTCTCCATTAACGGTCGCATTCGTCCAAACTGATGTAGCGAATCGGCATAAATGATTGGATTTAAGAGGAAAGCCGTTTTCAGTGGGGATTGGACCATAAGATCTATAGCATTATCAAATTTTGTCCAGAAGGGCGATTTTGTGAGGTACGCGACACAGTTGTGTCGAGGCTTGAGTTGCATGGTCGCCATAATGAAGGTGAAAGGTTTTCAGAGCTTTTGAAATTTTTAGGTCGTGAAAGAATGAAAAACTCTGAAAGAGGGATCAGGTATATATAGGGTACGGGTTATGAAACGACTGAAGGTTTTGGTGTTAGTCATCAGTATTTGAATCTACTGATGACGTGGTATTAACTTTCAGAGGTTTGAAACGACTGATGGTATTGGTGTGGTCAGCAGTTATAAAACAACTGAAGACATGGTGTTTACTATCAGACTTTGAAACAACTGAAGTCTCTGATTTAGGCATCAGTAGTTTTAAAAAACTACTGAAGACAAGTTGGACTTCAGATGTTGAAACAACTAGGACTTGGTATAGCCATCAGTAGTTGTGAAACTACTGAAGACCGTGGTTTGCCATCAGTTGTTGTAAACAACTGAAGACTTGGTGTTAGTCATCAGTAGTTGTGAAACTACTGAAGACATGGTATTGCTTCAGTTGTTTATAAATAAACAGCAGTTTGTGAACTACTGAAGAGAGAGTACTCATCAGTAGTTGTCGTCAATTCATAGCCTTTCAGCTGTTTCATACTGTCCTCAACACTTACTCATCAGCTTTTAGCTGTTTTCAGTAGTTTCATAGGACATCAGTACTTATCTGTTTCTACTGATTTCAGTAGTTGTAACTACATCAGTAGTGTAGAACAGAAAGTACAGTACTTAAAGCATTTATCCTTAGTAGTTATAAAAACTACTGAGGGTAAAATAACTCATCAGTACTATATGTGACATGGTACCAATGATCATCAGTAATTACTGAGATCATCAGTAGTTGTCACTTATTCTAGCTGCAGCATACCAAGCCTTAACACCAGGTCGTGGAAAGTTGAACTATCCAAAGGCTTAGTAAAAATGTCTGCAAGCTCATCAGCACTAGGCACAAACATAGGATTAATTAGACCTCTTTCAAAACAATCTCTTATAAAATGATGTCTAATTTCTATATGTTTGGTCCTAGAGTGCTGGACAGGATTTTTGACAATGCAAAGAGCTGAAGCACTATCCATTAATAATGGAGTCTTAGTCTCTGTAATGCCATAATCCAAAGTTGATTCTGAAGCCAGAGTATTTGGGATGTACAACTTGCAGCAGCAATGTACTCGGCTTCAGCAGTGGATGTAGCAACAGATGTTGTTTCTACTCTGCCAAGAAATCAAACAGTTGCCTAGGAATTGGCATCCACCAGAAGTTGATTTCCTGGTCAACTTACACCCTGCATAGTCACTATCAGAGAAAGCAACTAATTTGCAAGAATGTCCAGTGGAATACCATAAGCCTAGAGATTGTGTACCTTGCAGATATCTAAAGATCCTCTTGACTGCAATCAGATGAGACTCCTTAGGTGCAGCCTGAAATCTAGCACAAACACATGTAGCAAACATAATATCTGGTCTAGAAGCTGTTAAATACATCAAGGAACCAATCATACATCTGTAAAGGGTTTCATCAACACCTTTACCTTTCTGATCAACATCCAATTGTGTGGTGTTGCACATGGGAGTAGAACAGGGTTTACAGTTTTGTAAATCAAACTTATTCAAAAGATCTTTTGTGTATTTAGACTGATGAATGAAAATTCCATCAGCTTTTTGTTTGATTTGCAAACCTAGAAAGAACTGTAATTCTCCCATTGCACTCATTTCAAACTTCTGTTGCATTAAGGTTTGGAAATTCTCACACAATTGGGGATCAGAGGATGCAAAAATAATATCATCAACATAAATTTGAACAAGTAGCTTATGCTATCCACCTTCTTAATAAATAAAGTTTTATCTATGGAGCCTCTAGTGAAATTATTCTGTAGAAGAAAGTTTGATAAGGTCTCATACCAGGCTCTAGGTGCTTGTTTCAACCCATAAAGAGCTTATCAAGCTTATATACCCATTCTGGGTGCTTATTATCCTCAAAGCCTGGTGGTTGACACACATAAACTTCTTCTTTATTGTACCATATAGAAAAGCACTTTTGACATCCATTTGAAAAACTTTAAGATTGTGGAGTGCAGCATAGGCTAAAAACAATCTAATTGCCTCCAGTCTGGCTACAGGGGCAAAGGTTTCATCATAATCAATACCTTCTTCTTGTGCAAACCCCTGCACAACCAGTCTGGCCTTGTTCTTAACAATTAGCCCATTTCATCAGTTTTATTCCTAAACACCCATTTAGTGCCTATTGCACACTTACCTGGGGGTAGAGGAACAAGCTCCCACACTTGATGTTTCTTGAACTGAAGAAGCTCAAGCTGCATGGCTTCAACCCATCCATTGTCTCTCAAAGCAACATGATAGTTCTTCGGCTCTAGCTGACTGATGAAGAGAGCATAGAAGCAGAAATTGGACAACTGGCTTCTGGTTGAGACACCAGCATTGATATCACCAAGGATTTGAGATATTGGGTGATTTTTCAGCTCTTGGTAAACAATCAAATCTGTGCAAGTGTTTGTAGGATCTTCAGCAGCAGCAGATGTTGATGCAGATTCTTGAAACCATGAAAATGTGGCAACTCAAATGAAGTTGAGGATGCAGAAATCTCATCAGCATTTGTTTTGGATTGTGCTGCTGGAGCTACAGGAGCATCAGGTTTAGAGGACTCAGGCAGTTGATCACTAAACCTGAAGAGGTGATTACTACTATCATCATCATCTTCAGTAGTAACACCAGGTGGTGAACTGTTGACAGGAGCAACAGCAGGAGATTGATAAGGAACATATTGCAGTATGTCCAAATCAAAGAGCTCCACAGGGCTTTGTGGAATCTTGTCCTTTCGAGATTCATTGAACTTGACATGTAGAGTTTCTTCAACCATCTTTGTTCTGCAGTTGAAGACTCTGTATGCCTTGCAAGTTGATGAATAACCAACAAAGTACCCTGCATCCACCTTAGGATCAAATTTCTGGAGCTGATCCTTTGTGTTGAGAATGAAACAGGGACACCCAAATGCTCTAAAAATGAAATGAGAGGGGCCAAATGATGTAGAACTTCATATGGAGTCTTCATCAACCTCTGATTTATTAGCACTCTATTCTGCACATAGCATGCTGTGTTGACAGCTTCAGCCCAAAAGGTCAATGGCAGTCCGGAATCAGCCAACATAGACCTTGCAGCTTCAATGAGGGTCCTGTTCTTTCTCTCCACAACTCCATTCTGTTCAGGAGTTCTTGGAATACTAAACTGTCTCTTTATTCCCTTGGAAAGGTAGAACTCATCAAGTGTATTGTTCCTGAATTCTGTTCCATTGTCACTTCTAATACACTTGACTGAGAGGGAATACTGCTTCTCAGCATACAACACAAAGTTTATGATCTTCTGTGCAGCTTCATCCTTTGAATGTAGAAAGAAAGTCCATACAAATCTGGAGTAATCATCCACAATTACAAGACAGTATTTCTTCTGTGCCATGCTCATCACTCTCACAGGACCAAAGAGATCCATGTGAAGAAGTTGTAAGCAGGCAGTGGACTTTGGTTCTTCAATAGGTGGAAATGAAACCTTGTGCTGTTTTCCTTTCAAACAAGCAGTGTAGTTGTTTTCACACTTGAACTCCTTCATAGGCAGTCCCCTTACTAAACTATGGTGTATCAGTTGATTCATGTTCTTGAAGTTAACATGTCCCATCCTTCTATGCCATAGATTAGATTCATGAGGAGAGGCCTTGGAAAATAGGCAAGGATGGCCTTTGAGATCAATTTTCTTGGAAAGATCTAAGGCATACACTCTTCCTGTCCTGTTGGCCTTCAGGAGAGTGTGAGCATCCAATACCTTGTCAATCAAACTCAGAACTTTGGATGACAGAATCCTGCAGTTCTGGCTTGTGAAAAGGGCAACATGGCCTTTGTCACACAATTGACTGACACTCAAGAGGTTATACTTGAGATTTTCCACATGGTTGACATCATCAAACTTTATTTCCCCATTGGAAACAAAGCCCTTCCCGATGATGTAACCTCTTGCATCATTGCCAAAAGAAACAAATCCCTTCTTCCTGGAGAGTAGTCATTAAGAAGTGAGTTGTTCCCAGTCATATGCAAGATCCCCCACTGTCTACATACCAGATGCTACTTTGGCATGTTGAAGAAACCTGCATAAATAAACAATCAGTTAGTTTGGAGACCCAAACCTTTTTGGTTTTGGGCCTGGTCTCATCAACAGATGGTAAACTAACAGGTTTATTGGACACAATAGTGAGGTGAAGGAGATGGTGTAGAAGAGGAATCCTTTGGCTTGGATCTCCTTTTCTGGGGTTTCAACACAGGGCCATCAAGTTGGTTAACTCTTCCCAACAGATGTTGAACCATCATTACCAGCTGTGTCTGATTCTGGGAGAGAGCTTTCAGCTCTTCAGACACATTGGTATTGGTGTTGATGATGAGTTCTTGTGTTGCACCATCTTCTTTTGAGCAACCTCAGCTATTGCCTGTTGCACTCCTTCCTTTTTAGATTTCTTTTGGTCATAGGAGTAACAGGATTTGATGCTGCTGGTACAAACTTGGACTCAAACTCAGTTTCATTTTAGCCAAGTTTTTTTTAATTTTCTCCTTTTGTTTGAGTTTGGATCCCTTTTTGTACCAACAATCATCTGTGAGATGATTGAATAGACCACATATTTCATATGGTTTCTTCTTCATCTTCTGTTGATCATCAACTAAAGAAGATGAAACTACTGAAGACTTGCTCTTCAGCAGTTTAGAAGCACTTTTTGCCTTCTTGTCAACTTCATTTAGGGCTTCAAATCCTTCCTACTGACAGTTTCTTCTCTTCAGTGCTGTCAGTCATTAGGATTTGAACTCCAGATGTTATCCCCTGCTCTCCAGTACCCTTAGTACTTCTAGGGATAACACTTGGGTTGATCAACTCATTGATCATGTGAGTGTCAGCAGTTGAACCCAATATCGGCTGATAGGTTCACAGAGGGATTACTACTGACTTCAACTACTGATGGGCTTTATCAAGTAGTGAATCACATGATGAGGTGGATTGGTCATTACTTTCTCCATCAGATTCGGCTCCTGCTCTTGAAGCAAAAACTGTAGGAGGAGCAGTGTGATTATAACCAATTCCAAACTTCACATTGAAGCTGTTTGCTTACTAAGAAGCATTCAAAGCCCTTGCAAGATTGTACCCATCGATCACACTCAACCTGGGTGACAGCAAGAGTATCTTTGAGTGTCTTGTGTACTTCTCTAAGAGTCATCTCCCTAGCCTTATCATCAGAAATTTGGCATTTTAATTTGTAAATCTCATCAGTTTTCTCTTTTAGCACAGACTCAAACTCAGCTTTATTTTTGGAAATTATTTGTTCTAGCTCTACATTTTTATTTATTAAAGCCACATTTGCTTCTCTAATAGAGGCAATGCTGCTATGCAAGTTTCAGAACATAATTTGGCCTTGCCTCAGAGGATACCTGTGATACCTTTGTTGAGAGGTCTGAAGATGATCCATCAGAGGATTCCAAAGCCATGAGGCTAGATTTCCAAAAGGATCTCACCACCATGTTGACCAGCACCTGAGAACAGTTGTTCATTACCAGACACTCATCTGGTAAACTGCTCCATCAACAACTCCTGGTGTGAAGAAGCTGTGTTGTTGAAGTTGATTAGGTTTAAGATATTGGGATGGTTGAGGCTCAGGAGTGCATGTGGTTTCTGAGAGTGGGTGCTTGAACCTGGCCTGGTTGTGGCATGTATAGCAGGGGGTATTTATATGGCATTGGCCCCTGTGGAACACAATATGCAGAGATTATGGTTGATGATGATCACCAGAATTGACAGGTTGTTGCCCCTGTTTTGTTGACTATTGCCAGGGAAGTCACAAAAGGTGCAGGAGAGTTAGATCCAGATGATCTACATTCTCTTGCAAAGTGCCCAAGCCTGTGGCTTTATGGCACTTCAACTTACTCTTGTCAAAACCACTTGGTTTTGCCAGAGAGTCCTGGGAATTTGACAGGATCAGTGATCACAAGTTTGACGTATCAGAATATAAGCAGCGAATACACACACGAATTAGACAAATTGTAGCACAAGCAATCGATACTTGTAAGCGTTAAGATCGCATACGGTTATAGGGAGAGAATATGAATTTCTGATTTCTTGGAATGTTATCGATGTAAATATTTCCAATCGAATCAATCAATCATTCCATTCAATTGCTCATCATCACCCATTACAATAGGTTGTCACTCCTTATATAGAGTGCAACAGTCACTGCTGTTATCACGGAAAGTGACAACTGGCAGATCCAATACAGAAATAACTAATTCTTAACAAACTACTGAAATGTTCACAACTACTGAGAACATATCAGCAAGTTAAGTACAAAATATAAAACTACTGAAACTACAACGACTGAAGAACAGCTCTTCAGTCGTTTTACAAAACTACTGAAACAAAGAAAATAAAACTACTGATATCACAACTACTGAAGAAGTACTCTTCAGCAGTTGTGACAAACTACTGAGGCTTCAGTACTTGATCTTCAGACTTTGACCTTCAGGCGTTTCATCAGCTGATGACTTCAGTAGATATCATCAGCTGATGTCTTCAGTCTTTTTCTTCAGACTTTGTACATCAGTTGTTGATCTTCAGTACTTGTGAACTCTTCAGCTGTTGTACTTCAGTACTTTGGTCTTTCAGCTTCAGCACTTGTGTCTTCAGCTGTTGTACTTCAGCACTTTGTTTCTTCAGCTGTTAAGGTTTTCAGCACTTGATCTTCAGCTGTTGAAGTCTTCAGCACTTGTCAAACTACTGATGAGGCTTTCAGCAGTTGTTGTGATACCGTGTGGGACTTAGAGGTTTTCTGATCTGGCTCATTGGTTCTTTTGGTCCAACAAACTCCCCCTGAACCAATGCAGCCAAAACCTCTAACTTATTTATACTCCCACTTATTGATGGCAAAAATGTTGGTCTTTTCCTTCTTGATCAGTAGAGAAGATGACCCATGTACGCTCCGGCCTGGGAAAACCTCAAATATTTGTTTGGCAGAGTATGAATGGGAACTCTGTTTTGGGGAACTGGACACAGAGTTGTTATCCCATTCATGAGATTCACTTCCCCATAATGAGTCTGTACGACTCTCTTGTGTAGGCCTCAAGGAGGTGATTTTTCCTCCATGGTTAGCTCTTCAGCACCTCCTTCAAACAATGATTCCGGCCCATAATACTCAGACAGGTATTTGGCCTGTTTCCCATTCTTTAGCTCCACAGTTGTTATTACTCTGTAAGCAAACTCATCCGGGTGATTACCCTCTAGGAACAACTGGAGCTCATTTTTCCTGACTTCCTCAAGCCTCTTGTAACTAACCCCTTTTTCACTATTTTGGTTTTCCAGCATCTTCTGAGGGGTTAGATTAGCTTTGTAGGCCTTCTTGAAGTCTTCTAGGATTTCCCAGGGTGAAACTACAAGACCAGAGAGATCACTTCATCTACGATCTTTTTCACCTGGCCAATGTATCTCCGAGGTATATTGTTCTTATGAATTCTGTGAGAGACCCTGGGATCAGCCAATCCTCACTCTTTCCTTTTGATATTGAAAGGTATGCCTGAGAGTGTAAAGTCTGAGGCTTGCTCCTTCATATTGATGATGGAAGATGTGGCTGCATAAGCTTTGTCAACTCTCTTCAGCAATTCCTCATCATGCTGTTTATGAAGCTCTTCTTCTTCTAGCTTCACTTTAACCATTTGTCTCTGACTTCAGGAGTAATTGCTGAGGAGTGACTTGTGGCCTTAGGCAACTGAATCACAGCTGATAGCGGCAGCCTGTCTTCATCATCTTCTTCATCTTCTTCTAGCCTCAATATCCTTCTCTTCTTCTTCAGGGTATATCATCGGCTATGGGTTTTGAGGGAAAGGGAGTTGGTTTGGTGGGTTGTGTTTTGGGTGGTTTTGGTGTGGGAATGTTGACAGGCTGTGCTAGCATCCTTGAGGTGAGTGTGGCTTTTGATTGCTTTGCTAGCTCAGTCCTGCTCCCAGCACCCACTTCATTCAAAGCTTCAATAACAAGCCCCTTAGTGTATGCTTCAGACGAACAGATTCTTGTGGTGATTGCCAAGATACTGTCCCTGGACCAAGCTTTGATCTCAATCATTGATCTTCCAAGATATTTTGCAATAAATCTTATCATGATTTCTAGCCTTTCTCTTTCTAACACTTCATAACTTGCCCATCTATTCTGGATTTCTTCAATCTCTAGTCGTCGAATCTCAGAGTCAAGTTTGTTGGTGTCATGACCTTGCCTGAACAGCTGATCAATGATGTTGTCCATTGATCTACTGTGTTCGGCATCAGCCTCTTTTATCAGTAGCTCCAAGGCTTTATCTTCAGCAATGTGCTCAGCACCCTTTCTTTCGCTTGTAGGTGAGCATTGGTTGCTGTTCTTTATCCTTTTGGGCTTGCTTCGCTTCCTTCTTTTCCTCGGATCTTTTCCTCTTCTGTTCTTTCACTGCAGGACTCTCCCCCTTTTTGTTGCATTGGAGGAAGGGGTTGAGACCGCAGAAAGAGTCTTGTGGACAGCAGCATCAACCAAGGGCTGTAATGTTGAGGAAAGCCTCTCATCAAGGCTTTGATCACTATATCAGTATTAGAGGGGTGATGAGAGGGAGGGAATTTTTGAGTGCAGCACCTATTGCTCAGGAGGGTTCTGTTCCTGAGAAGTAGGGCCTGAAGCGGAGGCAGGTGGTTGATTTTGGGGTGGCTCTGTATTTGGGAAACCTTCAAGGGAAGGTGCCATCTGTGGGTGTATGAGGGTGGCAGATGGACTTGCATCCTGAGACATCTTGGCCAGCAGCTCTTTGAGTCTGCTACCTCATCCTCTAGAATGGTGTTTTGAGGCAACTACATCGAAGAAGAAGCTCAGGTCATCATCAGTTGATACTGAATCACCTGACCTCCTGCTTAGAGCAGGATGGACATGCACTGGGTGTAGACCAGTTGGTGCATGTGCCCCTTGTGCTTGGTACTGGGGACTTCCAGCCTCAGGACAATGTCCATCATCACAGTTGCCTCTAGGAGGTCTTAGCAATGTTACCAGCCTCACTCTGGTCATGTGCTGAGTCAGAGGAGGTGGCAGCCTCACTAGATATTCTAAGCTCCTTCTCTACACCAGGAGATAGAATTGGGAAACCCCTGTGCTGTGGGTTCTCAGATGCACTGTGTTCCTCCCCCTCAATTGTAGAGTATTCCCAGTAATAAGTGGTTTCTGGGGAGGGTGTGAGGAGTGCAATTGAGTCAGCACTTGAGCAACTATTAAAGTTGGGCTTTGAGGGGCGGTTGTTTGGGGTACAGGGGTAGAAGCAGTGTGCACCTGGGGTGGATGGTGCTCTTCAATGGCAATCTCCTCAAGTGAGGAAGATCCCAGATAAGTAGGTGCCCCTTGGGTTGCTGCAGGCTCCTGTTGAGAGGAAGCCTGAGCGGCTGTGGCTGGAGGAGTCATGGTATCCACTAGGGGGTTTGGACTAGTGGATATATCCTGCGTTTGTTGTGCAGGAGCATCCTCAGGGGACTCAATCCCTGAGTAGCCTTTTTGGGTTTCTTTTTGGTGGTTTGGTGGGGACATTGGATTTGGAGGTGGTGGCTGTGGGTTCCAGCTGCGTGGTTTTTCGCAGCTTGGCAGCCAGTTTGAGTGTCCGGTCGGAGTTGTGCCGGGAGTATACTTCTGGCAAAACAGCCGTAGCAGGGACTCCCAAGCCACAAGTCCCTCAGCATTAAGCTGGTCTATTATAATGGCCATTATGAACCGTGGATAGAGTATCCAACGGTTGGCAGTTAGTTTTTGAGCCATATTTTGAGCTCTGAAAATATTAATTCTGAAAAATTCAGTGGTTGTTGCTCAAGGATAGAATACATTACCTGCTGCCATTTGGTGGACATTTGATCCCAAGACGATGTCTTAGGGGCCAAACATACATTGACCATATGAAAAATCAGGCGCTCAGCGTCATTAAATGTTTCTTCATGATGGTGGTGGCACTGAGATCACCTTGATATCCATGCTGAGCAAATGATAGATCTAGGGTGCCCTTCGGATATCCAGCAGGAGAGGTAGCATCACTCAGTTGAAGAATTTTACGGATTGTTGCAGGAGTAATCACTACTTCTTTGTTGTTGACGACTGACCGGAGGGATTGTGTGTTGCTCTCCTCAGTAGTGACATTAACGTTCATCCAAAATTGGTTCAAGGATTCGGTATGTAAAACGGGGTTCAGAAGGAATGCCTTGTTGTATTGGGACTGAACCATAAGATCGATAGCAGTATCGAACTTAGTCCAGATCGGCGATTTTGTGAGGTAGGCAACACAGTTGTGTCGCGGTTTAATTTGCATAGACGCCATGGAAATTTTTTGGAGAGGAACGTTAGGTTTGAAGAGGATAAAGCATGGAGAGCTCAGGTTAAGGGTATTTATAGGGTACGGGTGAGGAAACGACTGAAGGATGTGGTGTTAGTCATCAGTAGTTTTAAACGACCGTTGACATGGTATTATCCTTTCAGACGTTGAAACAGCTGAAGTCGCGGTGTTAGGCATCAGTAGTTTAGAAAACTACTGAAGACCGTGGTTTTGACTTCAGGTGATTGAAACAACTGAGGACATGGTGTTTGTCAGCAGTAGTTATGAAACTACTGAAGGCAGTGGTTTTGTCATCAGCTGTTGTAAACAACTGAAGACTTGGTATTGGTCATCAGTAGTTATAAAACTGCTGAAGACGTGGTTTTGCTTCAGTTGTTTAAAATGAAACAGCAGTGGTACAAACGACTGAGGAGAAAGTTCTCTTCAGCTGTTTTCGTCAATTCTTAGCTTTTCAGCTGTTTCAAACTGTCCTCAACACATTCATCAGTCTTTATGGCTGATTTCAGTTGTTTCATAGGACATCAGTACTTATCTGTTTTTACTGATGCAGTAATGACTGCATCAGTAGTTGTAACTACTTCAGTAGTTTAGAGCAGATGAAGTACTTCAGTACTTGTGAGAACTTTTAGCCTTCAGTAGTTATAAAAAGTACTGAGGTTAAAAGAGCTCATCAGTACTTATATGTGACAGGCACTCATGATCATCAATATGAATTACTGAGATCATCAGTAGTTGTCACCTATTCTAGCTGCAGCATACCAAGCCTTAACACAAGGTTTTGGAAAGTTGAACTATCCAAAGGCTTAGTAAAAATGTCTGCAAGCTCATCATACTGGGCACAAACTTAGGATCAATCAGACCTTTTTCAAAACATCTCTTATAAAATGATGTCTGATCTCTATATGTTTGGTCCTAGAGTGCTGGACTGGATTTTTGACAATGCAAAGAGCTGAAGCACTATCCATTAACAATGGAGTCTTAGTCTCTGTAATGCCATAATCCAAAAGTTGGTTTTGAAGCCAGAGTACCTGAGATGTACAGCTTGCAGCAGCAATGTACTCTGCTTCCGCAGTGGATGTAGCAACTGAGGTCTGTTTCTTGCTCTGCCAAGAATTAAGCAGTTGCCTAGGAATTGACATCCACCAGAAGTTGATTTCCTGGTCAACTTACACCCTGCATAGTCACTGTCAGAAAAAGCAACTAATTTACCAGAATGTCTGGTAGAATACCATAAACCTAGAGATGGAGTGCCTTGCAGATATCTAAAGATCCTCTTGACTGCAATCATGAGACTCTTTAGGTGCAGCCTGAAATCTAGCACAAACACATGTAGCAAACATAATATCTGGTCTAGAAGCTGTTAAATACATCAAGGACCCAATCATACATCTGTAAAGTGTTTCATCAACCACTTTACCTTTCTGATCTGAGTCCAGTTGTGTGGTGCTGCTCATGGGAGTAGAACAGGGCTTACAGTTTTGTAAATCAAACTTTTGCAAAAGATCTTTTGTATATTTGGATTGATGAATAAAAATTCCATCAGCCTTTTGTTTGATTTGCAACCCCAGAAAGAACTGTAATTCTCCCATGGCACTCATTTCAAACTTCTGTTGCATCAACTTTGTAAAGGCATCACACAACTTTGGATCAGAGGATGCAAAAATATCATCTACATAAATTTGAACAAGTAGATTATGCTGCCCAGCTTTCTTAATAAATAAAGTCTTGTCAATGGAGCCTCTAGTGAAATTGTTTTCCAGAAGAAAGTTTTAATGTCTCATACCAGGCTCTGGGAGCTTGTTTTAACCCATAAAGAGCTTTATCAAGCTTATACACCCAATTAGGATGTTTGTTGTCCTCAAAGCCTGGAGTTGACATACATAAACCTCTTCTTTAACTTTTCCATACAAAAATGCACTTTTGACATCCATTTGAAAGACTTTAAGTTTTTGATAAGCAGCAGCTAAAAACAATCGAATTGCTTCCAGTCTGGCTACAGGGGCAAAGGTTTCATCATAATCAATACCTTCTTCTTGTGCAAACCCCTGAACAACCAGTCTGCCTTGTTCTTAACAATAAGCCCATTTTCATCAGTTTTGTTCCTAAACACCCATTTAGTGCCTATTGCACACTTACCTGGAGGTAGAGGAACCAGTTCCCACACTTGCTGTTTCTTGAACTGAAGAAGCTCAAGCTGCATGGCATCAACCCATCCATTGTCCTTTAAAGCAATGTGATAATTCTTTGGCTCTTGCTGACTGATGAAGAGAGCATAGAAGCAGAAATTTGACAATTGACTTCTTGTTGATACACCAGCAGTGATATCACCAATGATTTGAGACATGGGGTGATTCTTCAGATCTTGATACACAATGAGATCTGTGCAAGTGTTTGTAGCCGGTTCAGCAGCAACAGATGGTGATGGTGAATCATTTCCTTGAAACCAATCAGTGGATGGTAATTCAAAGGAAGTTGAATTCGAAGAAATCTCATCAGCATTTGTTGTGGATGGTGCTACTGGCGCTACAGGAACATCAGGTCTAGTTGAATCAGGCAGCTGATCACTAAACCTGAAGAGGTGAGTACTGCAATCATCATCATCATCAGTACCACCAGGTGGTGAACTGTTGACAGGAGCAACAGCAGGAGTTTGATAAGGAACATATTGCAGTATGTCCAGATCAAATACTCCACAGGACTTTGTGGAATCTTGTCCTTTGGAGATTCATTAAACTTAACATGTAGAGTTTCTTCAACAATCTTTGTTCTGCAGTTGAAGACTCTGTATGCCTTGCAAGTAGATGAATAACCAACAAAGTATCCTGCATCCACCTTAGGATCAAATTTGTGGAGTTGATCCTTTGTGTTGAGAATAAAACAGGGACACCCAAATGCTTTGAAAAATGAAATCAGTGGAGCCAAATGATGGAGAACTTCATATGGAGTCTTCATCAACCTCTGATTTACTAAAACTCTATTTTGCACATAACAAGCTGTGTTGACAGCTTCGGCCCAAAAGGTCAATGGCAAACCTGAGTCAGCCAGCATGGACCTTGCAGCTTCAATGAGGGTCCTGTTCTTTCTCTCCACTACTCCATTTTGTTCCGGAGTCCTTGGAATGCTAACTGCCTTTTGATTCCCTTTGAGAGATAGAAGTCATCAAGTGTATGATTTCTGAACTCAGTTCCATTATCACTCCTAATACACTTGACTGGAAGGGAATACTGCTTCTCAATGTACAGCACAAAGTGGATAATCTTCTGAGCAGCCTCATCCTTTGAGTGTAGAAAGAAAGTCCATACAAATCTGGAGTAATCATCCACAATTACCAGACAGTATTTCTTCTTTGCCATGCTCATTACTCTCACAGGACCAAATAGATCCATATGCAGTAATTGCAAGCAGGCAGTGGACTTGGACACTTCAATAGGAGGAAATGAGACCTTGTGCTGTTTTCCTTTTAAACAAGCAGTGCAAGTTTCATCACAGTGGAACTCCTTTATTGGTAAGCCTCTGACTAAACTATTGTGGCTAAGCTGATTCATGTTTTTGAGATTAACATGACCAAGCCTCCTGTGCCATAGTTTAGATTCTTGAAAAGAGGCTTTGGAAAATAGGCAAGGATTGCCTTTGAGATCTATCTTCTTAGAGAGATCTAAGGCATACACTCTTCCTGTCCTGTTGGCTTTCAGGAGAGTGTGATCATCCACACCTTGTCAATCAAGGGCAAAACTTTGGATGACAGAATCCTACAGTTTTGACTTGTGAAAAGGGCAACATGGCCTTTATCACACATTTGACTGACACTCAAGAGGTTGTACTTGAGATTTTCCACATGATTAACATCATCAAATTTGATTTCTCATTGGAGACAAAGCCCTTACCGATGATGTAACCCCTAGCATCATTGCCAAAAGAGACAAATCCCTTCTTTCCTTGAGAGTAGTCATGAAGAAGAGAGATGTTCCCAGTCATGTGCATGGATCCCCCACTGTCTACATACCAGATGCTATTTTGGCATGTTGAAGAAACCTGCAATAATAAACAATCAGTTAGTTTTAGAGACCCAAACCTTTTTGGTTTTGGGCCTGGTCTCATCAATAGATGGTAAACTAGCATGTTTTTTGTAACAACAGCCTGAGAGAAGAAGATGGTGCAGAAGAGGAGTCCTTTGGCTTAGACCTCCTTTTCTGTGGTTTCAACATAGGAGAATCTAGTTGGTTAACTCTACCCAACAGATGTTGTACCATCATCACCAGCTGTGTCTGATTTTGTGATAAAGCTTTCAGCTCATCAGACACATTGCTAGTGGAGTTAGATAAGGTCCTATGTTGCACCTTCTTCTTTTGAGCACCCTCAGCTGTCACCTGTTTAACTCCTTCCTTTTGGATTGCTTTAAGGACTTAAGGGTTACAGGATTTGATGTTGCTGATACAAATGTGGTCTCAACTCAGTTTTCATTTTTACCATTTTCTCATTAATTTCTTCCTTTTGTTTGAGTTTGGAACCTCTTTTGTACCAACAATCATCTGTAAGATGATTGAACAAACCACATACTTCACATGGTTTCTTCTTCATCTTAGGTTGATCATCAACTAAAGATGGTGAAGCAACAGAAGACTTGTTCTTCAATGCTTTGGAAGCATTGGTTGCTTTCTTGACAGCATCTTTAGTAGTCTTCAAACTCTTTCTACTGCCAGTTTTCTTCTCTTCAGTACTGACAGCAGTTGAAGTTTGAACTTCAGGAGTTGAATCCTGCTCTCCAGTCCTTTCAGGACCTTCAGGATTGACTCCTGAGTTGATCAACTTATTGATCATGTGAATGTCAGCATTTGGACCATCAACATCAGCTGATAGGTTCAAAGAGGACTTGATACTGACTGCTACTTCTGATTGTGCTGTATCAGAAGGTAGATCACATGACTTGATGGATTGGTTATCACTCTCACCATCAGATTCTACCTCTGCTCTTGGGGTAAAATCTGTAGGTGGAGCAGTGTGATTGTAACCAATTCCAAACTTCACATTTGAAGCAGATTGCTTACTAAGAAGCATTTCAAAACCTTTGCATGATTGTACCCATCTATCACACTCGACCTGGGTAACTGCAAGGGTTTCTTTGAGATCTTTGTACTTCTCTAAAAGTACATCTTCTCTAGCCTTATCATCAATTATTTTGCAATTCAGTTTATAAACCTCATCATTTTTATCTTTGAGCACAAACTCAAACTCAGCTTTGTTTTTGGAAATTACTTGTTCTAGCTCAATGTTCTTATTAATTAAGCTACATTTGCTTCTCTAATGGAAGCAAATGCTGCTATGCATTGTTCAGAACATAATTTGGCTTTTGCCTCAGAGGATACCTGTGATACCTGTGGTGTAGAGGCATTGGAGGATGAAGTATCAGCAGACTCCAAAGCCATAGAGCTAGATTCCCAAGGGACTGTCACCACCATGTTGACCAGCACCTGAGAACAGTTGAACATGACCAGACAAGTCATCTGGTAAACTGCTCCAGTCAACATCCTGGGGTGAAGAAGCTGTGTTGTTGAGATGAAGGTTGTTGATGAGATAGGGAAGGCTGAGGTTCTGGTAATGCATGAGGTTGTGGTGTCATAGGAACTTGAACTTGACTTGACTGTGGCATGTAATAACAAGGGTACTGATAAGGCATTTGACCCTGAGGAACAAAATATGCCGGAGATTGTTGTTGAGGATGATGACTAGATGTGACAGGATGTTGCCCTCTGTTTTGTTGACTGTTGCCAGGAAAAGTCACAAAGGGTGCAGTAGAGTTTGAACCAGTTGATCTACACTCTCTTGCAAAGTGTCCAAGCCGTTGGCATTTGTGACACCTCAACTTGCTCTTGTCAAAACCAACTTTGGTTTTGCCAGAGAGTCCTGGGAATTTTCTTCCAGTTCTTTTGTAGAACTTCTGAGATCTGATATTTATCAAGGCCATTTGGCTCAAAATATCCATCTCTTCTAAGTCATCATCAGCAATCCCCTTGAGATCATCCATAATGAAACATAAATTGTCATTATTACCTCCAGTAAACTGACCATCAACACTTACAAATGCAGAATTAGAAGTGCTCGAAGAGAAATTAATATGCTCATCATACTGGCATTCAGATGCAGCATATTCTGACTCATGACCCACCAAGGCAGTGTTGCCTTGTATAAAGTCTTCAGTGAGTTTTCCAGATGAAGACAGCTTTCTCTTCTGTTCTATCTCTCTCTCAAAAGTGAGCAATTTCCCATGGAGTTGGGTGAGAGATAGTTTGTCCAAACTTGCACTGGAGCGTAGGACAATAGTATATGTGTCCCATCTCTCAGGCAGTGATCTGAGAAATCTGTTATTCATCTGAATATTGTGTATTCAAGTTTGACCATTTTTAGTTCAGAGATCAAACAAGAAAACCGCTCATATTGTTGAGTCAGTGTCTCACCCTTTCTATGAGAGAATGTCTCATATTGTTGGGCAAGAATTTCTCTATTATTTGCCAAGACCTCATCTGTTCCTCCAAATTGTTCTTTCAAAGCAATCCAGAGGTCATGGGCTTTCATGATGCATTAGCCCAGAATAGATTTCATTGGGCAAAGCCATGGCCAGAATTCCATGGGCTTTTGCATCAATCTCAAGCAACTTTTATCCTCATCTGAGTATTGCTCCCTCCTCTTCGGAACCATTTGATTGGTTTCCGGGTTATTCACCATAGGCTTGTGTGGACCATGTACCACAGATGTCCAACACCCTGCGCTATTAACAGACAGGTGATGGAGCATACGTCTTTGCCATATGTTATACTCATTCCTAACCAGCATAGGAGGCTTGGTTGAGGAACCAGTATTGTGAGGATCATTGGAGGGAGTGGTCATTTTCAGTTCAAAAATAGTTGAGTTCAAGTTTAAAAAGAAGTTTTAGACAAACCACAACAAACTCAATGAGACCAAGAAAAGATCTCAGGATGAATGAGCAGAAATACAGAAAAATTCAATCTCTATAACCGTTTCTTGCAAAACAAAAGCTAATTCAATCAAACTTGGATCTTGAATCAGCTGTTGTACTTCATTACTTTGGTCTTTCAGCTTCATCACTTGTGTTCTTCTCTGTTTACTTCAGCACTTTGGTTCTTCAGCTGTAAGGTTTTCAGCACTTGATCTTCAGCTGTTGAGTCTTCAGCACTTGTCAACTACTGATGAGCTTTCAGCAGTTGTGTGATACCGGTGGGACTTAGAGGTTTTCTGATCTTGGCTCATTGGTTCTTTTGGTCCAACAGAATTTCCTTCCAGTTCTTTTGTAGAACTTCTGAGATCTGATATTTATCAAGGCCATTTGGCTCAAAATATCCATCTCTTCTAAGTCATCATCAGCAATCCCCTTGAGATCATCCATGATGAACATAGATTGTCACTATTACTACCAACAAATGACTATCAACACTCACAAAGGCAGGCTCAGAAGTGTTTGTAGAGAAATCAATATGCTCATCATACTGGCTTTCAGATGACGCATATTCTGACTCTTGATGTCCAATCAGGGCAGTGTTCCCTTGGACAAAATCCTCAGTGAGCTTGCCAGATGAGACCAATTTCCTTTTCTGCTCTATCTCTCTCTCAAATGTAAGCATTTCCCATGAAGTTGGGTGGAGATAGGCGATCAACATCAGCATTTGAGCGTAGAACAATGGTATATGTGTTCCATCTCTCAGGCAGTGATCTTAAGAATCTATGGTTCATCTGACTCCTGGTATATTCATGTTTAACCATTTTCATTCAGAAATTAAACATGAAAACCGCTCAAATTGTTGAGTCAGAGTCTCACCCTTTCTATGAGAGAAAGTCTCATATTGTTGGGCGAGGATTTCCCTGTTGTTTGCTAACACCTCATCAGTACCACCAAATTGTTCTTTGATGGCATTCCAGAGGTCATGAGCAGATTCACAATGCAGAAGCCCAGAGTAAATCTCATTAGGAATAGCCATAGCCAAAATTCCATGGGCTTTTGCATCGATTTCAAACCTTCTTGTCCTCATCGGAGTATTGCTCCTTCTTCTTTGGAACCAACTGGTTTGTTTCCGGATCATTCACCATTGGCTTATGTGGTCCATGTACACAGATGTCCACAACCTGAGCTATTGACAGACAGGTGATGGAGCAATCTTCTCTGCCAAATGTTATACTCATTCCTCACCAAGATCGGAGGCTTGGTAGAGGATCCAGTATTGAAAGGATCATTCGAAGAAGTAGTCATTGTGAAAATCAGACAGATTCAAGTAAAATCACAATAAATTTAGCTCAAAACCACACAGAACCTCAAATAAGCGGCCAGAAGCGATACACTCTCAATCTCTATAACAGATCCTTGCGAATTTGCTAATTCAATTAAACTTAGAGCGATTGAACAGTTTCAATGATCAATTGTTAGATCGATCAATGATTAACCAGCTCTGATACCATTTGTTATTGATTGTTTACGATGTTCATTATCTTATTTTGAATTAGTTCTTATTATGTTCAATCTTCTTTGCTCATGTTGTTTGGTTTGTGTGTTGGATATTGAATGATTCTTCATCTCATTTGCATTGTTATACGATCAAATGGACCAACAATATGGTATCAGAGCCTTAGTGCTTATGATTTGTTGAGTTGTTTGGTTGTTTTAGTTCAATATCAAGTTTCCATCAATTTTCAATTCAATATTGTGTGTTTTTTATATGGAAATTGATTGAGTTTTGCTAGTTTTTGGTTGTGGAAGCACTGCTAATCATCAGATCTCAAATTCATTGAGCTTTTGATGATTTAGATTGATTTTGGGTTGAAAAAGGGTTTAAGGTTCGACCAGCGAAACTATTGTTCTTTCTGCGAAACTACGATCATCTTTCAGCGAAACTATGGGTGTTATCACTATTGAAATCATTTTCTTGTTGTTCTGCAAAACTAGTCTCTTTGAACAAAAGTTCACCAGTGCTTGTGAGGTTTAACAAAAGCTTGTTTCGTGCGATCTTATCGGCGAAACTAAGCTTGTTGTGACATTCGGCTAGCGAAACTGCTGCCAAAATTATCAGAGAAATTAGCCTTCTCTGCGAAATTGTCAGCGAATTTACCTACTTTCTGCGAAACTACTGAATTTTCAGCGAAATTGTCTCTTCTCTTGTCGAAACTACATCAATCCCAGTGAAACTACAATGTCAAAGTTAACATCACTCACTCTTGCCGATCTTAAAAGTGTTGCTCCCAATAGGCCACCGAGACTCATTAGCGGAGACAATTTCGAAGATTGGAAGAGATGTCTCAAAGCTTTCTTCTTTTACACTAATCACAATCAATAGGAATCGATTATTTCTGGTCCACACATACCAACTGTCACTGTTGGTGATGTTGTCTCTCAAAATTAGGACCTATCTACCTTCACTGAAAATGATCTGAAGCTGATCAATCGTGACCAGAAAGCTTTTGGAGCATTAACATTATGCCTGGCACCAGACATCTACAATCGTTTTGCGGAGCATAAAAATGCTAAATCTCTTTATAATGCTCTATGTGAGTTCTATGATGGTAACGATGAACTAGTAAAGGATAAGAGCATTCAAGCTAGAAGGAATTCAATTCCTTTGTTGGATACAAAAACAGAGTCTGACTGATCTCACAAATAGTTTCATGACAGTTTCTAGCACCTTAAAGAAATACGATGAAAAGCTCTCCAACAGTGAACAAGTTAACAGGCTACTAGACTCTCTCCCATCTCAATGGAGCCTTTAGGTGAGGATGCTAAAGCAAGAAAGAGGGTTCACAGATTACAAGTTGATGGATATTATCAATAAGCTTAAATCCTTTGAGTGGGACATGAAGAGACGGGAATTTAACCAGACCATGATGCCTACATCTGGGTTTACTCAAAATGTTGATTTATTATCATCTGCTGCAAGCTCTCAAATACAAAATTCAATTCAAGGAGGAGTTAATACAAGTAATTTTTCAAGAGGAAACGTTACTGTTGGAAGAGATCAGATTAATTCTAAGGCGAATGTTGAAACTTCAGTTCCGTCAGAAACAATAGCTCTTTTTGGAATGTTTGTTCAAAGTTATGAAGCACTTATGGCATGAGAGTTGATAGGAAAAGGAATGAAAATGGAAGACATGTAGATCCTGAGATCTTGAAGAAACTAACATCCAGTGGCAAATGGCAATGTTGACTCTTAGAGCTCGAAGATTTATGGAGTGCACCGGATGAAAGAACTTCGGCGGACAAACTTCTAATTCAAAACTGGGATTTGATAAGTCAAAGCTGAGATGTTTCAACTGTAAACAATTGGGACATTTCAAACATGAATGTCCATCACCAATTGTCACCGATTCCAGTAATTCAAGAGTTCCAAGATTAACAATTGAGAGGGAGAAGGAAGATGTGAATCACAAAAAGGAGACTGCATTGATTTCTAACTTTGATTGGAGTGCAGAGGTTGAGGAAACAAGGACTGAGATAAATCATGCTTTGGTAGCTGAGTTTGTTAAAGGGAAAGGGAAGGAAGATAGTAAAGATGGATTAACCCTTTCAAGGAATTCAAAGAGGAGGTTACGTTGTCTATGAATGAGAAAGAAGAGAAAGACGTTAGAATGAGGGTAGGTAAATCTGAAAGTATAAAGCAGGAAGGAAGTTCATCCACTGAGAAAGGAAAGGATTATGATGATAATACTATCACCGTAAGTACTCCGGTGTGCCAATGTGAAAAGGCCTTAGCAGCCGAAAAGGTGGTGATGGGACTTCCATATGAGGTAATTCAGGATATGTATTCATCTGCTTGTAAAATAAGATTATTTGGGATTTACAAAGCTAATCGGTTATTAATTGATAATGAAAAAGATCTAAAACGAATTAACGAGGAACTTAAAATCAATGAATCAAAATATTTTTGTTAAATTAAATGAGGCTTTGAAAGAAAATGATCATTTAAAACGAATTGTTTTGGAAATAAATGCGGAGATTAACACTTTGACTAAAAGAGTTGTCCTTGCTGAATTTAAAATAAGCAAACTTCAGTCAAAGTTAGACAAATGGACCATATCAGGAATGAAACATGATGATTTATGTAAATCTCAATGGGGAGATAGGATTAAAACGAGATTGGGATATGAAAATGTAACGGTTTTCCTCCGCCTAGTACATACTGTTATTCTCCTATGCCTGTTCCTCATCCTTCTAATGATTTAATCAAAACAGATATTGCCAGTATGTCTGCAGGCTTAGAGGGTGTTAATTCTAATCACGTTCGTGAGGACTACGACTATGAACCAACTAGTGGGCTTGGATGCACTAGTATTAGTACACTAGATATTCAGCAGTCTGTTTTAGATCATAAATCTAGTTTAAATTCTATCTTTGTTTCTAGTTCACCTGTAACCGATATTATTGCATCATGTTTTCATGATGTTTCTATTTCATCTTTAAATTTAGTACACTGTGGTGATGTCTTTTGTCCTGGTGATGATAATGGTGCAACTGATCTTTCTACAAAGCCTAACGAGAAACTTAAAACTAATTGTTTTGATAAATTCTTTTCTCATCCTATTCCATCTTTTACTCCATTAAATATTTCTTTATCAAATGAAAGAATTGCAACTTTGTCTGAAGCTAGCACTAGTGGAACTAGTTCTACTGGTACATTAGATGATCATTCATCTATTTTTGTAAATAAAAATTCTTGTTCACATAAACTTCAACCTCGTGGGATGTATGAGACATGAAGTGACATTGATTCTAGTGTATCTGAATGTGATGAGGAAATTCACATTGATCATATTCCTATCTCATCACATCACAGACCTAGACACAAACCACATTGTTTCAGGTGTGGTCAAGAGAATCATCTTGTCAAGAATGTCCTACATTGCTTCATGGTCATATAAATAGGAACTATTTCGGAAATAAATTAACAAAATTGGTTAATAATTTCTTTTGCAAAAAGTCTGCTTCTTCTAAAGATAAAGTTGTTCAAACTTAGGTTCCTATTTCACCTGGTTAATCTATTATTTATTTATTTTTAGGAGTCATCCACTAAGATTGTAAATAGCGTTTGGCATGTAGATAGTGGATGCTCCAGACATATGACGGGGTTGAAAGACTTGCTGACCAATTATCGGATTATAATGGAGATATGTTGCTTTTTCTGGTGACAAAAGGGTGGAAAGATGAATTGGTCAAGGAGAATTTTCCAATGGTTCTTTAACTTTGGAGAAAGTCAACTATGTCCCTGAGTTGGCGTTTAATCTCTTGAGTGTCTCTCAAATCTACGATAAAGACATTCCAGTCTTGTTTAAATCCGATGAATGTCTATTTTTAAAACCAGAGATTGATATTCCAGATGACTTGATTCTTATGCCTGCTCCAAGAAAACATGACACATATCTTCTTGATATGAACTCAAGGGAGTCAAAGTCTACTACAACCTGTCTTATTTCAAAAGCTTCAACCTTTGAGTCCTTGTTATGGCATCGCCGATTGGGCCATGTTAATTTTAAAATAATAAACAAATTAGTCAAAAACAATCTTGTTAGAGGACTTCCTCCAAAAGATTTCTCTGTAAACAAAAAATGTATGGCTTGTGCCAAGGGCAAACAACATAAAAAATCGCATAAGCCCAAACTTAAAAATAGCATAACCTGTCCTCTCGAGTTGTTACATACTGATTTGTTTGGCCTAATCAGCGTTAATCTATTGCTAAAAACTCTTTTTGTCTTGTTACAAATGATTTCTAAAGATATTCATGGGTGAGATTTCTTGCTCACAAGGGAGAGGTTGCTGAAGAATTGCAAAAGTTAATACTTTCGATCAAGACAATCAGCAAGAGAAAGGTTCTGGCCTTGAGAAGTGACAACGGCACTAAATTCAAAAATCAGATTCTTGATTCGTTCTATGCTCAAAAGGGAATTGTGAGACAATTTAGTGCTGCAAGGACACCTCAACAGAATGGTGTAGCTGAACAAAAGAATCGCACTCCCATTGAAGCCGCCAGTACAATGCTGATAGAATCTTCGTTACCCATTATTTTTTGGGCTGAAGTGGTAAATTGTGCTTCATATTTTCTAAATCAAGTGTTGATTGTCAAGGACAAAATGAAGACTCCATATGAACTTTTCATAAAAGGAAACCTTTAATTGACTTCTTTCGGCCATTTGGTTGTTCTTGCACTCTTCTGAATACTCAATCACAAAAGACAAAGTTCGGTGTTGTGTCTGATGAGTGTTACTTTGTCGGTTACTCTTCTTCTCAAAAGGCCTATCAAGTATATAACAGAGAACACGTATTGTTCAAGAGTCGTTCTATGTTGATTGGCAAGAGTTGAACTCTTTTTATGTTCGATCTGAACCAACATGGTTCTTTGACTTTGATACTGTGTTTAATTCTTTTAATCTTCTAGTTTTCGACGATGAAGCATCCATTCCAAATGTTCAAACAATATTATTTCCTCAACCCCATCTCTTGCCCATTCCACCTCTTCAGCAAATGATGCCACTTCTGCTGATGTTGGATCATCTTCTCCATCATTTGGTCTGTCACCAACACCTGTTTCTACATCACCAACATTTGTTCCACCACCAACATCTCTTCCTTCAACACCTAAATCTATCCCATCACAGCTTGTTCCATCTCTCTCACCCTCATTTGATCATTCACAATCTGTGAGCGAAACTTCTCCAAACATCTTACCTTTAGACATAGACTTCAAAACTTTGAAAGATCATCCTCTTGATAATGTTATTGGATCAATCACTGATTGTGTTAGGATGCGGAGTCAATTTGGTTTGATTAATATCTGCCTCTTCTCTTGCTTCATCTTTCAAACTATCCCGAAAAATGTGCATGCCGCGCCACAGGACCCATGCTAGGTGGAATCAATGCAATTGGAGCTTCAACAATTCAGAAAGCTCAAAGTTTGGACTTTGGTTGACCTGTCTCCCAACAAATGCCTAATTGGTACAAAATGGGTGTTCAAGAACAAACCTGATGATCGTGGTGTGGTGGTGCGTAACAAGTCTAGACTGGTTATGCAAGGATTTGCTCAAGAAGAAGGGATTGACTATACTGAAGTCTTCGCTTCGGCCGCCCGTCTTGAAGCAATCAGGAGTTTTCTCGCTCATGTTGCTAATAAACAGTTCAGGTCTATCAAATGAATGTCAAGTGCGCTTTCCTTTACGGAGACATTGATGAGGAGATATATGTGTGTCAACCACCAGGTTTTGAGGATCCTGACTTTCCCGATAAGTCTTTAAGCTTGACAAGTCTCTATATGGTCTTCATCAGGCACTTAGGATCTGGTATGAGACCCTGACTCTGTACCTCTTAAGCAATGGTTTCTCTCGTGGCACCATCGATATGACTCTTTTCAAGAAAGAAGGTAATGGTGCCAATTTTATGTTGACGATATTATTTTTGGGGGTCCACCATTCACTGTTATGTCGAGAGTTCGAAGAAGTGATACGTAATTGGTTTGAAATGAGTATCATAGGAGAAATGTGCTTTTTTCTTGTATTACAAGTAGAACAAAAGCATGAAGGCATTCTATATCATCAGGAGAAGTATGTTAAAGAAATTTTAAAGAAATTCAAGATGGATGATGCCTCTCCTGAAATGACTCCCTTTACTGCTCAGACGTGTCTCACTCCTAATGAGAACGGGAAACCTGTTGATCCTCATCTCTACAGATCTAGATCGGTTCCCTCATGTATCTTATAGCAAGTCGTCCTGATATCAATTTTGCTGTAGGATATTGTGCTCGATATCAGTTGGCCCCAAAAGAGTCTCATGAGCTGTCAAAAGAATTTTTCGTTATCTTAAAGGCTCCTCTCATTTAGGTCTATGGTATCCATATGGAGGAAATTTTGATTTACATGCTTATTCTGGTAGTGATTCTAATGGTTGCAGGTTAAACAGAAAATCGATGACCGGGGGGTGTCAATACCTGGGCAACTGTCTGGTGTCATGGCAGAGCAAGAAACAGACCATTGTTTCCTTTTCTACAGGGGAAGCAGAATACATTGTTGCCTCTAGTTGTTGTTCCCAATCCTTTGGATACAACACCAGATGATTGATTATGGAATCAATTTCTCCACACGCCGTTGTTTTGTGATAACGAAGCAGCCATGAGGATCGCTAAAAATCCTATTCATCATTCTCGAACCAAGCACATCGAAACACGGATTCATGCAATTCGTGATGCCCAAGGAAAGGGTTTTATCGATATTATTCTCATTGACACTAAAAATCAGAAGGCAGATCTTTTCACAAAAACCTTTGATAAATCCCGTTTTTATGAATTGATCTCTATGCTAGGGCTAATGAATTTTTAACCCTCTTTTCTTTTCTCTTTAAAAAAGATAAAATAACTATAATAATAATAAAGGGGCTTTTCTAAAATAAAACTTTGGGGGAGTGTTTATAAGTTAAAATAATACATAAACTGGGAATTGGATTTGAAACGACGAGAAATGATTGTATATCTTCTGGATATGGTCGTTTGTGCATAACTGGCATTTAAAATAAGAAATGGTAGAACTGATGCTGCTCTCTGATTTACATCTTATTTTAATTTCAATTAAAAATAAAATAGCCTCTTTAAACTATATGCTTGGTTGACTCAGCCTGAAAAATAAAGTAGACAATAGCATTTTGATTTAAATTAAATTTACGCTTAAGGATAACTGGATTTACCCAATCATTTTGGCTTGCACAAAAACTAAGTCCCGACAAAAATTGGATTGAGAATTGATCTTTTACTTCATGATTCAATTCTTAATGTCATTTCTCTGAATCATGTCTTGTATATTTTTGTGTATTGTACATGTGCTTATCTCCTCTGCTGTATGGTAGTACTGACCTGTAGTGATGATCTCCTCTGCTGTACGGAGTACTAACCTGGAGCTCTCATCGGCACATATTAAAATGGTGATCTCCTTTATTATACGTGAGTATAGACCTGAAGCTCTCACTATCTTGATCTAAGTTTTATTAAACTTCTAAACGATGAATTCATCATAGAATGAAATATTCTGTTGATTATCTGTTACACTGATCCGTACAAGACTTGTTCTTAAGATTGTATCAAAATTCAAGAAATCCTAAGGTTGGGTGAGCATTTTTGCCAAATGATTGTGGGTTCCTATCTTTTTAAAGCATCTAATCGAACCTTAACAAATCATCTGCTATTTGTTGAAAAGATATGGCATGGGTTTAAGTGGACAAACATATCAGCACTCGTTATAAATCTATTTCGGAATTTCAAACGTATTCAAAGGCTGTGATTAGATTCAGCCATCGGTATGATCTCATTGTTGGTCGTTGACTAAATTCATCTCTGTGCTAATGTTAGGATTAGCGATCTACGTTTGATTGATTAGAGAGTATAGCAGCGGAAATCAAACAATGAATTAGCTAATTCACAAGAACACAAAAGGATATTCAAGGTAAGAACAAACGGTTATAGACAGAAAGAATTCTGCAAATATATTTCATTCAATATTCGCTTTCGTGGTAACAGAATGTCACACATACAATTAGGTCAACATCTCTTATATAGGAGATGTGACGTCTGCTGATGTCACTTGATAGTGACATCTAACAGAATTTATTCAAACAACTGATAGTTAACACAACTACTGAAGATGTCAAACAGCTGACATCTTCTTACAAAATGCTAAGTGTTAACTATTATTACAACTACTGAAAAGAAACTACTGAAACTACAATGACTGAAGAACATGCTCTTCAGTCGTTTTACAAATACTGAAACAAAAAGAAAACTACTAAAATGAAACCATCACAACAACTGAAGAATGCTTCTTCAGTTGTTGTAACAAACTCTGAAGGCTTCAGTACTTGTACTTGAACTTCAGCTGTTGTCATCAGCTAATGTCTTCAGTCTTTGTACTTCAGCTGTTGATCTTCAGTACTTTGTTCTTCAGCTGTTGATCTTCAGACTTTGGTCTTCAGCTGTTGAAGTCTTCAGTACTTTAGTCTTCAACTGTTGATCTTTAGTCTTGGTCTTCAGCTTTTGAAGTCTTCAGTACTTTAGTTCTTCAGCAGTTTAAATCTTCAGACTTTGTCAAACAACTGATCAAGTCTTCAGCAGTTGTTATGATGTCTGTGGGACTTAGAGGTTTTTCTGATCAGGCTCATTGGTTCTTTTGGTCCAACAAACTCCCCTTGAACCAATGCAGCCAAAACCTCTAAACTTATTAAAGATGTCCCACTTATTCTGGCAGAAGGATTAGTCTTTTTGTCTTCTAGATCAGCTCAGAAGTGACCCTTTTAAGCACAGGCCTGGGAGAAGTCTCAATGATCTGTTTGCAAAGTATGAATGGGAACTCTGTCTTGGGAACTGTACACAGAGTTGTTACCCCATCCATGAGATCTACTTCCCCACTATGAGTCTGTATGACTCTCTTGTGTAGGCCTCAAGGAAGGTAATTTGTTCCTCCATGGTCAGCTCTTCAGCACCTCCTTCAAATAATGATTCAGGCCCATAGTACTCAGATAGGTATTTGACCTGTTCCCATTCTTTAGCTCCACAGTTGTTATTATTCTATAAGCAAATTCATCAGGGTGATTACCCTCTAGAAACAACTGGAGCTCATTCTTTCTGTCTTCTTCAAGCCTCTTATAAACTAACCCCTTTTTCACCATTTTATTTTCAAGCATCTTCTGTGGGTTTGGTTAGCTTTATAAGCTTTCTTGAAGTCTTCTAGGATTTCCCAGGGTGATACTACAAAGACCAGGAAATCACTTCATCTACAATCTTTTTCACCTGGCCAATGTATCTCTGTGGTATTTTTTTCTTGTGAATCCTGTGAGACACCCTGGGATCAGGCCAAATCCTTACTCTCTCCTTTCGATATTGAAATATATACTTAAGAGTGTATAATCTGAGAGCTTGCTTCTTCATGTTGATGATAGAAGATGTGGCTGCATATGCTTTGTCAACCCTCCTCAACAATTCCTCATCGTGTTGTTTGTGAAGTTCTTCTTCTTCTAGCTTCACTTTCACAATTTGTCTTTGGGTTCAGGAGTAATTGTTGAGGAGTGACTTGTGGCCTTCGGCAACTGTATAACAGCTGAGAGTGGCAGTCTATCTTCATCATCATTCTTCATCATCTTCTAGCCTCAATACCCTTCTCTTCTTCTTCTGGGGTACATCATCGGCTATTGTTTTGAGGGAAAGGGAGTTGGTTTGGTGGGTGTGTTTTGGTGGTTTAGGTGTGGGAATGTTGACAGGCTGTTCTAGCATTTTGGAAGTGAGTGTGGCTTTAGATTGCTTGGCTAGTTCAGTCCTGCTCCCAGCACCAGCTTCATTCAAAGCTTCAATAACTAATCCTTTAGTGTATACTTCAGACGAACATTCTTGGTGGTTATTGCCAAGATACTGTCCCTGGACCAAGCCTTGATTTTGATCATTGATCTTCCAGATATTTTGCTATAAATCTGATCATGATCTCCAGCCTTTCTCTTCTAACACATCATAACTTGCCCATCTGATTTGGATTTCTTCAATCTCTAATCTTCTAATCTCAGAGTCAAGTTTGTCATTGTCATGGCCTTGCCTAAACAACTGATCAATGATGTTATCCATTGATCTGATGTGTTCAGCATCAGCCTCTTTCACCATCAGCTCTAAGGCAGTCTCTTTCTCATTCTTTCTTTTCTTTGATTTCTCCATTTCGCTTCTTCTCCTTCTCTTTCCTTCTCTTCTCTTTTTCAGTCTCCACTACCATCTCTTCTCTTTTACCACTTCTGTTTCTTTCTCCTTCTCTTTCCTCTCTGCACTCCTCTTCCTTTTTGCTTTCACTGACTGAATCTCCCCCTTTTTGGGTGCATTGGTTGCAAGGGTTGATTGTCAGAAAGCGTTTTGCTCACAACTTCCTCGATCAAGGTTGTTGTATACTGAGGAAAGCCTCTCATCAATGGTTTTGATCACTATATCAGTGATTATGGGTGTGATGAGAGGTAGGGAATTTGGAAGATAGCAGCTATGTGCTTAGGGGGGTCTGTTTTGAGAAATAGTGCCAGAAGCAGAGGCAGGTGGCTGAGAATTTGGGAGTGGCTCTGTGTTTAAGAGACCTTCGGATGAAGGTGCCATCTGTGGGGTTGAGAGGAAGATGGTCTTTGATCCGCAGAAGTTTTGGCAAGCAGCTCTTTTAGTCTGCTCACCTCCTCTTCCAGGATGGTGTTTTGGGCTAAGACATCATAAAAGAAGCCCAGGTCATCATCAGTGGGTAATGAATCACCTGACCTCCTGATAGAATCAGGATGAACATGCACTGAGTGTAGATCAGTTGTAGCATGTGCCCCTTTGTCTTGGAACTGGGGACTTCCTGCCTCAGGACTATGTCCTATATCAGCAGTTGCCTCTGGTAAGGTCTTAGTATGGTACCAACTACATCCTGATCATATGCTAAAGCAGGATAAGTGGCAGCCTCACCAGAAGTTCCAATCTCCTTTTCTACACTAGGAATGGAACATTGTAACCCCTATGCTGTGGGTTATCAGATGCACTTTGATCCTCCCCCTCAATGGTAGAGGTATGCCAGTTGTAATTGGTATCTGGGGAGGGGGTGAGGAGTGCAACTGACTCAGCACTTGTGCAACAATTAATGTAGGACTTTGGGGGTCGGTTGCATGTGGTGATTGGGTAGAAGCAGATTGCACCCGGGGTGAATGGTGCGCTTCAATGGTAACCCTCTTAAGTGAGATAGGTTCCAGCAGTGTGGGTTCCCCAATATTGGTTGCAACAGGATCCTGTTGAAAGGATACATTGTGCGGCTTTGGCAGGTTGAGTCGTTGTCACAACTGGGGGGTTAATACCAGTATGTGGTTCCTGTGTTTGTGGTACAGGGGCATCCTCAGGGGACTCATCTCCCTGAGTAGCCGTTTTGGCTTTTTGGATTTAGGTTGGGGGGACTCTGGTTCGTGAGGTGGGGTTGTGGTTCCAACTGTGTGGGTTTTCGCAGTTTGGCAGCCTGTTTCAGTATGGTCAGAGTTGTGCCTGGAGTATACTTCAGGCAATACAGCCGTTGCAGGGACTCCAAGCCAACAAGTCCCTCAGCTTGCAGCTGATTCTCTATTATAGCCATAATGAACCGAGGATATAATATCCAACGGTTAGAAATAGATTTTGAGGCCATATCCTTAAGTTCAAGAAAAATGATTTCAAAAAGTTTAAGTCTTGTTGCTCAAGGATAGAGAATAATACCTGCTGCCACCTTGTAGACATTTGATCCCAAGAGGAAGTCTTAGGAGCTAAGCAAACATTTACCATGTGAAATATAAGACGTTCTGCATCATGGAAATGTTTCTTCGGGATGGTAGAGGCACTAAGATTTCCCTGATATCCATGGTGGGCAAAGGATAAATCAGTTGTGCCCTTTGGATACCCAGCAGGAAAAGTGGCATCATCCGGTTTAGGGTTTGGCGAAGTATATCAGGAGTGATGACCACTTGATGGTTGTTAACGACCGACTGGAGAGACTCGATGTTGTTCTCCCCAGTGGTGAGGGTGACGTTCGTCCAAAACTGGTGAAGGGATTCGGCATGAATGATGGATTTAGAAGGAAGGCCGTTTTGTAGGGAGATTGGACCATTAGATCAATGGCGTTGTCGAACTTTGTCCAGAAAGGTGATTTTGTGAGGTAGGCAACACAGTTATGGCGTGGTTTGAGCTGCATGGTCGCCATTAATGAGAGAAGTTTTGGAGATTTGAACGTTAGGTTTGGAGAGGATGAAGCGCTGAAGGCTTAGGTATTGGGTATTTATAGGGTAAGGGTTAGAAAACGACTGAAGGGTTTGGTGTTAGTCATCAGTATTGTAAACGACTGATGACGTGGTATTACCCTTTCAGATGTTGAAACAACTGAAGTCTTGGTTTTAGGCATCAGCAGTTATAAAACTACTGAAAGCATGGTGTTTGACTTCAGATGTTTGAAAACAACTGAAGACTGGTTTTAGTCATCAGTATTGTGAAACTACTGAAGACCTTGGTGTCTTCAGGTGTTGTAAACAACTGGTAACTTGGTATTAGTCATCAGTAGTTATGAAACTACTAAAGACAAGGTTTTGTCATCAGTTGTTTAGGATGAAACAACAGTTGTAGAAACAATGAGGAGAAAGTTCTCGTCAGTAGTTTTCGTCAATTCATAGCCTTTCAGCTGTTTCATACTGTCCTCAACACTTACTCATCAGCCTTTTAGTTGTTTTCGGTTGTTTCATAGGACATCAGTACTTATCTTTTTACTGACATTAGTAGTTGTAACTTTATCAGTTGTTTTAACAGAATCAGTACTATATGTGATATGGTACTAAGATCATCAATACTTATATACTGAGATCATCAGTAGTTATCACTTATTCTAGCTGTAGCATACCAAGCCTTAACACTAGTTTTGGAAAGTTGAACTATCCAAAGGCTTAGTAAAAATGTCTGCAAGCTCATCAGCACTAGGCACAAACTTGGATCAATCAGACCTTTTTCAAAACAATCCCTAATAAATGATGTCTGATCTCTATATGTTTGGTCCTAGAGTGCTGGACTGGATTTTTGACAATGCCAGAGCTGAAGCACTATCCATTAATAATGGAGTCTTAGTCTCTGTAATGCCATAATCCAAAAGTTGGTTCTAAAGCCCGAGTACCTGAGAAGTACAACTTGCAGCTGCAATGTACTTTGCTTCAGCAGTGGATGTAGCAACAGATGTTGTTTCTTACTCTGCCAAGAAATCAAACAGTTGCCTAGGAATTGACATCCACCAGAAGTTGACTTTCTAGTTAACTTTCACCCTGCATAGTCACTATCTGAAAAAGCAACTAATTCGCAAGAGTGTCTAGTGGAATACCATAAGCCTAGAGATTGTGTACCTTGCAAATATCTAAAGATCCTCTTGACTGCAATCAAATGAGACTCTTAGGAGCAGCCTGAAATCTAGCACAGACACAAGTAGCAAACATGATATCTGGTCTAGAAGCTGTTAAGTACATCAAGGACCCAATCATACATCTGTAAAGTGTTTCATCAACAGCTTTACCTTTCTGATCCGCATCCGTTGTGTGGTGTTGCACATGGGAGTAGAACAGGGTTTACAATTTTGTAAATCAAACTTATGCAAAAGATCTTTTGTATATTTGGACTGATGAATAAGGTTCCATCAGCCTTTTGTTTGATTTGCAAGCCTAGAAAGAACTGTATTTCTCCCATTGCACTCATTTCAACCTCTTTTCATTAATTTGGTAAAATCATCACACAACTGGGGATCAGAGGATGCAAAATAATATCATCAACATAATTTGAACAAGTAGCTTATGATGATCCACCTTCTTAATAAACAAAGTTTTATCTATGGAGCCTCTAGTGAAATTATTCTTGAGAAGAAAGTGGAAAGTGTCTCATACCAGGCTCTAGGAGCTTTTGTTTCAACCCATAAAGAGCCTTATCAAGTTATACACCCATTCAGGATGTTTATTGTCCTTAAAACCTGGTGGCTGACACACATAAACTTCTTCTTATTTGCCATATAAAAATGCACTTTTGACATCCATTTGAAAAACTTTGAGATGGTGGAATGCAGCATGGCTAAGAACAATCTAATTGCCTCTAGTCTGGCTACAGGGGCAAAGGTTTCATCATAATCAATACCTTCTTCTTGTGAGAACCCCTGTACAACCAGTCTAGCCTTGTTCTTAACAATAAGCCCATTTTCATTAGTTTTATCCTAAACACCCATTAGTGCCTTGCACACTTACCTGGGGGTAGAGGAACCAGTTCCCACACTTGTTGTTTCTTGAACTAAAGAAGCTCAAGCTGCATGGCTTCAACCCATCCATTGTCTCTTAAAGCAACATGATAGTTCTTTGGCTCTAGCTGACTGATGAAGAGAGCATAGAAGCAGAAGTTAGACAATGACTTCTTGTTGAAACTCCAGCATTGATATCACCAATGATTTGAGACATTAGGTGATTTTTCAACTCTTGATAAACAATGATATATGTGCAAGTGTTTGTAGAACCTTTAGCAGCAGCAGATGTTGATGCAAACTCTTGAAACAAGAATTTGATGGTAACTCAAAAGATGTAGAGGAATCAGAAATCTCATCAGCATTTGTAGTGGATGGAACTGCTGAAGCTACAGGAACATCAAGTTTAGCAGACTTAGGCAGTTTGTCACCAAACTTGAATAGGTTAGTATTGATATTATCATCATCATCATCAATACCACCAGGTGGAAGACATGTTGCAGAAGATGATTTATCCACATGGTCTGCAACAACTGGAGGTTGATAAGGAACATATTACAGTATGTCCAAATCAAACAACTCCACAGGGTTTTGTGGAATCTTGTCCATTGGAGATTCATTAAACTTCACATGCAAAGTCTCTTCAACTATCTTTGTTCTGCAGTTGAAGACTCTGTATGCTTTGCAAATAGATGAATAACCACAAAATACCTACATCCACCTTAGAATCAAATTTTTGGAGTTGATCCTTTGTGTTGAGAATAAACAGGGACACCCAAATGCTTTGAAAAATGAAATTAGAGGAGCCAAGTGATGTAGAACTTCATATGGAGTCTTCATCAACCTCTGATTTACTAAGGCTCGATCTTCACATAGTAAGCTGGTTTTACAGCTTCAGCCCAAAAGGTCAGTGGCAAACCAGAGTCAGCCCAACATAGACCTTGCAGCTTCAATTAGGGTCCTGTTCTTTCTCTCCACTACTCCATTTGTTCTGGAGTCCTTGGATGCTAAACTGCCTTTTGATTCCCTTTGAAAGATAAAATTCATCAAGTGTATGGTTTCTGAATTCAGTTCCATTGTCACTCCTTATACACTTGACTGAAAGGGAATACTGCTTCTCAACATACAACACAAAGTTGATAATCTTCTGAGCAACCTCATCCTTTGAATACAGAAAGAAAGTCCATACAAATCTGGAGTAATCATCCACAATTACCAGACAGTATTTCTTCTTTGCCATGCTTATCACTCTCACAGGACCAATAGATCCATATGCAGTAATTGCAAGCAGTCAGGGACTTAGGCTCTTCAATAGGAGGGAATGAGACTTTGTGCTGTTTTCCTTTTAAACAGCAGTGCAGGGTTCATCAACAGTGGAACTCTTTATTGGTAAGCCTCGCACTAAACTATTATGGATCAGCTGATTCATGTTTTTGAAACTAAAATGACCAGCCTTCTGTGCCACAGTTTAGATTCCTGAGGAGAGGCTTGGAAATAGGCAAGGATGGCCTCTGATATTTATTTTCTTGGAAAGATCTAAGGCATACACTCTTCCTGTCTTGTTGGCCCTCAGGAGAGTGTGAGCATCCAACACCTTATCAACCAAATCAGAACTTTGGATGACAGAATCCAGCATTTCTGACTGGTGAAAAGAGCAACAGGGCTTATCACACATTTGACTGACACTCAAGAGATTGTACTTGAGATTTTCCACATGATTAAATCATCAAACTTTATTTCTCCATTGTAGACAAAGCCTTTTCCAATGATAAACCCTTAGCTCATGCCAAAAGAAACAAACCCCTTCCTTCCTTGAGAGTAGTCATGAAGAAGAGAGCTGTTCCCGTCATATGCTAGATCCCCCACGTCTACATACCAGATGCTACTTTGGCATGTTGAAGAACCCTGCATCATAAACAATTAGTTAGTTTTTGAGACCCAAACCTTTTGGTTTTGGGTCTATTCACATCAAACAGATGGTAAACTAACAGACTTGCTATGAATAACAGCCTGAGGGGATGGAGATGGTGAAGACGAAGATTCCTTGGGCATGGATTTTCTTCTCTGTTGGTTTCAACACAGGAGCATCTAATTGGTTGAATCCCCCAATAGATGTTGAACCATCATAACAAGTTGTGTCTGATTTTGTGATAAAGCCTTCAGCTCATCAAACACATAGTGCTTCAGTTTGCTGAGTTCCTGTGTTGTACCATCTCTTTTTGTGCAACCTCAGTGTT